>WACJ01000325.1:0-351769 GCA_008973525.1 Stenopsyche tienmushanensis
TTATCTACAACGCTTGCTGAAAAGAGTAGCATATCTAGCAGATTTATTAATAACAAAATAGGCTTAACCTGGAACTTCAGGGAAAGGAAACGAATATTATCGCATGTCACGATAATCTCAGGGCATTTTTATCCAAACTGCAAAACTGGTGAAGAAAATAAATATTGGAAACATTGCAATGTTTGAGAAACTCTGCAGTTGTTGGAATTTGACGAAAATAATTCCACTGACCAAGCTAGGCAAGGACGCCAATAAATCCAATAATTACCGCATGATCAGTTTTTCTACTTGCACTGAGAAAATTACTCGAAAATCTTTATAAATTGACTGAAGATTTAATCCAATATTATTAATAACGAGCAATTTTGTTTCATAGAAATCATTCTATGACCCTTCAGTTGATTAGATTAGTCTAACATGTTTTGAGAAAAGCGCTCAACTCTATCTGGTTCCATAGTCTGATCCCAAAATTATATCTCTTGTTTTTCCACTAATCTTATTAAAATGATTTAATTCTACTTATGCATCTTATGCTCATGATCGGTAATCTTATATTGAGCAGTGCTATCTCCTCAAGGAGTATAAAGGAGTTCCTCAGGACAGTATTTTAGGACCCCCATATTTTATTGTATTCAACACCTTTCCATACATTAATTTCATTTTTTTTTGTGTACGCGTTTGAAATAATAGACTTTCAATCAATTCAAATTAATAAGGAATGGATATTTCATCAATAAGAATATTTTCAAGGGTTAACATACAATTTCTATATAAAAATCTAACGTACTCTTATCAATTCACTTAAAAATATGTGCGAATTGTAAAAAAGTTTTAGTATCCCTGAGTTTCTTATTAACGGACACTGAAATTGCATTTTTACAGAGCATATGAGATTGAAAACGATTTTGTTTCATTTTTCAATGTTCAGAAATCGAAGCTTTAAAATAAGACGCAATGAACTATATAATTCCTACAACGCCAAGTGTATTGACTTGATTCAAGTTTATATGGTCGTCAAAAATTTCAATTATCGTTTAGTGAAAACAGGTTCAATTTCCACCCCATTGATGAATTCTATTGAATCTTGCGTCGGTATTTCATTTAATATATTTAATCCCGCGTAAAAGCCCCGGGCGCGCAATAAAGGTATTTACGCGAAATGAAAGTTATGTATTCACAATAATTCTGGTCGTATATCACAGTGAGGAGGAATGCCTTTTTCCGAAGTTTTTCTCGAAACTTTTTCCATTGTGGCTGTCAAAACTGTGTAATTCTCAAAAACAAACCGCCATTCAATTGAATTACTTTTGTGCTACACATAAATCTTAAATTGCCCGAGTTTCGCGCGGAGGAAAGCCTTTAAAAAAGGCCCTCCCGGCGACGTCTCCGGCGTCCGGTGGCGGTCCTGAGGAAAAAAGGTAATTTCCTCAAATTTCCACTCGGGCGTAAATCAACTTTTATTTCCCCGACTTGCCATCGAGTCGATCTAATTGGATGTCATCGGGAAAGTGTGGACGATATCATAGCCAAATCGGAATAAAGTTATATCTCTCAGCAGTCTATACAAAGGGGCCATCGATTATCGGGTTGCAATGAATAAAATTATAAAATGAAAGAAAAAAAATACATAACAATATATTTTTTCACATTAAACAATTCACTCTAATTAAAAAAATTAGTATGTATTATCAGCCAGTTGAGTCACAATTTCAAAGTATCACACATTAGCAGTAAATAGATTATGATACAACATGTAAACCATGGTTTTGCTAACTATAACTAGTCGTTGGTACTACATGTATAAGTAGAACCCAAAATTGTTTTCTTTGGATTTGAACCCGAACCTTTATAATAAGAGTTCAGGATCTTATCCACTATACCAACACTTGGTCGATTGGGTATTAGTTTGCCTTTTTTCTAAATGATTGGCTTAAGTCTCTTCAGTAGTAGTTTTTCAAAAAGTTTGGAAATTATTGGGAGTAAGCTGATGGGTCTGTATGATTTGACGTCATGTATATCCTTGCCGGGCTTGGGGATTAGAATAATCTTAGCCATTTTCCATATAAGAGATAAAATTTAATTGAAACAATATAAATGGATAGACCTTCCAAGTAGAATAAAAAAATTATGTACGACGAACGAGTATCGCTATACAAAACAAACAAATATAGAAAATTGACATGAAATTTCGTCATTTTGATAATATGTACGCCCATTTTTTCCATAAGCTATACTAATTTTTAATTCTGCCACATAATGAACCAATAAGCTATAAAGTATCATATGTATTAATGACCGAAAACCCACAAACAATTTCAGACATTTTGTATTGAATTTGAATGTCGATTGATTTTATCACTGTTAAAGATCGGCATATATTGTTTGTAAAACAAAGACTCGCATTGCGTCACATTCTACAATGTTAATGTAATCCCACCTCGCCTACTGTCAAATCTTCCCGGTAATGCGAAAGTAAATTTAATATAACTGGGATGACATCCCCTGCATGAGAGATTATATACATTTAATATGGAGGATGTGATATTTTACTCGGCTTTTCAAACTTAATATCGAACCATGTTCATCATTGACTGTGGAGGATGTCGATATATTATGTGCAGAATAAAACGGCAGAATATCTATTACTCCTGTGTAATAGAGTCAATATTCGTTTATCGTTGCATTTTGAGCAAATGCGATAGGTTGCATATTCAGGGCGTCCTTTGAAAGATTATAACGACAAGTATCCTGATCGCATAAGCCACCCAGGAGATGAGCTTAATATCCTTGAAGCTCAGAGACTATCGCCGTACTCGTTGAATTATCAGGGGAAATATTTTATATATAGTCACAATCCCATCTCCATCGCCTTCAAACCATCCACATTAATTTCGTGTCATCCTTCATATTTTCTTTGGTCGAGAGTTCAAGCGATGCTTCAGCACTTTCAGTCGACGCTTTTTGCTATCATTTTGTATGCATTTTTCAAAGGTTTCCCTTAGTCGCAGACATGAAAGTGGAATAGAACGTCCCACTCTGATTTATCAAAGATTTTCATGCGATGTACATTAGCGTTATTACTTAGAAGACGTTCACATATATTAAAATTGATTCAAAAAATATTATGTCAACATGTTATACAATAACCATTTCACAAAGTAATAGAAAAACGTCATAGTAAATATACTTTTGCGACTCATAAATCATAAGATAGGAAGAAACTCTAACGGGAATAGATCCAAAAAAATCAAATAATATTTAAGCGTTATTATAGAATTTAAATAAAATCCCGGAAATAAATTTAGGAATTTACATGGCAAATAGTAGAATTATCTACAATCTTACATTTTCTTGTTCTGCATATACATTTTGTGTGATATTTTTATACTTTGCACAAGCTGGATTTCGGATTGAAACGGTTCAAATTCAATCCGAGTCATTCGAAGCGAATATCTTTCATGCTTGTGATTTTTGGGCGATGAAAAAATTTATTCTTCGAAAAAAATTATTCGTCCGTTTTGTATGACAAAAGGACGCATAAGCTGCTAAGCCGGCACATCCTGTAGGCAAAGTTAGGGTTTTACTCCTTCAGATCTCATAAGCGAATAAATCACGCATTATGCTTCTGGATCGTTTCTCAATAAATACGAGGGATATAATATCTTGGTCGAAATTTCTTCTTTCAAAACCTAAATCTCTTTTCGAAAAAAATACGTCATTGGCGACAAAAATATAGTAATATTACTGCAAATAGTAATTTAATTAGGCTTATAAATGTTATTCACATCAATTATTAATCTAAAAATGCTAACGCTTACAAAATTATATTTAACAAAATCTATTTACATGTTTTTATGAAATTTAGTACACCCTTGTAAATGAATGAGCTTGGGTGAGGTGAATTTAAAAAAAAACAAATACTTAATTAAGCCATCAGGTATCCCAAATAAATAAAGAAAAAACTAACATTAGCAAAAATTGGTTTAAATTCACTTCAACAACAATATTTTCATGCTATCTTTGAAATCTATTTCAGATCCACCTCAGAGTTAAACTCCTATAACCATAACTTTTAAATCTGTATAACATCTTTCGACGAAACTAGAAAAAAGGATTTTTCCTTTTCATGATTCATAGATAGTTTTTATGCTCCCCATTTTTCAAATTTTTATCTCTGGACTCTTAAAAGCCCCTATGTCTTTTATTGGGAGATTTGAGAACTTCTAATCCATATAACGCTCCCGATTACAAATTCGCAGAACGTGTTCATTAGCGATTCCGTGCGGTTCTTAAATCCGATGTTTTTATTTCGAAAAGGAAACATTATCTTCACACATAGAATTTGATATTGAAAAGACGTACGTCAACATCCATTAAAGCCTGAATAATTTATGGCCGTCTTTGGATTTTTGGAGAATTCAACGCATTATCAAATTAACACCGCGAGTCGTAAAAGGTCTGCGTCTTGTACGATTTTAACTATTAATGTCGGCTAATGTACGAATTTTAAGTATCCCCTTATGAATTATTTTAAAGTGCTGCCGATCGGGCTAATAGATTTAAATAAGCAATATAAGCGGGCTCTAAATTTAGCTATTCAATATTTTGCTTTGTGCTTAGTACGACTGTGAAATTCGAATTGAACCAATTTGTGTTATTTCATTGTATATATTATATATGTGAATATCATAATAAAGTAAACAGGAATTAATTCGTCTGCATGAATAGCACAGCGTAAATTTTACACAAGGGTGGATCGATTGGGGGATGTCAATTTGCGTTTGGGATATAACATTTCAAAATTGATTAGAGCCAAGGCCTCGCGCTTAAATAATTTTCTGAGTGTTTTTTATTGTTTTTGAGATATTGCGCGAGAATTATTTATGAATATAAGCTTTTAGGTCAATTGGTTTGAATTGAGTACTCAATATCATCAATTTCTTGTTCCCACAATATTTCTTGCGCTCTGAAGTAGATTATTTTATTGATTTAATAATAACTCTTTCAGGCGTAATTTTATTTCACTCCCTTTGATGTTCCTTTAGCGGTAGGGTAGTTTGTAATATGAAATGTCCCTAGTCGTTCCTGATATCTTTATGGCGAAACCATCAAAGCATTCTCAAAGCAATTTGTATAAAATAATCATTATTTTATAATTATATTGCATAAGATAACTTTTTATGTCTGCATTGAATATGTGCGATAAAAATCATCGATTTTTTTCATCGTAATGTAATATGATAGCTCTAAAATCACCAATGAGGCTCAATAATAAGTCCGTAAGAAATGTTTTGTGTTTCATCGGCTACTTTCCTTCTTTTATGGCATATTTTTGTGCAAAATTTCAGGGTTTTCTGGATGAAACAATATGATGAAACGTACTAAACCGCTACATCTACATCTCCCACGTGCTTGGTGTTATTTAAATTTATACTAGGTTTCTGCACTTCATCGTTTCTTCTCGTGGTAACTAATGGTGTAGTATCGAACAGGAACACTAATTTCTTCATCTGAATCAGAATCTAAGAGGAAGCCGGGATTTGATGGTCCGGAATCGGTGATATAGTTCTTTTTTCTTGTGTGTTAAAACCACACTATAATCATTCTCTCCAATTTCTTTACCTATTGCTAATTCTTGCAATTCAATATCCAGTTCACGCATATAATCACTGTCGTCACTGCTTTCAAACTCATTTATATAACTGATTTTTTTTTAATTTTTGACATTTTGTATATCCGTTAGTTTCGCACAAAAATATAACGAATATGATTACGAAAAAAACATACGCAAAAAAAATATCACTTGATTTTAAATCTGAATGGAAAAAAATGTTGAAAAAAAATGTCGAGTCAGACTCGACATAGGAGGTACTGGAATAAAATAGATGTCGAGTCAGACTCGACATACTCGGCAAAGAGTTAATACAATAAGACAGATATGAACTACGTTATCAATCTAATGAAGAAAATTAATTTTATTAAAATTATGCAGATGAAAATGATTGTAAGATATTTGTTGCAAAATAATAAGATTTTTATCCAGTCTTGTGAAGATCTAGTAGGTCACCTCTGCACAAAGACATCGTGTGTATAATACTGTAAGGTAATAAGAAAAAAACACGTCATGCGATGGGCATTAATCATGTAATACAGGAGCCCTAGGGCAGGTCACTGTTACCTTCCATAGCAAGAGCGTTATTATGGAAAGTAGTCCGGAGTATAAACACAGACAAAAAAGGCGACTTCACTTTAACTAATACGTCCAGGATTATAATAAAGTATCTGGCCTTTTAGGGTGTCCTGTTGTAGCGTCATCTAGGATTCGCATTATGACGTTGCACACTCTAGCTTATCGACGTCTCTTTTATGCATGCATGAGTCTCTAAATATTTAATTATCGGCCAGGTGGTGGAAATGTGGCGTGCAGGCTTTTTATAGCATCGCCCATCATTGATAAACTTAGCTCCACTGACATTATGACAGAGGCAGATACGTTATCATTGGCTATAGAGCCATTGATTATTTATGATTTTGCTCAAATATTTAGGGCTAATTACGGCGAGAAATCGATATTACCGGCTGAATTCGTTGCTTTGAATCACTCAGATTATTTATTTTTGGTTATCGTTTTATTTATTAATTTTTACGCTCTATTCTGAATTTATTCAGCCGACGACCTAAGCAATTCTTTGCTGTTTCATGACTGCACACTGTTTCAAACTGTTATTTTCACTTATATTTTGTAGTATTGTCAGAGTTAATGAAATTATTTATGGTATTATAGACCAAATTTAGAATATTGGGTTAAATTTCTGGAGACTTATTACAAAGGTTCAAATTCTAATAAATTCTAATCAAATTTGTCATTTAACACTTTAAAGCCGGAGTTATCCGCACTAAGCTTCACTCGGCAGAGTTCGGGCAATTTATCGCAAGAATCAAAATAGTGTTTTCACATTCTGCCATTTTAATCTCAAACTTCAAACATAAGCTTTCATTCAAAAGACATCTTGACAATTTCCCCCTAAATTTAACAAATAGTGCTAGTTAAATTACTAAGTAAAATATTAATATTTTACATAATGCACATTAACAGCGATGATGAAAATTTCCATGTGCAAGAGTTACGCTTAGCATAGACGTTTATGTAATAAATGTGGTGCAATTAGTCAGATGTGCATTTAATTACTGCAGATGTTCAGCATTGTGTCATATTCCTGAGCCAAAAAAAGAGCTTGTTAGCTGCTGCAATGAGAAGAATGCTTCACGAACACAGATTTTTAAACATAACTGATGCAATTTGCATTGGGCTGAATTAATTTAAAGTTTTATGTGTATTAATTAGCATTTTGATGAGCATGCTCTGCTATGTAAATTGATTATTCTATGGATAATGTAATGAAACTTTTATCGCGCGAGCTTAACAATGAGAGTCTCTGAAATATTTCAGACTCAATTATAGCGCCATGAAATATGCAATAGAGTAATACAATCGTTTATGAAAACTCTATAAGTCTACTGGACTCCGTATGCCTTCATCTTATTCATAATTACTTTAAATCATTCAGGAAATACGATTTTAGATACCGTAAGTCAAAGTTGTGAAGTTGCGAAATTGAACATTTGCGTCATTTGGTCCGGGAATGAAGATAAAAAATACGTTTCAAAATTAATACAAAAATAATGGAGCTTGGTTAAAAAATTCTATTCCAGCTGTAAAATTGAAAATAAAAATGATACTAAAACATATGATATTACCTAATATTTTGTAATTTGACGCTCAAGTGAAAAAAGTTGAAAATGGAAAAAAATCCTTCTAAGGACATTTATGGGAGCATTTTCTTAAAAAAAATATCAGAAAGTTTTATTTCAATCTATTTTGGACATAAATATGCTAATAGAGCCATCGTAAATAGCATAATATTTATCTCAATGGGAATCGTCTGTGAGGATGTGGATATTTTTCCAACGCTTGATGTTAAGAGATGAAATTTGGATGCATTATGGAATTTTAAAAATCTAGAAAATTCAAGTCAACTATTTTGTAGAATGATAAAAGACTTTATTTCTACCATGAAATGAAAGGCGATTATCTATAAAGCAAGTTTCTTGCTAGAGGCCTTAAAGGCGATTGTTTGCTGAACCATTATAACAATTTAAAAAAATTATCAAGTATATTTTTTATATTAAGCAGTAAGTATTTGATGGGGCTCAGAATATATAATATAGTTCATAAAAATCTTACAAAAATATTAAAATAATTTGAGATCCATAGGAAACTTTTCATATCCCTCCACTGTTGTTTATATGCAAAACATGAAATAGATTAATACATCAGGCATTGATAGTTGTTATTTGTTTTCGACACTGTTATGAAACACATCAGACTCTGACAATTTAAGATGCCTTAAATCAACATCGAGGGCTTGGTTGAGGCCTTAGAATGTGTCTGTAAATTATCTCAAACAATATGTTAATTTGGGTGGGCCATCAAACTCATCACGACCGAGCTTTGTCCTCTTTATGGTATTCATTTAAGCGGCGCATATTTGCACCCTTCTTCTGGGTAGGGTAGGTGAGTGTTCTAAGCTCACGTACAGGGCCGTCTACATGTGTTTAGCACCTGACCACGCCGTACGAATAAAATATGATTAAGCCGTCCTCGGCTCCTTTGGGTCTTCCTTTGTGCAGAAACATCGCACTAAATGAAACACACATTGGACTAATGCACCGCCCTCCTAATTTATGTGTCTTTTTGCAAAATTATATTCCTGGACTGCATTCCAGGAGGGTGCTTCGGAAGATTAATTTTGCAGACATTTTACGACGTTAATTCATGAGCATTCATTGCAATCTGCCTAGAAATCATCGTAGCGATTATAATCAATTTGTGTAAAATATGAAAAGCAATGCAGCCCCTAATGGCCATTAAATACATGTTTTTAATATAAAAAAATAAATTGTTGTATGTCTCAGAAATTGATAGCCATAGTCAGATAGTCAATAGATAGCAAACAAACATTAGGGTGTCCCATAAGTTTCTTTCGTTTTATAAATAAATAATAACTTGAAGGGGTAATATCCGGAGAGTATGGAGGATGAGGTAAAACATTCCATTCAAATGATAATAATTTATTTCTGACGATCAAATACACATGAGGCCTGGCGTTATCGTGATGAAAAACAACGCCTCGTCTGTTCGCTAATTCTGGCCGTTTTCTGGCGATTGCATCCTTTAGATTGTCTAGTTGGAAACAATATTTTGTTGAATTGATCGTTTCACCTTGCTGAAGTAGCTCATAATAAACTACCCCCATCCAGTCCCATCAAATGCATAGCAAAACTTTTTTTGGGTGTAGGCCAGGTTTAGCTACAGTTAAAGCTTTTGTACCCTTGGTCCAAGACCGTTTACGTTGGATATTCTCATAGAGTATCCAAATTATCACCAGTGACAAGTTTCTTCAAAAAAGGTTGGCTATTATGTCGTTAAAAAAGAAGATCGTATGTTGAAATACGTTGTACTTTATTTGAGTCAGTCAGTTCATGAGGACACATCTGAACAATTAATGTAGTCAAATTTTTTCAGATGATTATGGATGGATGTTCATGGCATTTATAACTTGTTAGCTATTTCGCAAACAGTATATCGTGGATTTTCTTCAACCATGGCTATGATTAGATCAGTGTTCATTTGCGAATGAAACTTATGGGACAAACTAATAATTTCAACAATTGGCTTAGTAAATAAGATTCTTTTTATAAAGGTTCTGGTTCAAATCTAGATCGTAGAAAATAAATACATTCTATCCATCCACATGTAAAGACTTTTAAAAAAGTTGAGCACGGCTGTCTTTGAGTGACCGATGTACAACATGAATTACACGGTATGAAGGCAGAGAATGGCCTAGTTTTTCGATTAAAGGTTAGTATTTGAACCACATTTTTTACATGCCGCTTAAAAGTGAAATTGTGTATTCAAAGGATGCAAATTCTTTGAGCAATGTCTTGAATGCCTAGAATTACGTGGCGGGCCGAAAGCTTTTTGAACCTCCCAGTATCCGCCACTGCACATTATGAAACCACCATGAAAAAAAAAATCTTTAAAAAGTCTCATTTAGAGATCACCTAAATTTGAATATAAAACCATACAGAAAATATAAGTATTAGGTTGATGCACATGTTTTTACGTATTTTTTATAAGTAAATTTAAATGATTTCCTATGTTAGCTATAACAGTTTCCAATATTTTCATAAGCATATTTATTTTATTAATATTTATTTTATTAATATTTATTTTATTTATTTATTTATTTAGAAATTTATTCACAGCTTACGCCATATTACATAAAAACAAGTGAAATGAAATACAATGTAAAAAAAAAAAATAATGTAAAAATAAAAAGATAAATATAAAATAAAATAAAGATAAAAAAAAATAAAATAAAATACATATAAATATAATAAAAATAATAAAAAATATAAAATAAATATAAATGAAATTAATCATAAAAAATAAAAATTAATAACGATAAATAAAAGAATAATCAAATTTTTAGAAAAACAAAATAAAAATATGCATAAAATAAATATGCATAAAATAAATAAATATAAAAATCATGACACTTAGATGCAAAAATCAATTTAGGAATGTTTTGACTTTCGAAATTGAAAGGCCATCCGGTCTTTGGTTCATTGATCAATGAAAAATCACCAGTTCGAAATCTCTAAGACCAAATTTGGGTTTGATCGAACTTTATTTGAACTACTACCGATACTTCATACATATTTTTAGTTGCCATAGTCGCGTTATTGCTTTCATGAATTTTAATAAAAATGCACTTCATCCAGATATATTTCCAAAAAAAATTTTTTTGAGGTTTTCACGACTCGTTGGCTAAGATGAAACTCACTATAAAGTAGGTACACAATATCCTTTACACGAAAAAAAATGTTTGGGAACAGATGCCATTCATAAATTCGAAGATTTTTTCCAACTCTTTAAACAAAAAATACGTAAAAACTTTTTCATTAACCCAATATATCATCTTAATTATATATTAGCCACAAGCGATCCATTGTAAGGACAATGACTTTAAAATAACCATTTTTGGAAAGCGGCTCATGGTTTTTAAAGCCTCAGCAGCAGTTGGGTTTTCTTATTTTTAAAGCTTTTCGACATCTTGAATAAACTTTTTATCTTAAGTGATAATTTATTAAGTTGAAGGAAATTTGATTGTATATAATTAGATTTGGTAATGCAAAATCATATTAAAATATTAGGAAGAATCCAATTCCAACTTAAATTGATCCTGAGACCCAGACTAATCATATAAATATTATTCTTTTTTTATGATACAATTAAAGATGGATCTTCCAATCAAATTGATTGGATTGCTTGAAGAATTTGAATGCTACCATCAATAATCGCTCTTTAACATTGATATGATTCTTTTTCCTCCCTTTTAAGATGCTGTATCTATATTCTATTACATATGATCAAAAATTTTAGGATTTATATGTTTGATTTGACTTATTTTCATTCAATATATTTGAATATTTTTTATAAATCTGATTGAAATACATCTAACATCAACTTTTATTCAACTAACATTATTGTTGTTTTTGCTTGGAAGTGTGGAGTGTAAATATGATTAAAGCTATATAGGTTTTCGTATGCTTACATTATTCACTATCAGTTAATGAATTTTAGCATACTTAACACAAATTTACGAGCCCGAACGCTTTACAACATTCGGGATGAGATGCAAAATTATTTCAGAGGTGAAACTAGAATATTTCCGCGTTTCATACATTTGCTGAAAATTGTATGTTTAATTTGACGCCGAGGAAACCGAGCTTCTGTGGTGAACAGTTTAATTCATTTCAAGCTCGACATCCACGAGGGAAATCAATTTTATTAAAAAGTGCACTTTGCATTTATATTAGCGGTCAACGCGTACAATGATGCAAATTAGTGAAGAAAGTTGCAATCTGATCGATGGTTGGACAAAAAATGTAATCAGAGGGTGGAGGGTTGGAAAGCTCGCCGGTTGATAAAAATCGAATGGCATATCGACAATATCAACCCCCGCTGCTATTCTATTAAATCAGTTTCCATTTCTTGTAACGTAAAACTACGTGAGTCTTTTCCTAGCACACCCGGTGGTGAAATAAACGAAATTACTGCATGAAGTGCCCTCTAATGGGTGGTCGGTGGTTATATAATGAAAAACCAGCAGGAGGTATTTTCCTATCTTTTCTCCCATGTCAGAACCATAATTTCATATATAAAAAAACATCCAAGGAAACACCGCATCAGTAGCCTTCATAAACTTCTACAGGATGCATTAAATATTTTAATTAGATTTCATTGAACAAAGATACATCTTAAGAGAAATAATGATATGACGATCACTCAATGTTGAAAATTTCCACTCTCTTACTTTTATAAATCCTTCCTCATGCACTCTGATAAGTTATCTAGCTAGAAAAAAAATAATAATAGACTCCCGATTATCCGGGATAATGCCGAAAAAGACGGACATGGATAACTGGAAAACACAGATACAATACAAATTCTTGTTTCATGATTTTAATATTTATGATTTATTAAAAAAAAGCGCTCATTATTAAGCAGACAAGTAGTCGTTAGTAGTTAGTATTAAGCATCCAAGAATATTTCTCTATGATCGATCAAGTGTTTCTGGCTTTATTTTTGATCAAGATTGTGTTATTCTGGGTATAGCATCATTAAGAGGCAATAATTATGGCAGGATATTACATTAGAAGGCAAACTTTTTGCTTGTTTTCAATATGCTTTCATTCGGATGAGAATGGGTATAATTATACTACTTTCTGTGACAATCCCTTAAAATCTTGCATCTCTGGAACTCATTTATTTATGAATCAATCTCCCTGTCAATCCGTGTCCCTTTCTGGCTATGACAATCGTCAGGAAGATTTTTCATTCGAGTACCCTTAAAAGATCGAGGTTTATTTGCTTTATTAATCACCAAAAGTTTCATTTTATGATATCCTGATGTGTTTCCAGTCTCTTATCACCTCGGGTTCTTTTTCTCAAAATTGTAACAAGCTTTCTTAAACACCATTGTTCGGTTGTTTTGATCACCAAAAAAATTAAGACATGAGAACAGGCGTTTATTTTAGTATTTAAGACACAAGCATCATCCTAATTGCCTTGAAGAGTTTTGTTTATTTAATCTTAACTTGTGTATAAAACACCTCATGTACTGTTAGAGAGTTGCCTTGTTAAACTAAAATCGCCATATTTTTTTTAGTTTTGTGTTCATTTTGTTGTGTGCGTTTCACAATTATGTTTTTATCAAGGTGGTTTTTAGTAATCTCTTGTACCATTACTAACCATTTTGACACAGTTTTTCGTGGCATATTCGCCATTTTTAACAAAAATAATCAATACTTTTCAGGCACGGATAAATTTTCAAGCGTGTTTTAGGAGGAATATATGAGCCGTACGTCCGCGAACATGGACAAGTTTACATGTTCGAAATATTTGGTATATGTCAACATTGTTTGAATGATGCTGCAAACTCGTTGGTTTGAATTTCGGTTCATTTATAAAATTAAAAGCGTTTAAAATAAGATTCAAATGAAAAAATCAATTGTTGTCAATGTATTTTCTTGTAATAACTAATATTTCAGTGAAAATTGCATATCAACCAGAGCGTAATTCTCAGAAATGTGGAACAGTGATTTTAATAATGGAAGATGATTTGTTGTTCAATTTTTGAAAAAAAAAACCAGAAAATTCACAGATACACAGATAGCATATAACATGCAATAAATGAAGTCTTTAGTTTACAATTTCTCATTAAAATTTTATGAAAAGCATTTAAATATAATCACTGACACTCTCATTATATTATGTGTTTTGATACGTTTTTTTTCTCAATAGAGTTCCTTTTGTGGACTTAGTATTAAAAGCGAATGAAACTTTAGCATCTGTCTAGTGAGATAACTTTGCCATAACAACCATGTAAAATTTTCTATAATTTTCCAAGACACCGACAAGAAAATTCATCGCCCCTTAATAGTATGCATCCGGGTTCTTAACAACTAGTTAATAATGATCCAAGAGAAACATTAATCGATGGTTAAACTTTCATTTGAAATTTAAGATAGCTCTTGTCCAGAGGTGTATAGTGAAAGATGATCTTGTTGCAAGTTAGCAAGTTGGCTCATATCGGATTATTCGTTAACAAAGCACAGAGCCGGCGCACAGCCCGGTCTCAGACGGGCGGACTTAATTAAAACTTGGGAAACGTATGTTTGCGCTATGCAGCAGATACTTTGTATCCATATTGTGCACTCGTCGAGTTGGAAATAAGCCTTAATATTTCATATAAACATGCGGATGCACATACAGGCAAACAATGCTATTAAATAATGTGGCGATGAATGACGGACAACGATGAAATGGCACCAAAGAAACGCAAGCTGAAGGATGACCAACGTCTAAATGGATCAATGGAAGTAAGCCAAAAATCCTTGTCTTACAATAAATTCATAATGCGATGGCAAATACATTGAGTTTCTAATACAATCTTATCGACGACATAAATTCGTCGTGGATATATTTTTGGGGGGTAACTGTGTTTAGTAATTAAGTTCGGTTAGCCGCATTTCCTTAACTGCGCTGCATTAAATAACGTCCCCAAATATACGGTTCAGCAACAGTTTAGGAAAAGCCCGAAGAATTTATGTGCAATATATTGGAAGCGAGTGATGAAGTGGATTTGTGCAGTTGCCGGACTATTTCGTTTATAAAATGGTACATTTATGGCCCTAAATTTGCCATTTGTCTACCCATTTTGAGACAATCTATATTCACGGGTAGAGGATATTGGAACAAAACAGAAAAAAAATAAAGAGAATCTGATTTGGGAATGTTTTAAATAATTGCAACAAAATATTTAATCCAGAGAGATTTTATTGCAACACATACATATGTGGCTCTCATAGCATCCTCACACCAATCGTCCAAGGCTTTTTGGTTTCATTGTAGGTCTGTTTATCCGTATGTTGTTCCCTGGTCATTCGATGGGTCTACTGAACGACAAAGCTATTAATTTACGCGTCATCGTACATGTCCATGACCTCCTAATTGCATCCATAGATTTGTTATCAAAGAGTTTGTCCCATATCAAGGATTTATAAATTTCTCTAAATCTTGCCGATATTGATTTGTTTAGTAATTTATTAGTATTTTCATTTATTGCCTTTCAAATTTCTCTCCTTGAGGATGAATAGCTGTTATTTAAAATTTCGTATCAAGTATCGGGTTAAGGACGACCCTGTATTTAGCTCCCAGTGTCAACTCAAAAGCTTTATTTAGGTCAGTATTAGAGTGTACTCTATAGACTGATCTAGGGAAGCACATCTTCAGTTTGGGTTTAATCGGGATTCCCACCACTAACATGATCATTCAGAGATTTTAATATTTGGGGTTGTTATGTTGTCGGATAAATAACAATGTGTGAAAGCATTGTTAATCTATGCAAGCGCAATTAGAAAAATAAAATAGAGTCGACCGATAGTATTGGCCGCGGGAAGACGTGTTCTTTTCACTAGTTTCGCAGCAGTCTCGACTATCTTGGCTTTGTATTATCACATAATAATTTTCTTCTTTCTGTTTGAGCTTTTGCAACTCGATAGTGGACGGACTTGTTTGTCAGACCATCTATCTTGAAACGTACATACGGAATTGGGCGCAAGACTATTTGTCTGAATCGGTAGTTCGACCAGAGTAAATATGTTGTATGATTTATTCTAAAAAGATAAGCCCCTGCCTTATATTATATAACAACACTAAAATCATTTTAAAAAAATGCAAAAAAGGGTTGGTATAATTCATGAACTCCATTAATTGCATCAGTATTTAATTCCCCAAATCAAGACATTATCGTACAATCAGATTTTTTGCACAATAATGTCATCACTTGTTCATATAATGAGTAAATATTACTTTTACTGTATAAATTATACACAAATTTACAGAATTTACAGACAGAATAAATGTATCTTTTAAGCATTTAATTGAAAAACATTCATGTTAATATTATAAAAATCATCTTATGTTCGTTCCAGGGATGCATTTATTATTTTGAACGCTGATTTTCAGATGTTCCAAGCGTAAATTAAATTTATTTTGTTGGAAAAGCATTTTCCAAGCCAGCGCCAAGCATAAGTCAACAAGACAGATTTAAAAAATACTCTTTTAAGTAAAATTCTCTAATTGCACTATTCAGACACGGGATATAGAAAATAGGATCATGATGTAACTAGGGTAGCTGCGTTGGCACAACTCCATGCCGAATAAGAGGAAAACATTGCTATTTTTATGAGCTAGATTTTAAAATTCATTGCCACTTTAAACAAATAAAGACTATGCTATCGACATGCGTGTCGTATAAATTTTGACCCAGAGCAGATTTATATTGAGTTTTTATATTTTTATTCAACATAAACACCCACGATGAAGATTCATAAATATGAAACCCTCTACTGTAGGGTACGCTGTAGTATATTCGGTCGTATAAAATCTTTGCTTTCTCGTCGTTATTATATTACACGGTAAACTGTTGAGAATACATATTCGATCTTCGGCTATAGAACGAGAGGGAATATTCTGCAGATTTGGGATTTACGACTGATTTCAATAAGATAACCCCAGTTTTAAAGACCAATAAATATAGTTCATTGCTTCTTGCAACATTTCCTTAAAGTTTTCAGGAAATTTCCCTTTATTGATTCATATTTCGATTTGAATTTAAACCATCACAGCCATTTCTTTTGATTGCATCATAGAATAGATCACACACAGTCATTTAAAACTTGAACATTCGTTTAAATTTAAACTTAAATTTCTAATGAAAAAACAATTAGGACGATATAAAAATTTAAAAAAAATACAAGAGTAGATCTGTAATTTTGGCAGAATTGAATGTTCTTCTAGTAATACAGTAGACTCTCGATTATCCGGGCTGGGGAAGACGGACATGGATAACTGAAAAACATGGATAATCTAAATCATCAAACTTGGTTTCGAATATAACATCATATTTACAATACAAATGTTTTCTTCATGATTTTAATACTTATTATTAATTAAAAAACGCTCATATTTAGTGGCCGTTGTTAGTTACAACTAAGCATTACCAAAATATATATGATTATATTTAAAAAAACTGTAATTTTTGTTTGTTTTTGAGATATTTTAAGCAAATTTCTATTATAACTTCCAATTTTCTTAATAACATTATATTCAAATACTCTTTGTTCAGTGTAATCTAAAAATGTTTCAACACAATTAGGCGCCGTTTTATGATTAATGTAATCACTGGTATCTTCTTCACTTGTAATGTCACTCTCATTTTCTTCCTCTTGAGAAATAAAACAAATTTTTCCAATAATTCACATATTTCAGTTATATCATTTTAATCTGTTTCCAAGAATCATTCTCCATGATCGAACAAGTATTTCTGGCTTTATGTTTGACCAAGATTGTGTTATTCTGTCTATAGCATCCAATATCGTAATTTTTATCTTCCTCAGTAATAGTTTTCAGTAGACTGTGGCGATAATTACGTTTCATTAATGTTATAACGCCTTGGTTCATGGGCTGGGATAAAGATGTCACATTAGGGGGCAAAAATTTTGGTGTTCATCTGTGTCCCTTTCTGGCTATAATAATCGTCAGGAAGATTTTTCAATGGAGTTCCTTTAAAAGATCGAGGTTTATTTGCTTTCCAAATCACTTAAAGTTTCATTTTATGAATTCCCGATGCGTTTCCAGTCTCTTATCACCCAGGGTCTTTTTTCACAATCTTACGGTTGTGGTTATCTGCCTCATATAAAAGCTTTCTTAAACTCCATTGTCCGACTGTTTTGATAACCAAGAAAATTTAGACACAAGAACAGGCGTTTAATTTGGTAGTTAAAACACAAGCATCATCCTAATTGCCTTGAAGAGTTTTGTTTCTTTAATCTTGACCTGTGTATAAAATACCTCATGTACTGTTCGGGAGTTGTCTCATTTTCCGAGTATCACCATATTTTTTTAGTATTGTTTTCAGGTTGTTGTGTGCGCCTCACATTTATATAAGGAAAAAAAATAATTCACGGATAATCCGAAAATCGGATTATCCGCACCTGGATAATATTTGAAAGTATAGAAATTAGCTGTTATGATCTGGAGAGAAAAAATGAATGATAAAAACATATATAACCGGGTGAGTGTTAGACTCCACGATGGCCATAAAACCCCAAGGGGGGGGGGGGGGCGAGCCAACCCTACGCCCATGGGCCACGTTTGAACCCCTGGGGAGATGTGGAATAGAGGTGCGCGAAAGAAGCTTCGTTGGTTTGCTCATCAAACGCAGCTGGGGTAACCCAGCTAACATGAGTTGGGGGCGCAGGTCAACTTGTGCTGCGCTCCCGTAAAAGTTGGTGGAGACTGTGTCAAAGGCTCACCACTATCCTCAACAGTCTAGGCATATAGGGGAGAACGGTTTTAGGCTATTCGAATGGCGATTCGTCTCCGTGGTTAGGTACTAAGAATGATCTAACCGATACGAGTATGATGGTGAAGGGGTAGCCCCTGCAGTCCGTCATCTGCTGCAGCCCCCTTCAAACTGAGGTTGAATTCAGCTTAAACCTTTGTCCTTCCTCCTCCTCGCATCCTCAGGTGTAATAGTCTGAAGCTGGTTTACCTGCAGAAACCTCGCTTCCTCTGGAAGGCGCGGAGCAAAAGTGGTGAACGCCTGGACGCTCTGCGCGTAGCGTTTCTATCGGGACCTAAAGATCAGTGGAAGCCACTCTCTGTGTGGCTAGTCCAGAGTAACCTGGAACAGACAATCCCCCAATCCAGTTAGTCGTTGTCCTGCCCTATTTTAAACATCGTGTCAGTATTTATTTTTTCAGATCCAAGAAATCAGGTTAAATTTGGATCGAGATAATCGATTAGAAATATTAATACTTTCAAAAATAACCCATTGATCCGAATAAATTATATCCTGAAGGGGTTGTGTGAGATGACTATGGTGGATGAAATAAATCTTCCCAACCTGGACTGTAATGAAATGGAACAATTTAACGTTGCGTGGTCGTGCTGAAAAATAACGGTTTTTTTTCTATATATACGAGAATAATAAACTCAGAATAAATGCTGCATTAAATTTATCAACTGTATTCTTATGAATAACTATATTTATTCCCCAAAATATGGCATTACGTCCGACACCTTAGCACCATGATATATTAGCATGATTTCCCACTAATATTATCAATAGGATATTCCCAGAACACCACAAATGTTTCCATAATGGAACATGGTTTCTATATATCTAGGATGATGATAACGATGATACGGTCACGTATTGTATTCAAATGGCATATTTGATTCAAATAGGACATCTGAATTGGTGATATGATGGTAAATTTGCAGACAAAAGATTTTTACCTTCGACATAATGAAATCATGCAAAATTTCGATTGATATGTGCTAAATCTGAATAAAATAAAATAGGCAATAGGATATTTATAGCGCTGTATAATAAATCTTGTATGTTAACTTAATATCTTATCAATAATAAATAGGCTTTTAAAATGTAAGAATTTATTAATGTTGTATTCGAGGAAAAGAGATCTCTATATCAATTTATATCGAATCGCATTAAAAATATCAGCCTTTATTTCATATGTATATATATCTTACAAATTGAAAGCATTTTCTCTTATTTTACGAGACAATTTAAGACTGAAATAGCCTTTGTTTGTTCTTTTAAAATATGCCGTGAATAATTTGTATTGGAGTATTAAGTCTTTGTGAGAGAGAAAAATAAAACTTCTCAGTTGAATAATAAGTTTGTTTTTGCATTAAAAACATTTTTTCTTTTTTGAAGACGAACACTTTATTGAAAAGGCAAAAAATATGCAAAGAAAAGGAGCAATTTTACAATACAACAGGGTGTTTTTAAATGTATGTTTCTCTTATCGGGCATAAAATTCTTGAAACATTGTATGGGAAAATGGAGAGCATTAAAAAGCGATAAGCGAAATCGACGCCATTCTTCGTCAGACACTACGAAACACTGATCCAATTCTAAAGTCATGGATAATTCAATATCATAGTGCTATTATACAGATATATTATTATTTAGATATATTATTATTTTTGTATGTATATTAAAGATCTATCCAATGATCAAAATCGATGGGTAGATGGATAATAAAATCACATTTTAGGACAACGATTTATGAAGAAAATTCAGCAATTGCGTGTAGTTTTAAGTCATTTGTATAAGATAAATTTTTAATTTGATATAATTTTATAAGTCATAATACTTTAAAATAGTGAAAAAAGCTTCATGTATATTCCAAGAACGAAAAAGTCAAATATTAGATGACTTTCATAATCAATGGAATCGGATCTTTGGTAACAAACAAGAAATCATCAACGAAGCTTAATCATTCATCGTCAATAGTTCAAGAGCATCTTTATTATATAAGTAAATTAAACGAATGAAAAAAAAGCTTACTCGATTAAATGTCGTTAAGCGAAGAACAATCTACGTATTTTTCTTATCCAGATATCAAAATGACCGGTTCTTCCAGCAGAATTGAGATGAGAATTGAGTGATATACAGTATTTTAACGTTAAGTTAAATCATTTTCATTTCAAGTCAAACCATTTACAAATCAAGCTAAACTCTTTCATCTTAAATTAAATCATTAAAATTGATTTTTAGTAGTATGAAGCTGGTCAGATAACTACAGTAGTATATACTGTTAACAATTAATTATAGCGAACTAAGTGAGTTCATAAAAACAATTTAGTTTAATTTTATGAAGAAAAAATCATCAAAATCATAGTAGGCCATATTCTATAAAAATGAAGAAGAAAAATTAATGATGCTTGATTTTGAAATTCCACCCCATCCAAATTTTTTGTCAGATATTGCACCCTCTGATTACTATGCATTGAGTCTTATAGAATACTTACGAGTTCATAAATGATCATTCTTAGTCGCCAGTCATATTATTTCTATGTAGACAAAGTTTTTGACGTTTAAATTCAATATGACTTTTAAAAGGGGGATTTTAAGGCTTTAAAATACTTCTGAAAGTTTACAGACTAAATGCATAGTTCGTAATGTTTGAGAGCTTTAAGAAATCTCAGGGGTTGGGTTTGTTTTTTGCCATGTTGTAAATGGTAGTCCAAAAAACACTTATTTTTATAAAGCCTATTTTAATAAATAGATTGTGATTAAATAGATAAGGAGGCATAGTTTTGAAATATATGAAATTTTGATTTAATTTAAAGATTTCAAACTTGGTCTTAAAGGGCAAAAAGAAAATAGCATTTTTTTAAATATTTATATTAATTTAATTGTGAATTAAAATTATTTGTACTCATTTTATTAATAATCGGATGTCTTTAACAAGGAATTAATTCAAAAATCATTCATATGTGTTACAGATTTATCTTATGTATCATACATTCATCATAAGTCCCAAATGCCAACAAGTATGTTTTTATTTCAAATAATATAGATAGAAAATAGTTGCATGTATTGCACAAGAGTACATTTATAAATCTAATTATCATATTGTTTTAAAACTTTTATAAGCTATGCTAAATTTAATCCGCAACCGCACTTTTGGAGGTTTGGTTCATAAGCATAACCAAAATCCGCACTAATCGGGGTATTGATGTACCCTCATTATATATTCTTAGCAAGCCTCAAATATCAATTGTAAGTACGAGTACATTCAACCCCAACGTGGTGCTTGGATTTCCTTAAATTATCAAAACATTTTCATGGCTAGGACTCTTTGGAGTCTCATATTAACAGAAATAAAATCACGAAAGGTCTATGTATATAATAGTTGTTTGCCAATTTTCGCCTCGGGATTTAATAGAGTATTGAATGTATGTTTTCGGATTAAGTTTTAGTATCGAGTTCGCTGGGCAGGCAAGTGCTTCCATTTACTCATCCGCCTTTTGTGTGCAAATTAAATATTCAAATTGAACCCCTCCAGGGGGATGGGACCCGGAGACGAGCCTTCGTCTGTACATCACCTAGGATTTAACACGGCCTCGAAAAAATTTAGCTCATTTCTCGGTTAATATTCATATCACAGCAAGAAAACGCGTAGCAGTCGCAATACGAAACGAAAGAAGGACGAAAAAATCGCCATGTAAAAAATTCCAGAATATTATTCCACTCTCCGAATAAGGAACCTGTGTTTTGTGGCCTCCGCATGTACACGTAGCACTCCCACCCACATGGTTAATATTACATGAAGAAATTCATGGAGATTAATTCTTCGCTGAAAGCCAATCTCTTTAGGCCCTCGACAATGTATATGTGATGTTCCTGAATTTTTGTTATGGATACTGCTAATTCATATATCTCACTCTCTGACACCATTTCACATCGGAAATATTATATGTCATTGTGATATATAGAAATTGGTGTATAATATTATATTTTGGGTGTCAACAATTATTTTTGAAAACCCTCTTACAATGGTCAAGATAAATAATAAAAAATATAATGATTGATATGTATTTAGAGGTATACACTTAGACCTCTTTTTGTGCAACTTTTTTTTGTGCGATTTCGAAGTTATGCGGTTATTTTAAAGCATTTTTTTAATTTCATAAAATGTTCAAGCACTAACTAATCATGTTGCATCGGCACTGAATTCTTATTGAATTACGACCTCGAAGGGGGATTTAGTCAAGAATTTTTTGAAAAAAATCGATTTTGTTTTTTTTTTGCATATTTTTCAATGTTTTAACTTTTAAAAATACATTCTTCAAAGAAATTTACAAAATTCCAATTACTTAAGCTACTTAAGTGACGCAAAATTTTCATGATTTTTTATTAACTTTTTTTGTGCGTTTTTGGGTATATTTTATATAGCTGTTTCAAAGTTATGCGATTTTTAAATTTTATGGAACGCATCTTCACTTTTTCTATGTAAGTCATATTCTTTGTGCGATTTTCCATGGAATACATCTACCGCACAAAAAAAGGTTTAAGTGCATAGGATTTTTTGTGCAATACATTGCACAATATAAAACAAAACAGATGGCACAAAAAATAATAATAACAAGAAAATAATATTTGCAGAACTTGCTTATTAGATTATATCTTCACAATACGATTAAAATGATGCTTAAAAATATAGTTTTAGATTCCCCTAATATTTTCATTGAAAACTTCATAGATCATTTTGAAAAATACCACAAAAAGTTATTAGTGCTGTTAATTATGATAGATAATGGAATCATGTGACGTAACTGATTATGTACATTAATGTTGAACAAAACATGAAGTTAATTATTCAAAATCTTTTTTTTTAATACAGTTTTTTATTAGAATTTTGTTATATGAAAAAAATATTGTTTGTTGAAGTTGACTATTAAATATTCATGAAATATAATGGCTGTTCACCCTGGCACTATTTCCAAAAACATACGTGAAACATTGACGTTCCGTACCATAAGAAAGAAGCGGCTGCCATAATATTGAAGTATGACCTATTCAAATATTCTTAAATATCGACTCCATTGTGTTCCCCAGGGCAGATGGTCTACTCGAAGTCACAATATAATTTCCGAAATTTTATAAAAAATGGTTTCAATAAAGTGAACGTCCAATTTAAATGTCAATATGATAAATAGATTTCGCACAAGGCTGTGTAAGTAGAATGAATAATTTCTGAGATGTACCTGCCCCAATAAAGGAAAGGTGACACTTCGTAAAATACGAGAATATAATAAAGGCCCGGAGAGGTGAGCAAATTTACTCTGTAGGTCACCATTTTAATAATCTACCCGGGAGTTATATTTTTTCTTTGAATATTCATGATTTAAAAGCTTTCCCGCGCAAATAGTTGCTTTTTTCTTGATTAATTCATTTGCGTTGTGGCGCGAACTTTCGCGTAATTAGTTCAAGATAATCCCACAAATGATGTTTGATCGATTGAAAATCAACGAACGGTGGAAAACTAATATAAAAAGAAGGGTCTATGGGCATTTATAGTTTATAAAGTAAATCCAACACCGTGATAATTTATGTAATTATGGATCGTTAGCAAAGTGGAAATTTTAAGTTCATCGTGCATAACGAATGATAATTAAGGACATTAACCAGGTTTGCTGATTTATTTATGGTAAAATTATCATTTAAATGGTATTAGTGATATGGATTGATCCCCAGATGATATCTGTGAATTAAAAAGATGAATAAATTATTGGCGGATAGGGTGTTGATAACATTTAAATATAATATTAAATAAAGAAAAATACTCATTTAGCATTCCTCTGGAATCACAAACGATAAACGAGCAGCATTTGGGTTTATTATAAAAATATATTGTGAATTGCTATGAACTTTTTTTCTAGAAAAACAGTCAATGAAATCGAACCGTATTACTACATTTACGTCATAACCAAATGTGTTGGGTTGCATAAAGAATGAAAATAATATAAGATCGCCTTCTTCCTAATATGCCATATCTGTCATAGGATGTAGTCAATCTCCAAATGTTGTTAAGTTTGTAAAAGATTTTTTTAATTGGAATTTAAATAGGTGAAAATCAATGAGTAAGTAGCAAACTTATGTTTATTTATTAATGATATTTTAATTACTGTTGCAAATCCAATTATTCATAGGCAGGCCTCTCTTACTTTATTAATTACCTTAGAATTTACTTTATTAAACTATGGCTAATCATAGGTGTTTTATTAATTGTTGAATTTTCGGCAAATGAATGAACTTGAAATATTTTTTTATTAAATAAGTTGAATTCAATAGTTTATAGTAAGATTCAACAACACTTGATTAAATTAAATCAAATGTAATTCTTTATAAGGATAACATATACGATCTATTATGTTATTCTAAGCGATGCTTTACGAAGATATGGATTTTTCTTTTAATTAATAGTTATTTAATTACACTTGGGAGTAGTGATATCAAATACGGAAAAGGGAGCGTTTTGAATGCGGGGATAATTTCCTACGGGAACCTTTAATGCTAATGAACGATTACCACTGGGTTAGGGAATTTCTATGAGATTCAACGGTAAAGAAATATTTCTTCGGAATATTCCAATGTTTGACAGGGCTTAATATCGAACGTCGTCAAGGAAATAAATGGAAAATGTATCGGCCATTGTGGAGATGTCTCAATGAAAATGATACTCATTTTCCAGGTAATGCGATATTGTTGTGCTTCAACTCGGTTACACAATTTATTGCTAGTAGCGAATATTTTATTTTGAAAATGAGCAGAAAATTTAACGAAGACTTTTTGTGTAGCAATCCAGAAGTGGTCCAAAATGATTTTCTTAGAAGAGTTTAACGAACAAAATAAAATATATCACATATTGTATTTTTTGTGGAAGAAATATATTGTTAATGGTGCTTAAAGTAAGCTTCATTACAAAATAATGTATTCTTTGAAATAAATTAAACCTCTCAACACGAATATAGCTATAATAGACTTTCTTATTAGTGCTTGATCTAATTGCCTGTTATATTAAATATAACAAGAAAGTTGCGGAGCCTTGTTTTGTTCCTAAAATAATTTCTCGATTAATCAATACACTTTATCAGTACGTAAAACCTTAATTTCAATCTACAAATTGGAAATTTCAACGAAGAACTTGTAATGTTGATATAGGGGCGCTCTCGGGGACAGATTTTCCAGGCGGGTCCCCGCCCTCACGTGCTTGTCGGGATGACCGCGCTCTTCTATCGGGCCGTGATGTTGCTGGACGAATGGATGGGAATAGACAAGCGTCGAATAGAAATACTCTCTTCTCTAAATAACTATTTATTCCACACGAGAGAGAAAGATATCTGGCTGCAGGAAGGACGACTTCCCGCAGCCAAGGCTAACCGACGACTCTCCCGACTCCCGCCTCCTGCGGGTCACTACCCAACCGGTAAAGGTTCACGCGCAAGAAGCGATCGGTTGGTATGCAGGTGCAATGTCTCCGCAGGCCCACAAGAGATGGCGCTGTTAAAATAACACATTACATCTGAAGAGAGATGAAAGATGTCGATGTTAATGAACTTGGAATCTCGTATAGCAAGTATTAACATTACACGATGTTTTCAAGGAATCATATAACCGTGTTATACGAGAGCAGTTTATTAATCTATTCGGGTACATTTATTTTAATATAATATATCACTTAAAATTGAGAATTAAAAGCTTTTTTAATATCTGCTTCTTTATTGTCGCCAAAAGCTAACTTCAGTAACAGCTTTTTGATAAGTTGACTCCTGTAATGCACTTTTACTGCACATATAATTCCCAGATGCACAGGTTGCAGGACCGCTGTACAATTTTGAGATAAAAATTCAACTTTAATGTGTCCTAGTTCGCATATGTAAGTTGTGTGCAGATTTAATTTATAATATATTATAATTATATAAAGCTGGTTAGTGTTATGGTTGGTGGTAGGAGTGTTAAAAATTGAAGATAATATCTATTACATTTCAGGAATTTTAATAAACCAGCTTAAGGGCTTTAATAGTATGAATTAATTTATACCGCCCGTTGCTTAAATTTAGATCTTGATCAATTAATATAGCTTTGTATTTAATCTCTAATTATTAACACTGTGATCGATTTCTCAGTTGACTGATAGACTACTTAAATTATATATTTCTGCGAATCCAGTTTGTATAATTTCATTTGGTAATTAGAGTTAAAATCTGCTTATATCGACCTACATATAGTGAATATGGGTGGTACAAATCCAATTGGGGTTAATTGATTTTCTCTGATTAAGATTCTTCATTTATTAGTTTTTATTAATATTTATTGCTATAATATTTATCCTTTTACATTGTTTTGTATAAATTTAAATGCAAAAATGGATTTTTTCGCACTTTCTGTATCAATGATGGAATTTGAATCACAAAAATGATATCAGCAAAGTGCGCAGCTGATTATGTGGCAGGATAAAGATGAATGGATAGTCCTTTATTGTCGAAAATTCTGCTCGGCAAAGGGAAATCTGATACGTATTGATCCCATCGGCATTGGAATTTCGGTCCGAACACGAGGCATTCTAAAAAAAAGAGGAACGAATCCCCCATAAATATTCATAGGATCCCCCGTAATAATCTGGCAGAAATCCTGGAATGCCGCTCATTTAGTACAACTCCTTTTAATGTTTCCGCGCTCGATGCGATGGCAGAAAATCTCTTTTACATATGTATGCGATAAAGACAGAGCAAATAAAAGAATCTTCCCAGTCTGGAAATTATAATAAGAAAATCTAATATATCAAAGCAAAGACTGCCTGCCTGTGATCCAACTCGCTTTCTTGCGTTGAAATTACTTCACAAGAGAACATAGTAGAGCTAAAAAGACCTACTTACTTTTCTTTTGAAAGATCTTATCTGCTTATTATTAGATTTTTTTTTCCAATGTACTTGTATGTACAAAACTGGGGGTGACATTCAAGATATATAATCTGCTTAACGTCTTGATAGACAAGCGGATGTACAGGTGTCAAGGGCCCATAAAGGGTTTTGTTAACGACGATGTACTGTATAAGAAATTCTATAGATCTTCCAACTCTAAATTATAAGAACAGATTTTTCATATTTAGCTTATCCATCAAAACTTATAGAATTTAAAGTCGTTGTTAATAATTCAAATAGTTCAGGAGGCATTTCTACAATTCTAATTTTTGTTTCAGTTAGCGTTTATACAATGTAAATTAATAATGTTACAATCTACCAAACAGTCATTGTTGCGAACATTAATGACACTATTTGAAGCTTGAATAATTGTACATTACAGCATTAAATTAAAATCTACAAAGCTTCGTTTATGTCTACAAATAGTTTATGTTAATTATTGTTAAATAAACATCATCTACTTTTCATACAAGGTAGCTAGGGTTTCAGTAGACGTGGTTAAAATTGTAGCATGGGAACTTGATTAAAGTAATTACATAATATTTATTTATAATCAAGACAAAATGAGAAAGAATCAGATTTGTTGAAATAGTGTGGTTGCCTCTAGTACTAAAATATTTTTTTTTGTGAAATTCATATACAATACATTAAATTAGGTTGAACAAATGATTCAGAGATCGAAGCAAAACAAATACTATAAAAGAAAAATCTTTACACTAAATTGAATTCTTAAAATGCCATACCTAATCAGTCAATCAGATTTTCTTCGAAAAGTTTTAATTATTGAATAAAGATATTTATTGCAATTAAAATTTCAAAATAATGTATTTATAAATAATGGTGATTCTTGGTCAATGAGGCAACTTCCGAACAGTACATGAGGTGTTATATACACAGGTCAAGATTAAAGAAACAAAACCCTTCAAAGCGATAAGGATGATGCTTGTGTCTTAACTACCAAAACAAACGGCTGATCTCGTGTCTTAATTATCTTGGTTCTCAAAACAACCGGACAATGGAGTTTAAGAAAGCTTTTATATGAGGCAGATAACCACAACGAGCGTAAGATTGTGAAAAAGGGCCCGGGGTGATAAGAGACTGGAAACGCATCAGGAATTCATAAAATGAAACTTTTAGTGATAGGGAAAGCAAATAAACCTCGATCTTTTACGGGAACTCCAATGAAAATATTTCTGTCGATTATTATAGACAGAAAGGGGCACGGATGAACAGGGAGATTTTTTAATATTGGTTAAAAAATAAATGGGTTCCAGAGGTGCAAGATTTTAAGAAATAAGTATAATATTATGCCCACTATCATCCGAACGAAAGCATATGGAAAAAAAGCGATGGACTTATGGTTGCAAAATTTTTGCCCCCTAATGTGATACCTTTAACCCAGCTCATAGCATCAATGAAACGTCTTTATCGTCAGTCTTCTGAAAACTCTTACTGAGGAAGATGTCAACTTGATCATTTTCTGGAAAAAAATTACGATATTGGATGATATACACAAAATAAGACTTGTTGAGTTTATTGAAGAATACGTTTTTGATAATGTGACTAGTGGGGATCTTCAATAAATACTGGGGAAAAAATACACTGATGAAGAAAATTTGTTGAAAAAGGCACCTGGAATCATCCAAATTTCAGAGGATCATAATTAAGGCGACAATTATAAAGTTGTTAAATATTTAACCGCAAAAATATAAAGTAAAGCTTGTGAGGCGATTGGAATTATATTTTTGAACGAATATTTTTTCTTTCCATTGAAAAAAGCACAAAATATAAGGGAAAAATTCTCAAGTGCTTAGCTCCGTACAACGAAATTTATAAAGATCTTTCAGTAAAAATAGATTGTTTTGTTAAAAATGAAGCATTGAGCTCAAGATGTTATTGAAGAAAGCTCAAAGAATGAGAAAAATTCGCGAATAGAAATGTTAAGAATATGATGACCGTCATGTACGAGCGTCATCAGTATTATAAAAAATATATATATTAAATGAACGCAATTTTCGTTTCTTGTTCTTAAATATAAATAGGTCAAAATACCTGAGTCATATTTTAATACAGCTCTCTTGGATTTTATAAGAAAAACTAAATTAATTTATATAATTGCTGAATTATCTTATACATTAGGAAGATAATGATATGATACTCAGATAAGGCAGAATATGTGGTTTTAATTAATTTACCACATTCTCATTCCGGTGCCTTGTAAAAAATCAATTTCATTACTCGAGACGTGGGTCACTTTAATGGAATAAAAGGAGAAAGGTAAGGAGATTGGAGTTTTTCCACATAAGTTGACATTGGCTCTATTTTGTCAGCGGTCGGCTAAATGGAAATGCTAATCAAATGACTTCAGGTTAATAATGCCTTCGTGGTTTATCGTCTTCTCAGAAGATAAAGCTCAAAATCGTGAAATTTAGATCTAGTCCAATAAAAATGAAATACTTTTAAATATTTACGTCTTGTTCATTTGCTCATAAATGTTATTTATATTGGCATTCAGTGAAATAAGATTTATGCGATCGATTTCGAGATTTAATTTTTAAATCATCCCCAGATAAGAGGTCAAAGTGCGATAGATGTCTATCATGATGTGCTGTACCGTCGAATATATTCTCGTTTTCCAGGTATCGAACGATAATAAATAACTCAAATTTGGTACCATCTGCAAGAAAAGATTACTAAGAAAATTATGATACAACTTTACTTTGGCAGCGACAATTTTATTACCCACCATGATACTTATTTTGCGCCATAATAGTCGTTCTTGTTAATTGTACATATGTTCTCAGTAAGCACATTTATTAAAAAAATCATTTCGATGAGAAGATAACTTACAACTTCAACGATCAACTCTTTGTATGCATGCATTGCAAAAAATATTGTTATTTGTAATTTAATTTGAATAGCAAATTTATGTATCCAAATTAATTATAATAACACATGCTCTTTTAATTCCAAATGCTTATATTGCAAAATGTATTAATCTATAATCTGATCAGGTCATGTCAAAAGGCACATTTTCAAAAGGCAGATTTTACTTGCTCTGGCATTGTTTATATTTAGAAACATTTTTGAATATTCTAAATTAATCCGGATCAGTGTTGGATTCCACGATGCCCACCCATAAAACCCCAGGGGGGAGCTAACCCTATGCTCGTGGGCAATTGTTGAACCCCTGGAGTAATGAAGTGGAATAGAGGTGCGCGAAAACAGCCTCGTCAGTTTGTCCATCAAACGCTGCTGGGGTAGCGCAGTTAACATGAGTTCACACAAGCCATCCTGCTAACACAAGCCACCCTGTGCTGTAAAGGGGTGTGTGGAACTGCTGATTATAGAAGTTAGTGGAGTCTGTGTCAAAGGCATCATCACTATCCTTAACAGCCTAGTGAATACAGGTGAGAACGGCTTTAGGCTGCTCGAACAGCGACTTCGATTCTTTCGAATTTAGCATAACCTTATCCGTTCTCGTCCAACTCAAACCAGCACATGGTCTGAAACTGGTCTTTCTGCGGAAATCTCTCCTCTTCTGGAGGGTGTGGGGTAAAAGGGGCCCCTTGACGCTCTGTGCTTAGCGTTTCCCGTGGGGTTAAATCAGCGGAGGATCCCTTCTGTGTGGTTAGTCCGGGGTAACCTGGAATAGACCATGCAGTACCGCCGACAACAGGGTCGATATTATAGACCAGTGATTCCCAAAGTGGTCTATATCGACCCCCAGGGGTCTATGACAACCTGCAAGGGGTCTACGTCAGCGAAAAAAAAAATTGGGGTCCATGAAACGAAAATGGGGGGTCCACGATAGTGGATCTCAACACATACACTGATAGTACTTATTTACTTACATCATATTATTTTATAATATAAAGACATATATTTTTTAGACAGGGTTGGTTGACGGAATACTACATTCGGCAGACGAAGCTGTCGACTATGATGTTTGTTTTTTTAATGACGTTAATAATTTAGCTCGTGACGATGCACGAATTAATTTTTTTTTTTTTTTTAATTTTGTCCAAAATTTTGGTAGATCATAATGTCAATGTCGTGCAATCTCCGTCCGTCGGTGTCTGAAAAGTTAGGTTGGGTTGGGTTGTGGTAAGTTGGGTTGGGTTGGGTTGAGTTGGGGTATGTTGGGTTGGGTTGAGTTGGGGTATGTTAGGTTGGGTTGGGTTAGGTTTTTTTTTTTTTTTTTTTTTTTTTTTTTTTTTTTTTTCCTGTGGGAGCGCAAATCTACATTAGACGCCCAGATGTTGTACATCTGGGGAGTGTGGGATTTACGTCTGTTAAATGAGTTTCCATAAGGGAAACCCACCAGACGCACAAGCCCTAACTAAATCGCTCCCTTGGGTCTCCTCCGTCACCATGGTATTGTTTTACACATTGCTTCATGGATGACAGGTAGTCTAGCCGTTATGGCCCTATTCTATTGTTGTAGAGGCGCTCTGCGCCTCATTCTTTCACTGTCTTCTTTGGCGCTCATGATGTCTTCTACAAAGTCGCGCCAAAGGTCCCAGTTTTCCTTTCTTTCCATCATGCTGTGGACCATGTTGTCGATATTTAGCTCGTTCACCCCGAGTGCTTGTTTCAGCAGTTCTCTCTGGGGTGCCCAAGCCTCACAGTCTATGATGGTGTGTTCGGCGTCATCCGCTTCCGCTTCACAGTGGTGGCATTTTGGGGTTTCCTCCTTGCCAATCCACCTCAGGTACGCACCGAAGCATCCATGCCCGGTGAGCACCTGGGTTAAGCGGTATGTCGTTTCTCCATATTTTCTGGCCCTCCATCGACTTACGACCGGTATAAGCCGGTGGGTCCATCTTCCTTTTGCGGACTCGTCCCATCTGCGCTGCCAGGCTTCCCTCAGTTTCTGGTCATGTTCTCCGCGCTTTTTGGGATCTTCATGGTCCAAGGCCCTCTTTTTTGCGATTAGGTCCAGCGGGGGGATTCCCGCGATCACGAGCACCGCTTCTTCCGATACCGTTCTGTGTGCTGTGGTGACTCGGAGCGCGCCCTGCCGCTGGACCCTGGCCATTTTCTTTCTGTAGCTCTCTATTTGTAGCGACTCATGCCATATTGGGGCTCCGTACAGAAGGATTGAGTGGATAACTTCGTTTATAGTTTTCCTTCTGCACGGCTTTGGCCCTCCGATGTTGGGCATCAGTCGTCCGAGCTCGTTGGCCGCTTTCTGCGCCTTCTGCGCAGCTTCCTCTATGTGTTGTCTGAAGGTCAGTTTGCTGTCAAGGACGATCCCGAGGTATTTCAACGTTTTTCCACACTTCACCTCGTGACCGTCCACCGCAAGCCTGCCGACCCTCGGTCTCCTTCTCCTGCTGAAGAACACAGCCTCCGTTTTCTCCGCCGCTAGCTGCAGGTGATTCTCCCGCATCCAGTCGCAGATTCTTGCCAGTGCTTCGTTTGTCTTTCTTTCCATGTCGAACTGGTGCTTGGCTGTCACCAGCAGCGCGACGTCGTCCGCGAAGGCTATTACCTCCGCTCCGTCGGGTAGGTCTGTCTCCAGCAGGCTGTTGTACAGGACGTTCCATAGGGTGGGTCCTATGACGGATCCCTGCGGAACGCCCATTTCCATCCTTCTGATGATTCCCGTTTCCTGATGTACCACTGTCCGGTCGCTGAGGTAGTCTGGGTTAGGTTAGGTTAACCCAAAATACCCCAACCTAACATACCCCAACTCAACCCAACCCAGCCCAACATACCACAACACACCCCAACCTAACATACCCCAACCTAACTTTTCAGACACCGACGGACGGAGATTGCACGACATTGACATTATGATTTACCAAAATTTTGGAAAAATTAAAAAAAAAAAAAAAATATATAAAAAAAATATTATTACGTTGGCTTGGTTTTGGCCAATTTAGGTTGTAAATGTTGTAATAGTGCCGAACTTACATATAAGAGACGGGAAGAAAAAAAAAGTTTGTGAAGATTCCTCACCCACAGAAACAAACAAAATTTTACAAAATTTAATATGGTTAATTTGCAGTTACAAGGCGACAGTTTAAATTTGATTAAAACAAAGTCCACCTTATCAACGTTTCTTGCCAGAGTTAAACTAATGAAGCAAAATATTGGATGGGACGAATTTTCTCAGTTCCCCAATTTGTCACTGATAAACTGCCAGGAAAGACGACTTTTCAACCTACGTTCAACATTTAAATGCCCTCTATTCAGATTTTGAAACTAGGTTTGAGGATGTTTTGACTATGGTATTACCACCGTGAATAATGAATCCATATGGTGACATAGAAGAAACGAATGTCATAATACAAGAGGAACTGTACTTAAATCGTTTTAGGTCGTAGTGCCGGCCATGTTTGATTTAAAAAAAAAACTTGGCTTGGTGATTTTTCAATAAAAACGTAGCGTAAAGACGTAGTGCGCAAAGCAAAGTTCTGCACGCGTTTTTTGCTAATCGCAGTTGCTGGCATCGTAACCATTGGGACATGGGACACAGGAGCATTGTTTTCTTTAAAGGTTAACCTTTTAACTGCCAACGACGCACCGGTGCGTCGAATTTGTATGCGCTGATGAGTCATTGGCAGTTAAAAGGTTAAATACACCTATACAAAGTTTAGCCCATGAATGCAAAACCAAATTGCTAGCTGACCACCGTGCGTAGCATGGTGAGGGCGGCTTGTATTTTATATAACAAATACAAAATTTTATTTTGAGTAGTTTTAATTTAAATTCAATTAATAAATGTATAAATTAATGTGTTTTTACTTTAAGTTTTTAATACTAAACTTCACTACAATTAGAAATTTTCAAAATATCAATATCAGGTAAGTAGGGGGTCAACCCAAAACCGAAAAACATGGCACGGGGTCTACGACCCAAAAAAGTTTGGGAACCTATGTTATAGACCCTCTAAGCCCGTTAGTCGCTGTCTATCGTCTGTTAACCCAATGTTTATACATAATGATTGAGATTCAGGACTCGTATTATAATGATTTGGGTTCAAATTTAGATTATGCCAAAAAATCATTTCGAGTATTAATATTTCCGATCAATCATTTTCAGTTAAATCTAATTTCTTAAACTACAAGCAGCGGTTTATTATATAAAGCTAAGCAAAAATTTGCAACAATATTTTAAATATAATTTATAAAAAAATATTTTCGCTACTCATTCATAGATCCTCCCTACTTTAATATTTACATTTAAATAATCATATTTTTCATCATAATTTAAGAGACTTTAAACGTATATAATGTCGTAAAATTTCAATTAATATGAGTTTGTTGCTTTTAACTTTGCCGTAAATATTTGGTTTCAACATAAGGTTTATAGTTTCAGTTCTATATAATTTAGATTCAGTCTAAAGTTCAAATTATATCTAGAAGGCCACATGTGGTCTTAAGTATGCAGATTCTCCATATTTAATATATATCGAAGAATTTTTATATTTTAGCTCAGGAGATTGATATAAAGTAAACTAAATTAATTAATTATTGTGTCTGTTTTTGCTTAAATATTAACTGAAACACTTATACATATGACCCTCAATGAATTCATGAAATCATATTATATAATTTTTTTTTAATAAATGAGTGATTATTAAATTTGTTAATACCATGATCATGAAAATATTTAAGTAATAATTTGATTTAAGCCAAAATTATATGATTATATTATTATATATACATTATATTGATTGATATACAAACCAAATTTCAGGTGTTTCAGTTGCACTTTTGAACACTGAATGAAATATTGTTACATCATCCAATTTTCATGGATATCACACCCTTTCACTGCATGAAGAAGATTAGACGGTAGTTAGTTATTCAATGAATTAAAATTAACTAAGTATGAAATCATTTTAATATGAAATGTACGTTTTGTACATTATAATATTTGGAAAATAAAATTATATACAGAACTAATAAGTAAGGGTGGTTTATGAGCTTTAATCCGTATTAACCACGCAAAAAAGTATATAAAGCAAGAGATGGATAATTTTCTTGATAAACCAATTAGATTTAAATGCAACATTTGCATAATTACTATAATTAGCTTAATTCTAAGGGCACTTTCGCAAAGTGTCCTCGTTAAAGTTCACCGTAGACACATTACGCTCTATGGTCAGGTAATTATGCATTGTCGTGATAAAAAGAGGGTGGAGTTTTTTGTGCGAACCTAAAAAAAACATTTAACTGCAGAGATACAGAATAAAATATAAACAGAAGAAATTATGAAGGCAACAATATTTTTCTTGTAAATATATTGCGGTATAATTGCGTAATAACTTTTAATTGTGTACGATGAGGAAGCGACTTTTTGCTATTATATCTAAGGGCTTAATTAATGTTTGCATTACAGTTTTTATTTAATCAGAATGTGCATTTATTGGTTGGAACGTCTGCAAAATCGGCCATGGAAAATAAGCTCGTAGTAATTTAAGTAAACTGAAAATTCATCTGGAAAAGTGGATTAAGAGAGCCAGCCAACGGACAGTTTCAGGCTTGAAAATGCACACAATGGCTCCGAGAACCATCCCCCAACTCCCGTCACTGCTCGGTTCGTAGAATTGATTTCATTCAACTTTTCACCTCTTTGAAATTTGTTTTGACGACTTGAAATTCAGCCGGGGGAAACTTTTAACCGGAATAATGTTATCAGTCGGCTTTCAGGTTACACCCGGTTCGAATCCCCGAACCGGCTGTGTAAACTTTCCTGTCGGAGGTGAATCAGCTTTTTATTTGCGCCTCCCCGGATTCGATCTCACGGTATTAACTCCTGAAAGTTCCCGAAAATCCCCGCCGTCCCGAAGTGAATTATTGCTGAAAATTTTATAAGTTTCCTTAGTGTACCTCACCGCTCCTTGACTGTCTAAATATCACAGTTTCACCAAAATTGATTGAGTCTCGTCGCTGGAAATTCAATGACAAAGCTTCTGGAATGCCTAATGAAGCGATGGATATTTCTATCAAACCCTCAACACGATGATATTATAATTGAAAATTTCTCAATAAAAACTTTAGTCGTCTCTGGTACCATTGAAAAATAATTATAGGCGTTGGCATAATTGGCGGCTTAAATAGACGCGATAGAAATATATCATATCCATTAAGTTTAATTGAAAGAGCCTTGTCTATTGAGTGATAGATTGATTTAAATACTCTTTAAAAATATGAATAAATAGATCCAATTTTTACTCAAATAGGATTTTAATATTAACGGAATATTTGTGTTACTATTGAAACAATTCACATAGCCAATTTTGTGAATATCGTAATGATTATGCTATGGACCCTATCAAGAATCATCATTATTTGTAATATTAGTGGTTAGATTTATAACTCAAAGCTTCAGCAACCAAATTTTGAAGATATTGGCTATAAAATCAAATCAAAGTGATCGGAAATTATCCTGAAGTGGAAATTGCATTAAATGTATTAAATTTGATCGAGTTATATAATAATTACAGGAGAGTAAAAAATATTTAACAAATCATCAAACAACGGGTTGGTATTTTTTATTTTAAAAATAATAATTTATTACTAAGTTTATAAACATCCGTATTATCAATTTAAGTATATTATTGTTAAAATAATGATTGCCTACAATTCAAATTAAAATTTTATTCAAAGTGCACCAGACCAAGTGTTACTGACATTGCTTCATTGTGATTGAATTTTTATTTTAAAGGATTAAAATTTTAGATCAAAAAAAATTCTCTACTTAAGAAGTATTAATATTTCCTATCGATTCTTTTTTTCTAAGTTAACTCTGATATTGTGGTTCAGAAAAAGTAAATTTTAAGGGAATCCAAAAATAATCGTTATTTAGCCAGGGAGCGCTTGATAGAGTGATTGAATTTATAATGCTTACTAGATCTTGAATTTGTAATAAATCAGGTCCTATGATTATTTTAGTAGATCTTTTCCTTTGCTCATTTTGACTGTAATTTGTACGTACTTGTTCATACGTTAACAATTACTTTCATCCAAATTAATGGAGCTGCCTCCGTTTGTACAAGATTTTTAATTTTAAATACTTTAACGTGTCTATTTTTGCAGTTAAAGCATTTAATGTATTTTATTTAGTATTTATTTTGAAGCTCCCATTCATTATTCAAAATTCCACTTTGAGATTTTCTCAGATATGGTCTCACAAAGTCCATCTAAAAACGAACTCAATAATTAAAATGAGGCGAGAACATTTCCACGAATCGTCAGCATTCAGTCGCACAGACAAAGAAAATAAATGCAACTGCCGGGATACTGTAATGGGATAAAAAGCAAAAAGCAAAGTTTACGAATTGTTCCAGGAAGGAAATTAACTTTTCCACCATTCATGAGATGCGCTGCAAACAGAATACAATCAGAAAAAGAATTATGCAAAATATCTAAGCTAATGATAGAGCGCTTTCAAATTGTAAAATATACACCTGCTGAAATGCTTAATAAATTGATTTGTGTGCATAGTTGCAGTATTAGCAGGGATTCGCTAGCGAATGCGTTTTGTGAATTTTGCAGCGATACAATTGCAGGGCTAATGCTGTCCAGTCATAATGCATCGGCCAAATTGCATGAATTAATGATTGTTTGCTTTTAAGGTTTCTCCATAATGTTCCGAAATATTATATTTGCCGTATTTGAGCATAATTAATGTTGGGAGGGGTCCAATACAAGGGGGGTTCATATTTAGTCGTGAAATGCTTTAAAGGTGCTTTTAACCGAATCAAATTCAATTTCATAATGCCGAACATTATTTCAATTAGATATGACAATATCTACCAAAAAATCAACTACAATATTTAACTATTAATTAATTCTTCTTTACACACCATCAAATTATTGGCTATCCAGTATTAATATAAATATAATAATTGTTTTTGTGAAAATTAATATCCATTTGATAGACTAATTATCGATCAGGCATTAGATTTATATTAGGTTCAACTTTATCATTATATAAAAGACACAAACACCTCAAGAAATTAAATTTAAATATTTTTATTTATAATATTTTCGTCTATATCTTAACACTTAAACCTGAACAAAAAATAAATGCAATACTTTATTGTGAACAATTAGACCATTTAGCGGCGGAAATACAAAAAAAACTACCCTCTTTCGTGCATCAAAGACAAGTGAAATTACGAGAATGAATGTTATTTTCCCCATTCGGCGAAAACAACGCGGGAAAAAATAAAGAGCCTTGGATGGAAGACAATTCGACATCCTCCTTATTTTTAAGACATTCGTCGGATTTCCATCTTTTTCTTTTTGTATAATAATACAGGGGTATTTTCTTTGTGTAATACAGGGGTATAGAGCTAGGAAGTAAACAAGGGTCTACTGTGTGACCACGGTCAGTACTACGCGTTGCGTGCTCCAGCACCGATTTGCGTTTACTATAGTGCTCATAACATCGGAAAAAATCGGAATTTTGTTATGAAACTTTGAATACGTATTCTTGAATACTTTTACTAATAATTTATAAAATTTAAAAAAATATATTTTCGAACCATCCAAACTGATTTCCCCTCTGAAACTGAATACCGGAGATGAAACATACTATGGAGAAATCCATGGCTTCCTAGTCTGATTTCATTTACTCAGTTATTATTTTTAAATATATATTTATACTATTTTTTGCAGTAAAATGCTTTACTATTACTTAACTGTATTTAAGTTATAAAATACCCTACTATCATATCAATTGCTTGAATCAAGCGATTTTCTTTGTTGAACGAATGCAGAGTTACATTATGAAATAATTGTGTTTACAGTCTATCGTTTCTGATGAAACCTTCTTTTGAAATGCATCCTTTTATTTGGCAAGCTGTCTGCTTGAACTTATTGCAGTATACTATTGTAATAATATTTTTTTAATCAAATTTTGACGAATGCACTGAATTTGACGATGATATTGATTTCTTTTCGGCTCATTAATTTTATCATATACTTGTCACCAGCAGCTGACGCATTTCAGTTCTGAGCTAACTTTTTAGACACATATCAAGTTCGCGAGGAGACGATATTCAAAGGCCTTTTGTTCTTAAATCTTAAGAGGATGGCAAAAAAATGGATATTTAAAGGAGTGAAAATCATCCATCTTATGTAACAACAAAGAAGATATTTAATAATAAATAATAAGTCGCATGTTAAATTACGCAAGGGTACTTCAGATGAAGATTAATTGTATGTAGAAGCAATATCATTCAAAATATAATTTTGATCAAAACTAATATCGACGATATTATCAAGTATTGCCAAATCTTAATAATAAAGTATTTTGTTGTGCAATTAGAGCACTAGGTGGGGAGGAAAATTCAATTTATGCTGAAGGATCTTAATATTTCCACTTTGATTAAATTAAATTTAGACCCTTAGACATGCTGTTATTTCTGAAATACAGCCAAATTAATTGCTGATAAAATATTCTCATATCAATCAATATAAATGGGTAATAATCGAGTCATAGGGTCATATAGGTCGCCCGCTAATTATATTACAAGATGGCCACCAATCAATAATCATAGTTATTCATAGTCTTCAGCTCAAACCTACTTTATTTTTATATGCCGGCTCATAAACAAGAAGTCGTAAATGTTGTTATAAGATTTTCGTTGATATTTGGAATTCAATTTTAATATCGAAAAGGTTGATAATTCGGCTGCCGTTACTCATGTCAACCAATAAAAAGCGATTTAAAGGGGTCATATTTGTTTGAATATTGCCAGATCATGCCAACATAATACTATATAACACGATATAACATAATCTGAGATCTAATGGAGGAAAAGGCGAAGTATTTAATAATTTTCCCAATCGAATAATATTAACAGATTTAAAATTCCGAGATCTATGTTATAATAAAACTTTCGATGATGAAACTCTAAAAATAATTAAGATATTTGTGGGGTGAATTATTTAGATTTTAATGGAACAAACTAATCACTGATACTCGAAGTAGATTTTAATTTCTCCAAGAATTGAATATTTAAAATAAATTTATAGCCAAAGAAAAATGATGCCAATGATTTATTGTATATAGTAAGGGGTGTGGAAAAAAACAGGTGCTGCTCTCAAATCGCAAATCGAATGCAATTTAAAACGACAAATTGGATAGAAAGTCTATAAGACGGATAATATAAATTACAAAGGTAGTAAATTCTCCTAGCGAAAATAAATTCTTATTTTGCAGGATGATAAAAATGTAAAAAAATGGCTGTCAAATTACCATTACTAATTTTTATAGTCAAATAATATTGATATTATATATTAATAGATAAAAATAGCAATTGGACATGTAACTTAATCATCTTGGTTTCAATTTCTACTTGGTCCTATAAAAGGGGTTGCTAATAACTACCTTTAAAAATGTTGAGAACAATTTTAAAGAAGAAATTTGAATTTGAATTAAAAGCAGTGGCTGCAAGAAAATATTTCAATTTGTGTGATGAAATTAGCAATGTTTGTGCGCCCGATTTTAAGAATGTCTGTTTTCGTCTATGAATTTGCATTACCAAGTCGCGTCCTAAATTGTGGCGATCCAAAGTTTTGCGTCGTATAAATCCTTTTTGTGCTCGTTTTACTGCTGTTAGCACTCCTTGTAATTTCGCAAGGATACAAATTTTTAAATTAATAATAATGTCGCGAGCAGACTCGGCAGAGTAAACATCTTGAGAATAATCTGGCACTATTTATTACTTAGCCGAAAACACGTGTATCTGGTGACGTCAGCATGACAGATGCTCGTAGACACCCTCAGCCAACAAATAAATATTTTGCCCTTAATTCGGAACGAAGGTTTAAGCTCTCGAAGGAGCCACCCGCCCCGCGAAGGCCCGTACGTTTCCTTAATTATGATAAATAACCCCCCCGGCCGTGAGAAGTTTTTATTGTGAAAGTTGGCCGAGTCCATATTAAATTACCATTTATCCGAATGCACGCAAAACAACAACAAAGGGACATTTCTCAAATCCTGGCCCCAAAGCTGATGCGGCTCAAAGGACAGTATTAATTTTATTTATTGCGACAATTTTTTGCTATGTAACACAGCTCAAGTGAGTGGCCCTGGAAAAACTCTAATAAAACTTTTCGTATCACGTCTGTTTGTTTTTATTAATATTTATGTCACAATATTATATCCGCGGCAAGGAACTAAAAGAAAGAGGCAGGACATAAAAAGAGCACTTTGTAGGGTAAGCTTTATTAGTTCATATCCTTAATTCGGGTACGTGACAACTCGTCTTCGGAGAGTAATGCATCCAGAGGAAGCATGAATTTTTTAAAACACCCCTTCCGCATTTTCGCCCTCTCGCCACTGAAAAAATAAACTCTCGGTACTTGAGAAGAAGCTGAAAGCGTTTGATGGACTCGCAGAATACATCTTTCATAAATACTGCGAATCCTCGCTTAAACTCCACTTGTCAAAGCGTCTCATTCTGGGCCCACTTCCTTCTCGGGGCTATTTTATTTCTTTTTTTATGAGGAAATAATATTATTTTATTTCGTACTTTGAATATCAACAATGCCAAAAAAGAATTTCGTCCGCAATGTAATTAGCTCAGAGCAGTACATTCATCATGATAAACAATTTTATGTCCACTCATTCTAATGAAAAAAATTAATAAGCGTGAACTTTTTCAAAGTCGAACATGAAATTCCCGAATTATGCTCCATTTATAAAAATAATAAAATCTGGAAAACGACTGAACAATAATGAATTTTCAAAGTAAGCTAAAGTTATTAATGCATAAAAATGTATCCAAGATAAAAAAGATTCAGTCGACTATATATATTATTAAAATACCATTACAAGCACCGCTTAGAATAAGTGTTTCCAACCTATGGGTGGCGACCCCGAAAGGGGTCGCAACGGGTTTTCTGTGGGGTCACCAACTTATACAGTCAACTAAAAAAAATCACTATAATGCAATTTTTATTTTTAACTTATGTGTCTTGAAGTTTTAATAATTTTATATATATTTTTTAAATTTAAATAAGTCTAATCTAAATTCTTTCCCTAACAATGAAAAAAAATGTAAATATTCAGAAGAATGACTAGTAATGTAATAGAGAAGCCACAGTGCATATTGTGTAAAGTTGTTTTTAGTCATTAGTCCATGAAACGTCACTCAGAGACGAAGCATTAAGAACACATTAAAAAGGATTTATGAAAAACTAGTTGCAAAAATCAGAGACTTGATCGAACAGAAAGTTTTCAGCAAGCAAGCATAAAATCACATGAGTTCGTATTGGAAATTGCCAAGCAAAAAAACCTGACACAATTGGAGAAAAGCTCATTAAACCTTGCACGTGGAAGATGGTGAAATTAATTCTTGGGGATTCCAGTGAAGTAAAGATGCTACGAATAACTCTATCTAATAATATTATTCAGCGGCGTACATCAGAATTATTCGTAGACGTTAAAAAGTCAATTTTGAATTAAATTAAGGTTCATAAGGTCACCGTTATTTTCTTTTCAAGTCGATGAATCAACAAACGTAAACTCATGTGTTCAGATGCTTGTCTTCATGAAATATATTAATTCAGCTGATAACAAAGAAGAGTTCCTATTTTGTAGTGGACTTGAAACTATTACAAAAAGTTAATATATTATGGAGAAGATAAAAACATTTTTTGAGTAAATTATATCAAATCTGGAGCTCTTCAAATTCGTCTGTTTAAAGAACTGTTCAAAAACACGGACTCTGATCACGAGGTTCTTCTTTTATACACTACAGTACGCTGATTTTAGAAAGGAAATGTTGCGAATCGTGTCTTTGAATTGAAAGATGAAATCAAGTTGTTCCTGGAAGAGAAACATGACCTTTTGGTATACTTTAACGATAAAGCTTAGTTGAAAAGAGTAGCGTATCTAGCAGATATACTAGAACAGAAAAATAGGGTTAGCCTGAAACGTCAGTGAAAGAAACGAGATGATTTCTTGGCATGTAAATTGTTTATTGAAAAATTGATTATACGATTCTGGTATGGTATGTAACATTTATACCCAAATATGACGATGCTCTTGGAGTTTTAGTTCCAATTGTGTCTTAACATGATTAAAAATAAAATTATACTAAAAAAACTATTTTCGATGTTTTTTTTATTATATTATTAAAAAAATATTTTTCAATTGCATGGGGGTCGCGGGTCACGTGACTTTTATAAAAAGGGGTGGCCACCTATTAAAGGTTGGGAACTTATGGCTTAGAAAATATAATATATTTTATTGTGATTTAAAATTACAATAATTGCTAAGTGGGTCTTATTTCCAGTTCTTTTCTATATCATTTATCCCAAACGGAGTGTTCTTAAGATTTAAGAATATTTTTTGAGAATGATAATTAAGCTGTTTTTCATGTAAAACTATGAAAAGCTATTCACTTTTAGTGTCTAGTTTCAATTTAACACATTAAGGAGCGATTTGATATATTTTGTAAATGTACACTTTTAGTTCATTTTAGGAAAACGTGCAATTTTGCATAAACACGTTCGGTTTTAAACATGTATCTTATGGAACATATTAGAGGTCATTAAGATTTTTTAATAACAAATTGATAAATTGCTGTTTGATTATAAAATGCCGTAGTTGATATACAGATATATTTGTCCAAGTATGAATCCTGTTTCCCTAAGCAATAAGTTTTTAATGGTTCCATAGTACATGGTCCGTGTATTCTACGATGCCTTGGTGTAAATCTGATTCAACTAGTTGTTCAAGTACACCATTATCGAAATTTCAAGTTCTTTTCGATTTAGGTTTCTATTTCTCGATTTAAACTTTTGAGTACTGCCTTAATATCTGCTGAGTGTTAATAGTTTGATGGCAATATCATTATCTATGTTGAATGCTTTAATCTTCTTCTTTCCAATTAATGCTCAATATACACTTCAACGTTTTTACGCTTGAATATTTCGTATCTGAAAATGAAATGAAATTTATTGCATACAAAATTTAAATAAATTGCATCTTATTTATCACTTTTTTTTATACAAAATAGTATCAAAATGTAGTTTTAAACCCTTTGTTACTTAAGCGCTTACTCTTAGCTTTGTTATCCCATTTTCATCATTTTTTTTATACAATGTCTTGTATGTTGTACTTTATCAAATGCTTTTCAAAGGTCCAAGCGAGCGGTAAGTCTATACATTTTCTACAGGATTATATTTTCATCTTACAAACTATTCTGATAGATTTGAATACAAGAAATTCAATAATATATTACATTTTAAATGCAGCCTAAAACCCAGAACCAATAACTTGCGAACTAAATCGATGATGACAAAATATTATTTATTATATGAAATCATTTTCATTATTATGTATTACTTTTACACATGTCTATTTCATTCTAATAAATTTGGATATAAATTTACAACAAATCTGTATAAAACGCTATTAGTTTCAATCTTTTATCAAGGAAAATAAATTGTTTTCATATTGAAGATTGGCCTTAATTGGTATCCATTAAACCAAACAAGATTTGAAATAAGCAAAGATATTTAAAATCACATTTGAAACATTGATATCGAGGTGCTCGTGTATATGGCTCCTAAAATATAGCTGTACAAAAGGCACATTGAATCACTTTAACGTCTCTGTTCAACATTAACCCAGACGTGAACTTGGCCAAGTGGGACGTGGAAAATCACTTACGAAGGCTTAAATTATTCCCGTCGTGGCTTTGTATATTAGGGGAGCACCTTCTACATCTTCTACAACCATATCTCTTTTGCGCGCTTTCAATGGGGAAGGCTTTATGGGTAGCCTTCGGTTGGGTATGCGCCAAGTTGCCTATATCATCTGATATCACCTTTTCGCTCGCCGCAGACTATCTGGTCGAAGACTACGAATATGATACATTATGTGACGGTACAGATGCATTTCGGGTTTTGTGGATTACTTACATAGTATCTCTATCGATTTCGAACGCTTTATTACAATACAATTGCCAAGTATGGCAATAAAGGCAGTAAAAGCTTTAAACGCAATTAAATTTGGTAATAAAGTATTGTTTCATAGGCGACATCTTCACCGTTGATTTTATTTAAAATAATATTATTAGTTGTTAGACGGTGTAAAATAACGTACTAAAATGCATTCAATTTGAATGAAAGATCAATTGATTTGGCAACGGGAAAACGTATTCTTCCCACCGGCTTTCAGACTTTGCAACTGTTTCATAATTTATTTTTCAATTCGATAAATAAAGATTTTGAGCAAGTCTTTTTATATTTACTAACCATTTTTTCTTAATTTGCAGATTCTTTACGTTTGAGACAAGAAGAACTTCCACGCAATCATGTATTTAATTTAGAACTGATAGTACCATCTGACTCGTTTTGTATTCCCTCACTAGCGCAATACGATACTTATTCACAACGTCTAATAGAGTGATGTGAAAGTACTGTTTTAATTACTTAAAATTACGATCATCATTAGTTTTAAATTCAAAAACACTTTTAATTTTCAAATCCTAAAAAAATAATTAAAGAAACCGTATTCTTTGGCATTTAAGGTGATTTTATAGATAAATTATTCCCTAATGACTGAAATGAATATTTGGGTAATATACAGAAAACAACAAAACGTTATGCAAACAAAATAAATAAGAACGTCTTAAAAATATTTTGCCCTTTATGACATATATTCCTGACATTGGGTGTTTGCAGCCCTAGGGGGAGCTGAAAAGCTGGGAGGGAAAAAATAGATCCGTTCCTGGGCAGCCCCGAAAACCTCAAAGCAACGGTAGACAAGCTCTTTCCGAACTCACCACCAGTAGACACGGTAACCACATCCCTTGGAACACCTGAGGAGACGGGACCCCCCTTCACCGTGGAAGAGCTCGCCAAGGCTGCAAAGCGTCTGGCGACAAAGAAAGCCCCCGGACTGGATGGAGTGCCCAATATAGTCATCGGCCTGGTCGCCGGCATTGACCCGGACCTCCTGCTAACGGTATTTAATATTTGCTTATCGGAAGGGATCTTCCCACCACCTTGGAAGCGCCAGAAGCTGGTGCTCATCCCCAAAGGGAAGACAACATCGGGACCGTCAGCCTGTAGACCGCTGTGCATGTTGGACGGGCTAGGGAAACTGATGGAGAGACTATTGGCTCCAGCGACTCCAGTAGTTTATCGAACCTGCGTTATCCCCGCAACAGTACGGCTTCCGTGCAGGCCGCTCCACAATTGACGCTGTCACCGAGGTCGTTGACACGGTGAAACAGGCGTGGGGTGGCAGTATCAAGGCAAGTAAACACGTGGTAATGATAGCTTTGAACGTCAAGAACGCCTTCAACTCCGCAAGGTGGAACTTGATAAACAGGGCCTTGAAGGAAATTGACGTCCCGCCATACTTAACCAGAATGGTGGAGAGCTACATGCACGAGAGGACACTAATATATACAGAAGCCGACGGGACGAGCAAACAAAGACCAGTCACCGCGGGAGTCCCACAGGGTTCGGTGCTCGGACCCACCCTGTGGAACGCAATGTATGATGGCTTATTGAGGACACCGCTCATGGAGGGCGCCAAAATGGTCGCCTTCGCTAACGACGTCGCAATACTAGTCACCGCCAAAACGGAGTACCTCGAAATAATCTGCGAAGACACGCTAAGGAGGGTCAGGAACTGGTTGACGGGGGCTGGACTGCAGCTCGCCGCTCAGAAGACTGAGGCCATCTTCTTTACCAGGCGAAGAAAGCTTGCGCCCCCACCTCTGAGTATCGAGAGCTGTGAGATCAAGTTCTCAAGATCCATCCGTTACTTGGGGGTGGAAATTGACGATAAGCTCCGTTTTGTTACACATACGGAGAAGGCCGCAACAAAGGCGGTTAGTATTGCGAAAGGTCTAGCTAGGTTGATGCCTAACATTGGTGGCCCTAAGACAAACTGTCGAAGAATATATAACGAGGTGGTGCACTCGGTACTATTGTACGGAGCTCCGATATGGGCCGAGGCACTACACTTCGAAAGGGTCAGGCTCAATCTGGCTAGAGTACAGAGGAGAAGCGCGATCAGAGTCGCAGCAGCATATCGCACAGTATCAGAGGACGCAGTCCTGGCACTGACTGCCATTCCACCAATCGACCTGCTCGCAAAAGAAAGGAAAGCTATACGCACCGGGGAAACCAGGCAAAGAGCTAGGCAGTCCACCATGGTGGAATGGCAGTCCCGATGGGACAGCTCCACCAAAGGTCGATGGACACATCGGCTCATCCCTGGACAGCTAGGAAACACGGTCAGCTGTGCTACCACCTTACCCAGGCACTCACTGGGCATGGCTACTTTGGTAGCTACCTGCACAGGATTCAAAAAGAGGCCGGCCCGAATTGTCACCACTGCGGAGCGGAGCTGGACGATGCCGCGCACATGCTATTCGACTGCCCGGCTTGGAGCACAGAGAGGGACACACTGCGGGAGGAGCTTGAAGTCAATTCACTCACTCCCAGCAACATGGTCCCTACGATGCTAATCAATGCCAGGGCATGGAACGTGTTGTCCAGATACGTCGCGAGCGTTATGCTGCAGAAGGAGGATGCTGAACTACTGAGACGTCGGACACGCACCGAAGCATCCTCCTCCTCCTCAACCCATGAGCGAGAAAACCCAGCAGAGATATATCAAGAATAGAAGAACCGTGAAGGATTCACGTTAACACGAGGCCCTAGAGGGACACATACCGCCACCCTAGAGCAATACTTCGCGGTAGTCGGGTGGCGGCGGAACCGGAGGAGGGGTTTAGTGAGTCTGGCGATGCTCAGTCAAATACTAGCGAGACGCATTACCAATGCTTGGTCAAACCTCACACTACCTCAGAAGGAGGTGTCTTCTTGAAGATTCCTGTAAATGGAAATTCCTGTAAAAGGAGGCTGTCTCCTTGAAGATTCCTGAAGATTCCTGAAAATGTGAACTTCTGTGGAAGAAATTGTATTTATGAATATTTGATTTGGAGACAAATTAAAGCTTCAAATATTTTATAGGTATTTAAAAAAGTTAAATGTTGCCATTGAAGACTAAAAGAACAAACCAAAACTAGGAATACTTCTTAGTGGAATCTAATTCTTGTTATTGAACCATTGAAAAACTATTGCTAGAAACTTACCTATCTTTGGTGGCATAAAAGGACGTAATTGTAATTAATGATAAGGAAGGAGTCTTAACATATCACATAATCCAAATAAACAACATACAATATCCAAAAAAGTAGATAAAAACATTAACTTTTTACAAACCAGATACTTATTTTTTATCGATTCATTATTTTATGTAGCGATTCATTATGGATATTAAAGTATGGATAAATTATTATAGTGTATTGTGTTTAATTATCCAGATCAAAGAGTTGCTATATAAAAACAGTTATTTAGGTTAAAAGCTTTACTTCAGTCTATAGAACATTCACTCTGTATTAAATTCGTATCAAAGTTTTATGGATGACCAATTTGCCACTCTATTTACAAAAAAAGAATTGCGTATTTTATTGCAATATAAATTAAAATAAAATTATTGATAAAATGTGAACTTGAATGATATTTCATCGAAGCAAAATGAGTCGTAAAAATCTGTGTCCATAAAAATGAAATCCATCCAGATGATTCATTATATATCTTTGAGAAGTATTGTATCAAAGTTAAAAATATAACAAGCTTTATGTCCATTTTCTATCACGGAAATACATTTTAAGAATATTATAAAGTAATAAATTTAATGAGATTTTTCACGGCAAAGCCGGGGAGCTTTGGCGAGCTTTCCTTCCCGCTTATGGTCCTACGAAGCGGTAGAAAGCTCCCATCGAGGGAACTTAGAGAGTCTTACTGATACTGTAGTACCCTCAGGTAATGGCTATTAAACTGAGTCCTGGCGATATCGTGCCGGGCACGACCCAAGATCAATTCGTAGACAAATGTTTACTTATCCTGATTATATGAAATCAAACTACGTCCGTTCTTGAGGCTTGATATCATACTCGAGTAAGTCAAGTTGACGATTTCAAATCGTTCAACGCTCCATACATTGCTTTATATTTTTATATCATTTTGATTTGGATTATTTTCGAACAAGAAATTGATCATACATAGATTTCCGTTGAAATTCGTGGTGCATATATTTCGGACAATAATAACAGGGAGTCTCATATGTTAGTTATTATATATCGTAACAGATTAAGCATTAAATAACAATACTTCGTTTAATAACATGTATCTATTATATTTTCTAAAAATGCAGATGTTGATGAAATATTTAGCTTGTCATCTTATGCTTTGTTCGTCAATATTGAATTGCATGGAATCCCAATTTGGTTCAAACCACTTGTTATAAGATCATCATCAACATTTGCATAGGCTACAAAGTCAATACCGGAATTAATTATCAGCCATATTCCGTTATATTGAATGACATTTATTTCACATTTAAGATATTTAAAAACTTTCGTTTTATTCAATTCTACTTGAAAAATTTACTTATTTTTCCAACGAAAAAATAATCTTAAACTTCAAAAATTGTTATCAGATGTTGAATAGCTTGGAAAGCTTGCGTACCTTGCAGATATTTTTCCCTGTTAAATGATCTAAATATATCTTTACAGGGAGAATTTAAGGACTAGTTTACACTACGAAGTAAAGTGGATGCTTCAAAGTAAAGTGCGATTGGTTGAAGATGATCTACAAATGTTTTTAAATTTTGAAGAATATATGAGGGAGAATGGTGTCAACTATCAAGTGGTAACCCTGTTTCAAAAGCACTTGAAATCACTCACAGAATATTTTGCTCATTATTACTAGATATGTGGATAATAGATCCGTTTGAATCGAACATTCAAGATACTAATTTATGCATGAAGCTAAAAGAAAGCCTCATTGATCTTTCATCCGACGAAACTCTCAAAGTTAAATTTCACTCATCCTTATAGAGACCTCAGTTTTGGCTTTCTATAAAAAATGGATACTCTTTCCTGAGTGAAGAGGCGATGAAAATTTTAATTTATTTCTCCACAACATATTTATGCGAAAAGGCTTTTTCATCCGTCACAGCAATCAAAATAAAATATTGATCTCGGCTTGAAGTTCATTTATTTGGTCGATCCCGAAAATTTCGGTGAATATTGAATAATATACATTATTTTATATAAATATATTTACAGCCGATAATGAAAATTAAAATCCCAATGATCGAACTATTCGGCTCAACTTGATGACACATGAGGTATTAAATGAAAATTCCTATAAGAATCACGTTAGAACTCGGCTCCGAGTAAATCCAATGAGTGGTCAGCTGGATTAAAATTGTGAATTTAGTGGACCATGAGCCCAAAAAGGTTGCCGATCGCTGTTATAGATCTTCATCACCAAAATATTTAAAAATAAATAGTTCCGGCCGGGATCGAACCGGCGACCTTCTGCGTGTAAAGCAGACGTGATAACCACTACACTACGGAACTGATATAACTGTGGCGACTGATATTTCAAATAGATTATTATTTGTTTCTAAAAAAGACGCTCAATATGTATGTAATCAAATAAATTCCCTATAGCAAAGTGTTATCAAAGTGTCCTTGGATGCGTTCATCCTGGTGGCTCGCCGAGGGAGCGATTATCAATAAAGCTCAAAGGGTCCTGTGGTGTGTAAAAAGCAGAGAACTAAATATGGCTGCTCCATGATGATGATGACATAAAAAAACAATAAATTTGAGATAGATGAAAGCAGTCTTTCCTTATGTTTTCATAAGAACAAATTCATCGCAGGGTTAACCCACGAAGACGTGGAATCTAATATCAGGCATTTTACACAGAATAATAAGATCTATTCTCGGAGTGTCTTTATAATATAGAATCAGAAACGAGGATATCCGAAGAAGAACTCGAGTAGTAGACGCTACTGAAAGAATTGACACACTTAAGTGGCAATGGGGGAGACAAATGTGTCGAAGAAACGACGGTCGATGGGGAAGAAAAGTGTTGGAGTGGAGACCCCTGTAAGACTGACGACATCGAAAGAATAGCAGGATGAAGTTGGATGCGGAAAGCGGAGGATCGAGAGGGATGAAGACTCATGCATTCAACGGTGGACGAACACAGACTGATGATGATGATTATGAATCTTTCCTCAGCGGTCAGACTGCATGACGATTTGAAGATTCCGCCACGATCAGGCGCACAGCTCATCAGATACCCATTGAAACCATCCTACTGTATTCAACCATCGACATCTTATTCCGCACTCTATGTAAGAGTCTATTGTGACAATAAAATGAAAAGTTTATCGTGGCTTTAAAAAAGACATAATTTATCGGCTTTAAATCCTACATCTTAAAATAGACATCAAGGACCTCCAATTTACTACAAGTCGCAGTATAAAACACTTAAAAAACTAAAAACACTTGCCTGAGTATCGACGCTGCATGACGTTCAGGATAGATCCTGGAGTACGGGACGCATTCTGGAACAACACTGCACTTTATTTATTAAGATATATCCCTCTGACGATTAAGCCAAACCGTATAACCTAAGAACCGAACACGCACTGATTGTCGCCTAGCTTAATTCGACGGCTCAACTGAGCGTACGAATATAAATGTATTAATACTAAATGTAAATTATTATGAAAAACTATTGAAAGAATGCATGAGATTCTCTCTGAGATGAGCTCTTTTGATATATTCCCAAAAATATTTTTATCAAATTTGAAATTCATTAAAAAAATAATATATTTATGCAACGAAAAAGATGGTGATTTTTTTTGAAAAATAATATTTTTGGGAATATATCGCAGCAGCTTATTTAATCCCATGATTTTTAAAAAATAGTTTTTCTTATAAATATTAATAATTTGTCATAAATGCGTTTCAATTTGTCCGTCCAGTTTAGGCGTCGAGTTTATGCTATGCAACAATATTCGGTGCAGAGCTATATTTTATTTTGACAGGTTAGGATGTGCATGTGCGTATGTTAAGTGATATTTTTTAATACACAGAGTGTTGTGCCGTTCCGGAATGTGATCCGTGTTCCAGACTGTATCCTGATCGTCATGCAGCTAAAATATTGAGGCAAGTAGTCATAGTTTTTAAGTATATTGTAATACGATTATTAGGCTTATTATCGAAATGTTTAATGTTGAACAATTGCATTGAGATTTCAAGAACACAGATCGGAAATAATACTCATAGTGGATTGGAAAATCAAAATGTCTATTTTAAGATGTAGGATTTAGGTCCGAAGTCACGACTAACATTCAAATGTATATGTAAAATACGATATTCAGAAGTGATTCATTTAGCATTTCATAGCTAAAAGCTTCATTAAGCATCAATTTTTCCTTAGATTAAAGAAAATACATCATATATCATTTTAAAAATATATCATCAGCTAAATAATTGGACTAAAATGTGTCAAATATTTAATTTCAGGTATGAAATCGTGTTTAATATAAAAGCAATCCGCAATTGTTTGATTACGAAATCGACCAGCCTTGATCAATCAATAGTCTTAAGTTTAGATGGACGTTGTGAAAAATTGTACAGTGTGGTTCAAAATAACTGCTGGTGAGCCAAATTCCAAAGGTGTCCAGGACTTCAAAATTCATGCAGTAAGAGCTCTCAGGTAAGGATAATAAGATTTACAAGATAAATTTGAGCTATCATTTAATTTGTCATCTAAAATATACACACAAAAGATTTGGTCTAATGGATGTTTAAATTCTTTGTTTTAGGTAAGTCTTTCGAATAGCGCAATATCAATCCGAAATACCGAAGTTTTCAAATATACTCATACTTTGAGTTAAATACATAATGCATAAAATGTTACATTTTAAATATTATTCAGTCTTGTTTGTATATTACAGTGGTTTCTAATTAATATTTGTTGATTTTATTTGCACATTTATATTGATAATATCATTATATTATTGTTATTTTGGCACTAAATTGAATGGCGCTGATTTGATTGTGCAAAAATGTGGCAAATTTAAACTTGTTTTTTTCAAAATAACGTATTATGTAATATTCAAATGGTCTTCATAGAAGACTTTTTTCATATGGTGGTTTTCCATTATCTTTCATAAGTGGTTATTAAAACTCCAGGTTCGGCTGAATTCGGACGAATGATACAGCGTAATCTAGTACAGTCGTGGTTGAGAACCACTGACTTATGGAGATATAGCTATTTAAGAGACGCGGCAACTTGGCCGGTCCTACAATAATGAAATCTTTTAACGCGTTCTTCTCGAAACGGTTGACATCATATCTCAAGTTTTAATTAATCAATTTACTTCAAACTGGGTACGAATCTTTTCTATATAACTCTCTATTATTCCTACCAGATGTCAACATTTATTATTATTTAAAAATTATTTAAAAAAAAATTAAAACTGACAAAATAAGGCCAAAAAATGATTTTTTTTAAACAGTCGCCATTTCAGGATTTTTTTTTTGAGTTAGGTCTATAGTGACATTTTTACTAATTATGAATTATATTGATGGAAAGACAAAATCTATACAGAACAATAATGACATTGACACTGGGTTTACTAACGAAAATTATCATACAACGATGATAGTTTGTAATTAAAATAATTAATATTTCTCTAGTGGATATCTGGCATTTGAGATGCCACAAGGACTGTCCAGAAATGATTTAAAAAAAAATAAAGTTGGAGAAAGCAGCATTTATGATGAACCTCCATCAGGACGTCCAGTTAATTTTGATAACGACGTTCTTAAAAATCTTGTGAAGTCAGAGCCACAATTAACAGTGGATCAATTCGCAAAAAGCATAGATTCATCTTATGGAACAGTTTTTCGTTATTTAAAGGAGATTGGGAAAGAGGATCCGCATGAGCTATCCGAATCCAATTGCCAGCAACGAATAAACATCTGGACATCCCTTTTATCGTACTCCGAAAGAGAGACATTTTTAGACCGTTTGGTAACAGGTGACGAAAAGTGGATTATTAATCATAAGCTTTTTTTTTTACCCATCAAAACCAGTGCCCTTCTATAGCAATTAAATTAAAAATCTAAATGTAAAATGGCGAGAATTTGTAGATAGTGGAGGAATAGAGCATATAGATGCTTGTCTTGTTCTCAACATTTTTCTTGAAGCTGCCCTACAGTGAAAAATATGCCGAACGTGCTTCGTAAGAGATGGAACGTTGCTTCAGGAGTGATCTAGTTCAGGACTTTTTTTTTCGTTGATTGACTACAAGCATACTTATCACCTTTTAGTTTATAAATTTTCATATCGTGTAATTCATGAAAAGCTATCTCTTGCCAAATATATATGATGAACCAGACTGAATGTTACAAATATAAAGCATTATAACTTAATTCTATTTCAAAATTTTCAGATGAACTGATTTTACCTTGGATATATTTGCAATAACATGGCAACAAAAACAAAAATCATGACTTGAACAAGTCCTTACTTTCATTTTTAGGATTGGTCCTTTAATGCTTAACTTTCAGTAAGACTCAAGCATTTATTGTTTTAAATAATAGTAAAAAGTATTTTGGCATTAAATGATTTTAAGTAAAAGTTGCTATTTATAAGTATATCAAATGATATATGCTCGTTATGAAACGACGGTTTATTGTTAGCCATTAAATAAGGCGTATTTTATCTTATTGTTGAACATGTTCAAAGTAATTGGATCGAATACGTGGGCGTCATCTGGGTGAGCCGAAGTGGGTGCCTTTGTTATATGAGAATTTTCTTCAATGAACTTGGTGATCTTTATTTTGGAATCGGGCATATTTAACGACATTCAACGTTATGGTATTATTTAAACTTGTTCCATATCTTGTTGTCAAAATTTAAGATGGTTATATGTATGATATGATGGAATGATCGCCAGTTTGAAGCCATGTGTTCAAAAATGTTTTATTAATGAATCTATAATCTAACATTTTTATTCTAGTGAACGATGATAATCCATCACATTTCTGTTTAATTAATTTTGCATGGTAATCACAGATAATATATAAAATACATTTAAATTGGACACTGTAAAAGTCTCTTTCCGATTGCAATTTTGTTTGAATTTAATTAGTAGGGATGCAATGTTCTCATATTACTTTGGATGAAAGATATTATTTCCAAATTTGATTTTGGATGGCATCAAAGTGGGTCGATGGCAAGGCTGGTCGAGTCGGCGACAGGAAGCAGTTACTAAGCTTGCATAAACAGAAGTTAAGTAGATGTTTGAGTAACATCATACATTTCACGGAATTTATAGGAGTTAAGCTTAAAAATGTAGTCTCCGGCTGGCAGCGATACCATTATGAAATGAACGTTGATGTACGGGGCTGGATGTGCTAACTTAGCGTTGGAAAACTTAAGAACCCTGCCAGGAATGCCTGCGAAAAACAACCGACAAGTATTTATGTGCGCCAGAGAAAAGGCTACTTTATTTTTTTCAGCCGTCTAAAGTTTCCAACGTTATTTATTTCATAAAACCTCAGCATAATTATAAACACAGTCGGGGGATGGCAATGTTTCCCTGTGTTTACACACGGGGAGCTTCTTTTCGATCAACCTCGTCCACAACCCTGCTTTCTTTTAATTTAATATTCAGAAACGATTTAAAAATAAATAAAGACGCTTTTACAAAATCTCTCTAGTAAATATTCTTACAGCGTTTCAACTATGCAAAAAACATAATTTTGTGATAAAAATATAAAAAGCTATTATACAAAGATAATTTAAATCACTGCCGAGGGTCTCTTGAGAGAAAATTTTCAATTTATGGATTAAAATTAAATCTAATTTTTTTCCTAAAATATGTATTCCAAAAATATATTATATATATATTTTACTTTCAAATATGTTAAATGGTTAGGATTAAAAATATGTCTTAAGTTAAGGCACTTGTACTTGAATGACATGCAACCCATATGGAATTCTGTATGAAAATGTTGCACTAAAAAAAATCATACAACTTATGGAAATCATTAAAATGTATGTATAAAACAGTTTAATACAGCACGCTTTATATAACTTTTTTTCAAAACGAAGGACATCTTAATGATATTATTGTTAAAACATAATTAATAAAAGCTTTAAATGTCTCTCTATAACGTGTTAAAATAATTAAACTGATATCTTCTATACTTTTTGTGTTATTCATTATTAAAATAAGGTAGTTTCCCTGTCGCACTCTGTATCTTTTTAATGAAAAGTCAAAATATTTTCTGATATTTTTACTCTCTGATTATTCTTAAGGTCTTGGAATAGCTGTTAAATTAAATCACAACTAAAAATATTCGATCATATTTGATAATTGAATTGGTTCGTTATTAAACTTTATATAATTTTCTGTTTATATATATTTGAATTGACTTAATTAGCCAAATATGTCTTCAATACTATATAATTTATGCAGCATGTAAATATTTATTCAGTTCAATTTGTCGATGTATTGTTTTTGTACTAACGTAGAATATTTGTCGAAGATTTATTTCGGCGCGGTATATTGCCGTTGAATTTTTAAGGGTTGTTTTGACTTGAGACTATCTTTGAAGCTCTATTTTCCGATTTGAAATTTTGCCAAATTTGTCCTAATTGATTTCAATATATTATGAAGACATCCCCTGAAACGTTGATACTTAATGGATACTGTGTATTATTGATTTAAATTGGCTTTTCAATAAATTATGGATGCTGTAGACTGATGTCGTTTATTTTAAGGCCATCAAGCTGGCAAGATACTTAACGTTTTTTATTAAGCAAATATCGTCTGAATATATTCAGTTATAAGCATGTGTTTATGCGAACATATATCACTTTTACTGACGAGTAATCCATTTTAGGGATGGTCGTAAAAAAAGAAATGAGGTCACATATCCTTGTCAATAAAAAAAGGAATCCGTTCCGTAGAAGATTTAATTTGACTTGAAAAATGGAAGATCGAGTGATATCGTCTTTTTTTAGCAAATATATTTATTCTTGTAAGAAAACAAGACATTCATCATTATAATCAAATCGATGTAATGACTTGTGAATTTAATACATCTAGATTATGTATATAATTTATAACCTTTCAAGTTTATTACAAAATATTATACTGTCATCTATATCATATTTTTTTTAATGGAAGTAATATTTTAAAGTTGTTTTTTTTTTTTTTAGTTTTTGTGATTATTTTTTGGTTATTTAGCTCTTTTGATTGTATTGAAAATTTCATCCCCCAAAAATGGCGCAATAATTCTTAAGGATATAAAATTCCGTGAGCGACATCTTCCAGGTCAATGATTATTCTCGTCTGTATTTCAGTCGGTTGAATAAATCTTTTGAAAATATTGCATCTTGTGACATTTACAAGTGCTCTCATGGAATGAATTTTTCTCAAAAGCATGGCTTTTCACAGGCGCTGCGTGTAATCCCCCTGCATCTTGCGAAGCACCAACACTGATTTATGGTCCATCCCCAATGAGATCTCTGGTCAAAAGCTTCCGCGTAAGTCTTGCATTAAATTCTTTAGATTTTTCCCATTTATCTTAAAGCAAATGCAAATACTTTCTATGCTAAAATTCATCGCAATAAAAAGCCAAAAGATCCATTCATACATACGGCATCCTATTACTTTCATGTTAAAGAATCCATCATGCTTAATATTGATTCAAGCACTTCAATTTTGAATATTTTTATGAGGGACCTTTCTAAATATTTGAATTCAGTTTATTGTGAAAAATTATATAATAGCGTCTAGACGAGCCTTCAACCGTGAAAATTAAATACTTACAAGCATTCGATTTGAACTTTGCTGACCGATTATTTATTTAAAAAAAGTACACAATGCTATAATTCTTCTGTGAGACTCAAATTTATAAGTATTTTATCCTCTAAAGAACGGTTACTTTTATTATTCAAAACATTTAATTCTTGATTGTAAATAAATAATCTTATTATCAAATTTTTAATGTTCCCAATATCACAAAAAAAATATCAAGATGATCGTCTCGGATAACCCTTATTCCCTATTTTGGCTTGCTGAGTGAGTGTTTAAAATTAATTCAATATCGAGTTAATTAAAATGATGTTGTTTTAAATTTTCTTTGTGCGGAAAGACAATATGCATTCTTGAGAATGATTATTAAGTCTATTGTAGTGACTTGATAAAGACAATTTGTATCACGAATCTATGCAGCAAGCATATATGACTCAAATGGAATAATGAACACTGCTCCGTGTAATTAATTGTTCATATATGCAGCAAGCACATATGAATCAAATGGAATACTGAAATGAATTCACTTCTTATGATACTAGGGCACAATCACAGCATCGTCGGTGATGCGTTATAAATATCAGCTTGCTGAAATCTGTACTTATAATAGTATTTTTTTGGCTCGTAGAATATTCGCCATATCGCTGAAAGTAATCCAATATTGATTCAAGCTTTGATTTTGGTCAATGTGACATGTGTTGCAGTGGTGCCATCATAACATATATAATTTGATTATATTTAATACTCAATATAAGATGTACCCATACAGATTTTCGGCTTTTTAAATGAAAGATTTGAATCATTACAAAATGTAATTTTCATCTCTCTTCGTGTATCTGGTAACATTTTAATGTCTTTATTATAAAACATCACGAGCTTTGAACGAAAATATTCTAAAAGTCCATTATGGACCTCAGGATTTGTTTTGAATTTTTTCTTGATCATCTAAATAAAGCTGTATAAATCTAAAAAAAAAAATGGAAATCCGACGAAGCAATGTCTGGAAAATAAGGAGGATGTCGAATTGTCTTCCATCCAAGGCACGTTATTTTCTCCATATGAGGACGAATATTATTATGCTGTAAAAACACTTGCCTTCGATGCACGAGAGAGGGTAGTTTTTTATATTTCCACCGTTAAATAGTTAAATTGTTCACAATAAAATATTGCATTTATTGTTTGTCCAGGTTTAAGTGTTTCTAAATAAATGACACCCTTGAAGTTCTACCAAAAAGTTAAAAGATTTTTTGTTGTTGTCAGGCTGGGCTTAAGGGTCGGTTTTTCTCTCTGACCTTTTGATGCCATTGATTTTTGCATCCATAATTAGAGTAAAGAACCCATTTCTCATCTCCAGTTATTAAATTGCCTGATAAAAACGAGGTTTCAGATTCCTATTTTAGAAGTTGTTAGCATGCGTTGATGCGGTCACCTAGATTATCTTCGCCTAGCTCGTGCGGCACCCATCTTCCTTGTCTCCACACCTTCCCGATTTATTTCAGAAAAATCACAATTTATTCTTGATGAGTTTAGTCACCAAAAGAGTGCAACTAATCCCCAAAAACGGTCAAGCAATAAAACTATATTAAAATCAAAAGATTACACTACGCTTGCTCTTGCAATACATTCCCCTTTTATTCATTAAGTCCCTTATACTCGGAATAAGCGTGAAATAAGGGAGCTCTGCTGTAATATTATAATAGATGCGTCAAAGCGGCTACAGATGTAACGAATAAACCACTTGCAAAAATCATAATTTTGCTCGTGTGGTATTACTTCATATAAAGTGGGTCACAATTGCATTACGGCTGCATACATCATGCATTTAATACGTTGTAGACAAAGTGGAAGGCAGCATGTTTATAAAGCGTGGCACTTTTGTCTCCACAACCGGCTTTCTGAGCTAGTTTAAGGATTTAATTATATTGTCACAAAGGACGAAACCGGTCGTTTGTTCGACCTGCGAATTTTCATTTAAAAGGATCCATACGTGAAATAATAAATATGAGGGTGAATTAAGAAGATTGAATATGAGTTCTAAAAACACAACGAAATTACTTAATTAAAATGGCATGTATGGTCTTGGGGAGAAGACGTCAGTTTACTTTGTCCGAAAAGCTTTTAGGATGAACAATATTAGTAGGAGGCTTTTGTGGAGATCTTATTTTCTTTAGCCGGTTTCACAACTCAATGATTAAGATCTTTTCACAGGTCAAACGGGTCTTTGATCACATATACAGGCTAGGAAGATCGCTTTAGTGGATAACGTGCTCTGTTATTCTAAATTTTTTTTCGTCGCCGTTATTATTATTTTTTGCAAATATAATATTTGTATAGTTAAGCATGTGAGTTCAGTTTGTAGATTATTGAAGTTTATTGCTTTAGTGTTGGGCGCAACTTGCATGAAAATCTCTAATTATAGTCGAACGACGTTCACTAAATTAATTATTCCCACGGGAGTCAAAGTATCATCATCGATGTATAGAATCAGAATTTTAAGCAAAGTTTGAGCTTCAAAATAATTCATCCCGAAGAAACTATTTTTATCAATATCACTGTATAAACATACTACAAGAACAGCTTTGAATAAAAAAATGTGGGCAACATAAAAACTCATTATTATAAAATAAAGACCAATAATTTTTGACGATAGTTTCGAAGAGCATTCATTGTATAACATTGCTATTATCGAATTTATATGATATTATTTTATTGTCGCTTATGAACTATATTATAGTATTCAAAAAATTGATTATGCATATTTTTACATACTAACTGAAATGCCAAATCTATAAAATTAATTCAGCAAAACAATAAAATAATTATATGTTCATTTTACTAAAATTCATCTCTTGTAATGTAGAATTTTGGTCAGATGGTCTCATTGGACACGCTGTAGAAAATATACATCGTTGTATGCATTGTGTATAATTATAACAAAATATCAAACATCTCTCTTGATATTTCCATAATTTAAATATATCACCGTTGTCATGATAGGTCGTTAATTATTATAATGCATCATCAAATAGTCACTTAATTGAAATGGGATTCTGTCAGTCGCCTAGCTAAGAGACAGGAGATGGCACTCCTTGATTATACAATGGTGAATGTGGTTAGACAGGAGAGGCAGAGGTCAACCACAAATGCGTTGGATTTTAGACATGAAGAAGATTACTGATTTGAAAAGGATGAAAAAACAAACCAAGGATCGGTGATATTACATTATATATACATTTTACATCACTCAATAAGTCTGTTGGATTTTTACAGATTAAATTGCGAAAAACGAATACAAATTATAAATAAAAATCTTATTGAGCGATTTCTTAAATATTGAATTAAATTAAAACGGGTTATACCGTGTCCATGAGTCCGACAGGAGGTTCGAAATATCGGAACGAGGTATAATTTGATTTTTTTAATTTTTCTTTCAAATAAATACTAAACGTTAACGGATATTCGTTTTTAACGCAATACAAAGCTTTTTTAAAAATATGCTTATAGATGTTAAGGCAGCTCTACAACACATCAATCTTGGTCTCACTTGTGTTAAATATTTAAATTAACCAATTGAATTTCTACCAATTGAAGTTGAAGTTTTTAAGTACATAGTTCAAAAAAATATTGATTAACGGATTTCTTATGATATGATTTAATTGTAGAAAAATATTTTTAAAAAGCCCGTAACAAACGGCTATCAAGGGTTAAAGGATTTAAAGATTAAGCTACATATTTAAAAATTTGATGGTGGAAAACATTTTTATGAATACAAATTGTTAGATATGAGTAATCAGCTCCTAGCTCAATGACCCTAATATGATTTTATAATCTTATAAAATGAACTAGGATCTAAATTCACATAAACATTAAGTGAATGCATGCATGCAAGTTCAAAAGAAGTTTCGAAACACAGACTTAAACTCGCAAAATTCCAGATTTCCCGACAAATTATTTATATCAGTCGTTGCAGATGAATACTTATTTACTATAATACTTTGATGTGATTCGTAATTATATTACGGAGAAATACAAAAATTCTGAGCACCGTGTCTATTATATTTCATATCAATATTCCCATTATTACAGTCGAGGTGTAGTAAATACATCACCGGTAGGGAAAGGTTAATATAACAATTTTAAAAACATATATGTACTGTACATATGTATGCATAGATATGACAATTTACAGATTAGATTTACTAAACCCGGGATTCGTGTGCATCTAAAACTGTCCGGGATCCTGGGATCCCGGGATTGGGTTTCCTAGTCATGGTAAATTAATAAACGCTCCCGTTTCGGCTCACCCAGATGATATCCATGCACTCGAATCGTTAACTTTATGCTTGGATCACAAGTTTCTTCTAAATTTCATATTGAATAACAGAATTGTGATAATATTTAATGTTTTTGACGGACGCTTGATATGCAAAATAAATATTGATAGTGTTTTGGATCAAAGAAGTGTTCTTAAAGTCACGTTTTTCAATGTTTTTTATCTATATTTTATATGATTTTTTTTTTAAATTTAAACGTTTGATATTTTTGACATAAGAGCGGAAATATTTTATTTGATCTGGAAAATATTTGACTTGCGTTTATTGAGAAGGGCTGAAGAATAGATTGGAGATATCAAACTCGAGAAAGGACTTTCCTTTGGGAAGCGAAGAAGATGCTAATCCACGGAAGGAAAATTTCGATAATATATCTTTGGATGGACCAAATTTTTGTCAGCGGTGGACTATAAAGCCTTTTGATACGATACCCTCCTAATCCCGAGGTAAACAGAGGACGGGGTGGTTGATTCGTATCGCAATTTTCTGGGTTTTATTTCTGCTCAAAATTGTATTAAAAACAAAGTACGCCAGAAGCGAGTCTAGTTCGCACTGTAACCATAGCTCAGGTATATTAGAAAAGGTTTTGTGTTCAAATAGGGATTTCATTCATTACCGAGGTTCTCCTTTTACAGTTGCAGTTTAGTACAGGGGAGTAACAAAAAAGATTATTTGGCCGGGCGTAAGTGCTAAGCAATAATTTTGGGCCATCAGAAACGACCGTAAAGAGAGACCTCTGGGCAATTATTTTACTTGATGCCTTTGTTTTATTGAATGTTTATTATTATTGCCAGACAGCATTGGCCTTTTGGCCGTTTCTACGACTAAAAAAAAATAAAACGAAGATAACCATTCGGGATGGTTTGGGTGACTCTCTAAGAAAATGCGAACCAAAAAAAAAATGTTTGTATATGGAACTTTAATTTAAACTTATTTCACCCTTTGGCGTTGGCGTATGGAATTTTCCTCGCGAAATGGACATGTAAGAAACAGACAGTCATCAGTTTTTATATGCATCCGCGGGAAGAAGATGGAGTGTCAGAAAATACATATTTTATGTTTTTCCGATACTCTGAAGGAAAACAGACAAGAGGAATATATGCTAGAAATCATAATAGAGAGACACACTTCACATATCCCAAGGACATCTTCCGAAACGGAAAGCCTTCGCGAGCATAAAACTTTTATTCGCCACATATATTTTAATGTATTAAACATATAAAGAGAGCATGGATAGTATAAGGAAAATAAATAAAATTGAGAATCATCGCTGGATGGGATACTCGACGTATGTATGGTCTCAGGTGGTAGTGGAAAGACGCTATTTCCCTTATAGTCTAAGTTCTATTAGATTGACAACGATTGGTTTCTGAATGGCAATCGCCTACTGTCATAATATATTGTACATAGTGAATTTGCATTAATATACTGTAAAAATATTACATTTGATTGTAATACAATATAAATATCAAAGCACGACGTAAAATAATATTTAAAAAAACTTTGTTGAAAATGATTGTTTATTGGCAAACATAAATGGTATGAACACAGATTTGTTGAAAATTAAGCAATTTTTTTTAAAATACGTCTTTATTTTAAAAAAATATACATTTTGGAAAAAATTAAAGAGACCCTAATCATGCATTATACTATTTATTGCCATTAAACCATTTGAGTAGTAAGCTAATTTAAAAGCATGCAGTGATAAAAAACCCTAAAACCGATTGAAATCACTATGTCGCATGGTCGTAACTAGAGGGGGATTTTAGATCCAAGCTTTAACCCTTTCAGTAGTGAACAAATTTAAAATCATCATAGTCTTAGATGCTATATTTGCTTGTCTGCCACTTATCATCCGTAAAAATCCATTTATCCACATAGGATCGCAGCAGCGCGTATGAAGCTTATATTTAACACTCTCGTTGCTCAGCCTGAGTGAGTATTGTTTTTCACGGGACTCAAATTCGATAGTTGGGACATAAACGGATGGGATATTGAACGGATGGGATAAACACGGACGACCAGAATGCGACATGTGACACATCTTCTCTCAGGCGTTATTTATCTTAGATCGATAAGCTTCACCAATTACTCTATCATTAGTCAAATTAACAAAAAAAAGTGAAGATAAGCAAGTGCGAATAGACAAGGGTTTCGATGTCGATCTCAAAAGATATTTAGATAGTTGTCGTCTGGAAGATATTATAGAAAGACGTTCGTAAAGCTAATATTTACATAACAAAAATCGAATCCAGTGAAACGCTGGATTCGCTTTTCGGAAACTGTTAAAGATTTCACTACATTTACTCCAGTACCTTCAACCGGTAGAAAAGCATACTTTATCTGCAAATATATCAGTATTCTTTTATACTCAAATCAGAAAATTCCGGGAACTACTAGTAAGAGAATGGTTGAGAAGGAGAATGTATCACTGGAATTCTTTTGCAAATAGGCGATCATTCTACAATGCCATCAATGCGAATTAATATCCGTTCATGCTAAAAGATCACATTCAAATCATCTTTGTCAAACAGTCACTTTCATATGGTCTCGATTTTTGTCTCTAATGTCAAAAAATTATATTAAAAAATTCTAAAACGTATAATCTAATCACTGATGGGTGTATTATATTTGATTTTCTTACTGCGTTTCATTCTTTGTTCACTCGATGTCTCGATGATTTAAGCGCAAATTCCTTCAAGAACTCTCTAAGACTATACGCATCCGAAACAGTGCTTGAACTTCGACTCAGTATATAGCAATATCTATAGCAAAAACTTTTAAATGCAGAAATGTACATAATTTAAAATAAAATGCATGACTTTCGCACGGTAGAAGTCAAACTTCTTAGCTTAAAATAAAAGTTGATGGATGGTAAATGGAAAATGTTAACTAAAAGATGGATCTGTGTTTGTATAATATATAATAAAGTAGATTTGCTACTGATCTAGTAATTGTTTTATGCTATGTATAGACACACACACACAATAGAGACTACATGGTGCATGCATATAGCGTATTTATGATGCATGCGACAGATACGGAGCCAATTTACTACAATAGTAGCAAATCAACATGATTAATTTGCATATGCGACAAAACTGCATAAACGTATGTATGATTTTAAAAATTGATTTTTCGATTAATGCAAATTCTTGATTACTCCAAAAATTATATTGGATTCGTAATTCAACTGTGTGTCACATTTATTTTATATACTTAAAAGCTGACCTAAATTATTTATACTCACTTATTTGCACTATGTTTATCTGATATAGAGACTTAATAGCTTTTAAATTTTCATCTGCTTCTTAAGTGCAACTAAACTAAGTTTGAAATGGACGGCTTTCAATACGGCATATATTTTATACGAGAAAAGAAAGTAGCGTAAAGAGCAATCATGCAAAACATTTATTCAATCAAAAGATGCAGAATTGCAAATTGAATGAACTCACATACAATTTTATTTTAATAAGAATTATTTGGCAGAGACAATTATTTCAAGATCATATTTGTACTTATTATAAATTGAAAAAATAACTTTCTTCAATTAGGCATAGAGGTAAATATACGAAGAAAGCAATTTGTCGAGGAATTCGATAGGATGATACGAAATATGTGGCATAATTATACTGAAGAGAGTGAAATGGAGCTATACGGCATACGAATCCTCAGGAGCGATCTTGAACGTCTTAAATGAAAATTAAATAACAGGTAATAAGGTAAATGTGTTGGGGTAAACGCCCAACCAGAGAAAGGTGTCACACGTGATAACGTTTACCATTTGTTCCCGGCTGGATTTGTACCTAATCTGTCGCGTCTTCTCGGTTCTTCCCCCGGGATAGAAAATTTAGCCGGAATAGACACACAAGTTTACTTGTTTAGATGTATTTATTTAAAATTAAATTCAAGCGTATTATTTATTAAAAAATGGAGTGAAGATCTCGGTTATGTTCCACACAAAAAGGGCATGTATTGTGGCGTATTAGTCCGTAATAACGCATTCACATCTGAGAACAAGGATGTAAAGGTGGAGCCGGAGGTCCCAGGTGCGAGTCCCATAATTCCGATGGGTAATCATGTAAAGTATCCCGAACAATCGCGGTCGGCCCCCATAGACAAAGACATTTTTCGTATGGCAAAACTTTTTGACGGGAATTGAACATGCCGCCGGAGCCAAATCATTCATCAATTTCGGGTTACGACACCGACCCACAAGAAAATGGGCCCCGACCCTGAATAAATTAAACAATAAAAGAAAACAATTCTGCACTGATTTGATTACGCCGGGCAGGCTGTAAATCAGCCCCGGCGGCAGGAAAAACAAAAATGTATCCGAAAAATACAACTGATTAAGTTTAATTTTCCCGAAAGGCGTCATATATCCAGATGAAAAATTATAGTACACGTTTATGCGTCGGCATGCTAAGAAAAAAGTTCCTCGGGCAACCCCACCTAGAATATTGAATGGGTGCTCAAATAAAATAAAACTGCCGAAAACTTTGGCAATTTTCAAAGATTCATTGAAAATCCTCTTTGTTCGGAATGATTGATTATAAGCAATAATGCCGTGAACTTTATTTCAGAAAACATAGAATATAGATGATAGTTAGGTTTATTTTTAATTAAAATAAGAATAAATCTTCTCGTCTCGGATGTAACCACGCTCTGAATACGAAATGTCATTAAGTTCTTTCCTACACTTTAATTACATATACGACCACGGTCCAATCTACTGTAGACTAAAACCTAGACTATTTTTTTAGCTACACACATGATATGCTAGAAGAGGACTTTGTGTATTTACATAACTAAATTATATCCATAATATATCGGATTTATATTTAAACATAAAAACATTTAAATACGCCTGCTTTTTTCTTATTTTCCCTACATGTTAATATGATGACCAAAGCAGATGGTTGTATTATTGTAGTCACACGCTGCTCCAAATGGTAAATACATCAAAATAATTACTTTCTTCTGATGAGTGCAAATATTTTAGAGCTTTTATTATTTTGTTCATGGGTGTTTATGAGTTTCACGTTTTAATATGGTTTTGAATAAAATATTTGTGTATTGATACAAAAGCATTTTGTTCAAGCTCTGATGACTAACCAAAATAGGTAACATTTATTCTAGAGAATCTTCGTTTTGCTTTCTTGTAGATGCGCATAATTATTTGTATTTAGTAGACTTGTTATTTTCTATTAAACTGTGTAAAGAGATATTTATTTATTAAATATATATATACACACATGAGGCATATCCCGAAAGTAAGTGTACTAAATTTTTATATTTTTTTTACAAAAAGTGTGTTTGAAAAGATAATACTGGATATTGTTGATACACTTGTTGATTACAAATCTACACACGACACAAGCTTCGATATGCTCTCCTCGAAGTACTCTCCCGCTTAAAAACCACAGCCCGTTATTGTCACAGTACACTTACTTTCAGGATATACCTCGTACATTAATTTAAAGTCATCACGGTTCCGTAGTGTAGCGGTCATCACGTCTGCTTTACACGCAGAAGGTCGCCGGTTCGATCCCGGCCGGAACCATTTTTTTAAAACTGTATTTTAGCTACATGGAAATTAATAAGGATTTGATCGTATCACAACATAGAGAAAATCTGATCCAATTATCTAAATTAATTTTTCCCTGTATTATCATCATAATTATAGTACAGTCAAATGTAGTCCACTGTAGAATTACAGCCTCTTCAATATCTATTTATCTGAAAAAATCTTATCCATATTATACGTTCATATTTACACGTGCTGAAGTGATCGTTCACCCTGCAGGCTACCAAAGTGAATGTATCCAAGGGTGCTTATATGGCGTTTGGTTGTTTCTATAGATTGAGAAACTTTCCTTGGAAAGCAACGATACACTACTCGAAATAAGCATATTAATTTTACTGGAATATATTTTATGAAATACATAGAGTCCTCATAGATATCTATATATTTTGAAGCGTGGATTTATCCAAAAATCATTCAAATATCATTTTAAGAATTTACGAAATAAACATAACTGTGATGAGCATAGTGTGCATCATTAATGAAATGCATGTTTAGAATTCAGCGTTAATATTGCAAAAGAAATAAAACTTTCTGTAAAGAAAATCAGCAATACACTTCTTCTTAATTTTGAAGAATATAATGGCTAAAAGCTTTACAAAAAAGCTCCTATACAATTTGCTAAAGATCCTAGTTTCATACTATTAAGACTGCTTGAAAATTCTTGAAAAATATATATTTAATATTTTTTAAGCGTTAATGCATCAAAGTTAATAAAAAGAAATAGCTCTTTCATTGATATTTTTTAATTTTAGACTTGAAATATTTTCACCAAAATTTGCTTGTATTAATAATAATATGCAGTATAATTAATTAATATAAGAATATGTGAGTATAAAATATGAAGGTGGATATTTTCCAAAAAATAAAATTTCGTTATAATTATGCTTAATTCGACATTCATTTCTCGGGACAATATTGTAAAAAAAAAAACTAAAATACACGCTGCCATCCTCATCCGGACAGTGCTTAATTTCATAGAAGCTTTTTGTAAAACCTTTTCGTCCTCTCCTAGTACATACACACACATTTGCTTTTTATTTTACCCTCTTAGAGGGACTAACGAAATAACGCCCCGAACGTTGTAACGGGCCGTTGGGTTTAATGTCTGTGTACAACGGAAACCTGCGAAAAGCTCACCGGGGCTAAAATTACTAGATTTTGAGTTAAAAGCTTAACGACCGCATAATAAATTCTCGCATTACAGCAGCGTTATGTTGATTGAATCAATACTTTCAGTCGGAAAATCTTCCATTAAAAAAATACAAACCCCACGGGAAAGTAAGCTTTCAACGCTGGAAAGCTCAATCGAAATCACTAGATTTTCAATAAGCTTTTTTGTGTTAAACCAATAAATTCGCACGCTTTTTGATATTTTCAGCTAAATCCTATGATACGATAAACATCATATTCGAAATTAATGGCTATGTGCATAAAAATAAGAATTATTTTATATCCATTATGCGTACGTTTTCATTGCATACAATGTGGTTTCTATTAGAGTCAACATAGAATCAAATAGGCTAAAAACATCAAAATTATTATAAACCATAAGCTACGTGATTTAGTTTCGCTTGTTGGACATATTGTGTTATTCATGATAATATACTAATCTATTAAATCTATAACACGATAAGCACAATTATTTGAGAATAATATATTAGAATTTTTTTAAAGCATTAAACTACAATATCATCTGAAGTACGTAACGTGTTTATACGTGTATCAATATAAACATTTCAATTATGATTTGTTTCTAAACTGAATTGATTTTTAATGATGCGCCTTTCGACACGTTCATCCAGGTGGCCCGCTGAGTGAGCGTTCTAAATGAAACTCAGAGATCATGCTATCTTTAATATCGAACAAATGAGGAGGTGAATGTATGATACAAACGGGATGCATTTAACCCCTTCCTGTGAATGGACATTGAAGAGGCCCTATTTCTGCAGTGGACTATTTGTGGCTACACTATGATGATAATGATTAGCTATAGATACTCTTCGAATAAGATTTCTTTCAATAACTTTTCAACTAAAATTATCGTAAAATGAAAACTAGATTATTTGAATACAGAAAATAGATTTTCAACACAAATATCATTTATCAATAAGATTTATTATTTCAAGGCTTTTGCTAATTTATATATCAAATATTGACTCTTATTTATTTAATAGAGCAAAATTATATCAAGGACGTTTTTCTCATAAATTTTGATATAATGTTTCTCTCTAAAATATTTAATATTTTATTATCGAAAAGCTTTATTAATAATTACTGTAATTTGGTATAGAAATAAATTATGTTAACAATGAAAAGCCTTTAAGATCTTAGGGATACATTAAATGCAGTCCTTATAATGGACTAAATATATTAATATTTTTGGATTGATAGTTATTTAATTCGTACGGTTCGGTAGAATTGAATTCAATCAACATTATCAATATTTTTTAATGTCAACTGAAATTCTATTGCTATAATATCAAAATTAAATCGTTTCAATTAAAATCTTGCACGTAGTAGTATTGGCGCAGACTTTTTAATCATAAGGTCGTCGAACAGATATTAAATGTTGCTCTACAGATTTAATGACAACCCCAGACAGAAATAAAATAAGTAGTGAATAATATAATATATTTATCATCGATGTTGATTTTTTTAATCAAAGTCTTCGACCATATGTTGCAAGATAGATTATCATAAAAATCAATTAGACTTTGTATAATCTGTAGGTTAGGTGTCTCAGAATGAAATGCATTTTTAAAAATATTTTTATGCACAATAATTCTATTACAAATTTAGCAATTTATACTTCATGGAGTAGTGTCCATCTAATATGATATAATTACAAAGAAAATAAAAATCATCTGTCGTCATGTAATTTAAAAATAAGCATTATATTTTGAGACGTTTATATTTGAATAAAATATGCGTTTTCTCTTATCACATCAACCGTTTTCGACTAATTCATTCGAAACAGGCTGTTGACCAGAAGAAAATGAATGTTTGTTTTTTTTATTTTAGATCAGTGTATAGTGCCTATTAACGCTTTCGCGCACGGTTACCGTCAATGCTTTCGTCGCTGCAGCACATCTGTGACTGAATGTGCAGATAAAATTCGCTCGACTAAATCTCCCGCGCTGGACTAAACCTAGGCATACCGCGCACGGGGACATAAAATAACAAACCGATGCACCGACTTAGAGTACATATATATTATGAACATCGTCCACAAGTAAAAGTTTTATGTATTAATGTTTCGGATAACCAATTTCGGCAAACCAATTATCACCAAAAATAATGTTTATTCCAAAAATATTTTAAAAAACGTGTGGATTGATTTAGTTGATAATAAATGGTTCGACGGCTATAAAAGTACGGTCTTACCTCTGGAATGTTATCACTTGTTTTAGCAATGGTTTAAGTATTCTTAGGTGTTTATGAATGTCAACGTCAATCGAATTCACGAAACGAGTAGATGACGAAGACATTGACGGTAATCGCGCGTGAAAGTGTTAAGATGGTTTTTATTTGGGCAAAAATATTTTTAAAAAAATGGACCATCCTAGTGCCTACTTCTCATCAAACATTACAATTCATCATAAAAACAAGTTGATTGTGAATTCAAATTTCTTGAATTGATGAATACAATGAAGTTTAGTTGACCATTCTCCTATTATTCGACAAGAATATGATTCTATTAGGGACTTTTTATATGCATTTTTTTTTGGTTACATTGTTTGCTTTTATGAGAGAAAAAACAATAACATTTCGACTATAACTTTATAATCGTTAAAAAATGTGTTTCCTGAATCGTGTCTCGATATAAGTCGACTATAAAAGGTAAATCCTACATTTTTCATTACATTTCGATCTCCTTAATTATTAATTAATGCATTTATATTAAAGAAATGTTTTTGGTTTTTAAGTACGTGTATATGAAATTGTATAATGTCGATGAAATATTAACTTATATCACAAAGAAAAGGTTCAAGGCGATATGAACAAATTTTCTAGATATGAGTTTCTACATTAACACAATGATAATGTCACTTTAACCATTCGATATTACTAAATGTTGACAATCACTTGATAAATTTAATTAAACTTTCCCTTTGTTGTCAGATATATCATAATAATTCGGACGGCACATTATGTGTATTATGATTTCTGTTTGGGCCATTGAATCTACAATACAGTTAAAATATTGATCGTCTGTAGAGAAAACGCTTCAAAACAAGATCAAGGGCTTCCCTATTCAGGCTTCGCAAAATATGTATCAAATTAAATTTCGAGAAACAATAAGGTTTTATGTATTAAATAGTTGAAGTTTGTTGTTGCTCGTAAAGGTTCGTTCCAGCGGAAAAGTGAATTTTCCTCGAGCAATTTTTTGCCCCATAAGAAACGAAAACAAAACTGCGTCGATTTATTCTAGACGTTTCTTATGAAATGTCAAAATAGTTGTTCATATTTCAAAAGATAATTTGGCAATTCTACTTAGAGTCACAGAGGGCGACGTAGAATAATGATGTGGATGTTACACGTAATATTTTTACACCTATTTTCAGCAATGGGCCTGTACGACCCAGACTCTGAAACCTCACTCCATGTGTACAGTTCATCTGAAGGATGCTGAATAAAAAATGGATACATTTTTATCCGAGGCTTTTCTGTCAAGATTACAGCCTTGTTTTCAGCGGTGGGTTAAAACGTCTACAGAGTGATGTGGATACTTTTTTATATGAAAATTTGGCTCTTATTTACCCGCCCTTACTATATCAATAGCTGATTTTGGGAGCTCTTGTTTGAAATTGACTTTCATATTGTTTCGACCTTTGCTCCTTACACCTTTATTGAAATTACTTGAAAAACTATTCAGTCGGAGCGCAAAAACAAACTAAAAACATTTGAATGGTTTATTTTTTACTTGATACGTACGATGTATACTGAAATCTATATTTACAATCATATTTCATATTACATTAATATTTTCCATTGTATACTCGTCATCATAGTGAGGTCACAAACAGTCCACTGCAGAATTATGGGCCTCTTCAATATCCATTCACAAGAAGGGGTTAGATCCATTTCATCTGTATTATACATTCACCTCTTCATTCACTGGATATTGAAGGTAGCATAACCTCCAAGTTTCATTTAGAACGCTCACCCAGCGGGCTTCCTGAATTAAAGTATTGACGAACTCTTTCACGACCGTCTCGATAGGGAGTATGGAAGGTTTGTAAAGACTGATTAGTTTTCATCGGGAGACAGTGGAAAACCACTCTAAACGACCTTTTTGATTCTACGGAATGCAAAGACATTGTTTACTAAATACCTGTAAATTCAGTTGTAACGTCGAGCGGAGTTCCAATAAACGGTAGGTCTTCTTATGCTACCTAAAAACATTTTAAGTTCAGATGACTTACTTGGTCTCTTAAATTATTGGATCACAAAAGAGAGAAGAAAATTAAATAAATGAACAAAATACAGCTGATCTATTCAGAATATTTTATTTCAGATATCAGTCGAAGAAAGATACCCCAACTACGAGACTTTTCGGTGAGTCTCATCATCTTCAAATATGGTCAGGGTCAGCTTAAGGGCGGTGCAAAGAAGATATTTTCTCTTGGCCAAGACTCACTTTTCATGGCGTTCTTACATAAATTTTCATAACTATATATATTAGCTCGAATAATATTACAGTTTCTCCCTCAGTATTCGTGCACTCCACATCCAGTACTTTTATGGGAGAAGACTGATGGTTGAAGGCTGAGAGGCAAATTGCATTATTCCAGCATTTAATACTTGGCGTGCGCTGATAATTAAGGTAACTCAGTTATGGTGCGCCATTCTTCATTGTATTAATGTGTTTTTATTTATCAAGCGTTCCCATGGAATCAAAAAAAGGATTTTAAGGTTGTAAATATTGAATAAAAGTGACGAATACCTTGTATATTGAATCTACAAAAAAACCATTATATTTGCTGACAGTACACTAATGAAATTTTATACCAAATCAAATTGCATGTTTACATGGTTATTTGAGAATATTTTTAGTTATTATATATAGGTGGATCAGAAAGTTTTGCTTTTTTATTAAATTATTTTTCAAATATAATATTGTCTAAATGGCTGTTATCTCGTCCTTTAGTTTAGCTAACATTAATTTGAACCTTTATAATATTAATATGAGCCCAAGATCTAACCCATTTCATCAACACAGAATATTGATATTAACTCTTTCTATTCGTAAGTCGACACAATGTCGCCAAATGGATTGCGACTTCCATTCGTATGTTGATATTATGATGCCAAAATTTTAAACTCCTGCATATACGATATATTCATTCATTATTATTTTTTAATAATTCTTTAATTTTAAATTTTGAATATGAAGCCTGAAAAATCTGCAAAATTGATTACAAATTGGCACTATCTTTAACTTAAAAAAATACGAATGGAAAGGGCTTATGTAAAATTTTCATGTAAAATGTTCCTATAAATATGACTTTATCGTTCATCGAATTAAGCGCTGTATTTCAATTTGAACCCCATAAAAGAGTGTCTCCTGAAAAATTGATAAAACCGAAATTGTTATCGATATGTGCGACGATCGGCCACATTTCGTCCTAAATTGGCTTTTATCTATATGCAAAGGAATCAACGAATTCCATCATCACTCTTTTTCCGAATAAAAAGAGACACTTTACAATGTTTTTATACCGGCGATAAAAGATGGAAATGCCGAAGGGTCCTTTGTGATGTGCCCGAGGCTCAAGAAAAAACACAAACGCGTTATTTCTGGGATAGGGATAGGTAAACAGCAGACACAAAAGCCACTCGTGAGAAAGGATTTTCGTAAACAAATCATGAGGGTGATTTTATTTATGTGTGCGAAAATTTACTGCGAATACTCGTATTTATTTATATTGGTTCTTCTTTTTGCGGTGTATAATAAGTGGTCAGTCGGTCAAAGCTGTGAAGCGACTTTTTACCATGAAAAATACCTGAATGTTCATTAATCCTGATCTGTTCGTGTAGCGTTCGTTAAAATGATACAATTATTTCATAAAATAATTTTATGATGGTTGTTATCGGCCCATTGGAAGGCTCTGATTAATTTTAATTGAAAATCGTACTCTTGAACGGTGAAATACAATCATAAAAAATGTTTTTAAAATACGAAACACCATAATTTGGAAAGCATTTCAATGATAAATATCAATTTCAGTTTTCGTTTTGCTCATTGTCGAAGCATTTGAATGTATTCAAACAAAAGTTTTTAATTAACTGCTTACTTTCGATACGGTTTTTAATTAATTTTCCTCGTCCTTCATCGTAAAAGCAGGCTTTATTCAGTATAGAATTATTTGTTTTCAAAGGAAAGTATATCATTTATTAATTTCCTCCTTGTGATGTAGGGATGATTTTATATATTTTTATCCACAGCATCAAGAATTTAATATTGCCACAAATCAAAGGGAAAAGCTGTGTATTGATCATATTTTTAAGAAAAATCCATTTATCGTTTAAGTTGGGGATGCATCATTAAACATTTTTATAAGTCGAGGATAAACGCACAATAATGATGAACGAGATTGTTGAGTTGGTTGATAGATCCAAATCAGATTTTCTAATGAAAAATAAAATACTACTATATAAAGCCATCTTAAAACAAATTTAGATGTACGGAATACGATTCTGGGGCACCGCATCGACCTCCAATATTGACATTCTCCAACGCTTTCAATCTGAAAGGTACTACTATAGCTGATGCTTCCAGGTTTGTGACAAACATTATGCATATAGATGATGACCAGAGTTAAAGCATTCGCTATAAGAGAAGATTGGTCATACATGCTAGTTGAAAGACGGGCTAAGCAAACCTTCAAGACAAACGAGCTAAACTACTTTGTGACCCAAGACTAAGAAGAAATAATCGAACCAAGCGCTAACAGAAAGACTTTATTAAAGGATTTAGATCTACGCGTATAAATAACATAAGTTCCAATGTAATAAATAAATATAGTTTAAAGCATAAACTACCAAAACGAATAGAGTTTATAAAAAATAAGTTTTCCAATAATGTTAACAAATATAAAGTATACTTGAATCCACTTGGGTGTGTTTTAATGCGATTTTGAAGTTATGCAGTTTTCAAAAATCATGGAACCTATCCATCATTTTTCTATAGAGAATAAAGCTTTTTTTTATGCGAATGCGCATAAAAAATCTATAATCGACACTAGTGCAATCTCCATATCACGAACTGCCTAAAAAAATAATGATTAAATCATCGCAAAGTTTAACCTTTTGAGTAATTAGCTAATTTAAAACATGATAAACTTAGATCCTATATTTGTATGTCCGTCACTCATCATCCGTACAAATTCACTATCAGGACTGTCGCAGCGTTTATGAAACTTGTATTTAAATAAATAAACGCTGTCGATACCACACCACAATATTTGGGTATTTTTTGCGTAAATATAAACAATATACACGAAATAAACGTAAAATCGATTCAATATATAATTATTAGTCGATAAATTTGGGTTAAACATCTATACAATCGTACGATGTACGCAAGAAACTCTTTCCGTCTCTTTTCTTTTCCAAATTCAACGTGCAAAACACCCTCCATCTCTGTCTGTCTCCGAGCTCAACGTGTAAGAATTATTTTTCTGAAACATTGGAATTCGGACACAAATCTGTGTCTTACCTCTTTAAGGGGTTAATCAGCGATTTAATTTTAAAAAAGACGATTTCAACACATAAGGATGACGAATTAACGTATGCTGACTAGACTGTAAAATGAACTTTAATAAAGCAATTCTAAGATAAATATGTATGTATGTTTTTTTATTTATATTAATTTTGTATAATTTTTTTTATGCGATTTTTGGTACATTTTATCACAATGATTTGAAGTTATGCGGTTTTTAAAAGGAATGGAATCTATCCCTCAGTTTTCTATGTAGTTCAAATATTTTTTATGCAATTTTTTTTATATGCGAATCCCTGTGGAACGTATCTATCGCATAAAAACAGATCCAAGTATATATGGGTAATCACCGTTTTTATAATTTGTAGAGCGTTCTCGTGGAAACATAAACGATTTACAAATTGGTTTGACTTAATCAATCAATATCATATATTAATAAACTCTTATCCAAATAATTCAGATTACAAATAAGCGTTATTGGTTTGTACAAATTTACAATAAGCTTAATCTCAAATGTTAGATCATCTTAATTATAACCTAATTGTTTCTTTGGAAAAAAATAAAAGGACGTTTATTACAGGAAAGAGTGTGTAAAAAAGGGTGGTAAAGGATTGTCAAAGGTACTATTCATAATTAATAATAATGTTGACCTAGGTCGAAATAAAAAATTATAAATCAATATTTTTTAAAGTTCATTAAAAATAATATTGGGGACTAAGATATGATTAATTGAATATGCACTCAATCATTTGAATAATCAATTCATTTTTGTGAAAAATGTATTCTGATTAAAAATTATACTTGGCGATGTCAACAAGTGTACTTGTGGCTTGTAATATAAAAAGTATTTTAGACGATTTGTCTTACATTCCGAGAGAAAATACTCGGAGCACTTTGCATAATTAAAAGTTATTTTTTACAACCAGATAGTACAGCAAGAAAAAGACGTATTAATGTATAACTGCATATTTGCAAAGAAACACAAACAATTGATGCGAATTTTTATTATTTAAATGCGTAACAAAGAGGCGTGTTTTTGTTCAATTTATCCCCTTGGAACAAGAAAAGGGCAGAGGAAAAACTGTCTTATAAAAAATTGAACCGGTGATATTTTTTCCATCGGAATAACAAGAAAAATAACACGAAGAAGGGTAATCATATTGGTCATTTGTAGTATAAAACGAAATGAGAACTGGGCAGCTGGAGGTAATAAATTGAAACGAGTTCTTCTGCTTTTTTTATGGGAAAGGATATGACCATAGGAGAATTGAAAGGTATTGATTGAACATCGATGAACTGAATGACAATGGGATACATCGTGTACCAAGAAATACTATGATTTATTGTATGAACACCAACAGAAAACATATTTATTTGTTCATATACGTTTGAGCCCCCCAAATACCCAATCAATTCTTGTTCTGTTTTATAAAATTATAGTGATTTTGAATGAATACGTAATAAATTTGTCACATTATGCTAAACGATGATTCCAGGCATTTTACGCTAAACGCTCATAAGCACATTGTTTATGGTTAAGCCGGGTTTATGAATAAGAATGGATGTATTATTTTGACTATCAGTCTACTACTGACTATCACTGTTCTTAACGGTTACTACGATTATAACCTATCAATTTTTGGGTTTCATTTCAAAAAAGTCAATTTTTTTTAAATTTCAATTTTCGAAAGGACATATCTGTAAGGAAATCTTCCATAATTTTGGTGAAGAAATTCGGATTATTTCAATGCTTTACAGCTAATTCGCGTAATGCGCTCGAAGCAATCACCTCCATCCAGATTGCACCCCAGCGGCTCTGAGACCCACAGGCTTGCCCCTATACCGGCTTTTGTTTGCAGACCCTCTGGTCTTCCTATTGGGAACCTTTCTTATCTTTGTTCTAGTAAGGAGCAAATTTAGTTTAAAAAAAAATTAATACAGATTTAAAAAAGACGAATAAGCAAGTAGAAAGTAAGGGCAAAAAAAGAAAGAACTCTGTATGAAGTTCTTCGAAACTCGAACAGCTTACTAAATCATTATTAAAAAAAATATCTAATTATTATGGCTTAGCTATTCTGTCTACATCTTGATTCAATAAAATTGAGAAATGCTATTTGGGTCACATACTATCACAAAATTTCGATTGATGAAGATCATCAAGATGGCACAGAATCTTGGTGCGAATTGCAAAAACATGCAACTACAAGATCGTTATGTTTGTACAAGCAACCTCCCTCTCTTACAGGGGATGTTCAGGAAATCTTTAGAGCCATTTATGAAGAATTAACGTCTGATAATTTATTGGAAAGATGCCTTGGCTCGTTTCAACGCGTGCGTATGGTCTCTGGTACCGAAATATATTTTTTATGGCAAAAAATACTAGAAATCGCGACACATACTGCAGCTTGTATTTTTAACGAAGCATTTAAACCTATTTTAAAAATAATGGATAAAAAGATACATTGCGATTCGTGGAGATGCGCAACTAAAAACATATATGCCTTGCCAACTGCCAAGGCTCCGAATCTTCTAAAGAAGCTAGAACAGTTCACAAATACACCAAATTAGCTGAATTTTTTTTTATGAATCTGGAATCGCTGATTAATATTATATTTCCCTTTTCAAAAAAAAATTAGTACTTAAACGCGTTTTTCTCGAAACGACATTTTTGCATGTGGTGTGAAAATAGTTTTTAAAAACCAAGTCGCCGATTGGTCTGAAATTTTACGAGCTTATATATGGCTATGGCAGTTCGCAAAACCAGGTCAAATTGCTTATTTTATTTTACGTTTTATATTAAAAAATACCCCCAAAAAAGGTGTTTTTTTCCAAATTTGTTTTCAAAACAATGCCATTTTGTTGCTATTAAACAAAAACTATTCATTAACGATACTACGATAGCGACATACTTACGGATTAACAATTATTTTGATTTTTTTGTTTCAAGTAAGTTTGAATGAAATAATTGCTCCACATCGTGGATTTGCATATTTTTTGGCATGTCATTTTGATGTTATAGAAACGATATAATATATATATTTTTTAAATTACGAATTAATTTTTTTAGTATTATATAAGAGTGCCATAATAAATCTCAAAAATATTAATTTCATTATATTGTGTATTTACTAAGAAAAAAAATGTTAAAAATTGCCTATTTTTGTGCCGTCAAAGTGAGATGACCTTAAGTGTAGAATAGATAATTAGAAACGAAAAAGATATTAAAGAATTGCACATATTTGTACATCTTATGTTAATTATTGGTCATGAATAATTTACATAGTGAACAAGCACCCATTCACTTCTGATGTATGTATGTTAATATCGAATTTTGAAGTTCTCCACGAACTAAGTGCTGATAAGTTTGTATTTCCTGATTTAAGCTTTCGAAACTGGATACTCATTTGATCAACATCTGTTGGGTGTTAATATATTTCAGTAATCTTCTTATCAAGATCAAGTAAATGGACATACAATGCCTAATATGATGTCTCTAGTGTTTGATTTATGATAAAAATATTTGACCTTACGTTTATTGCGTATAAAACTATCATGTAAATTGAATGTTTATAAATTAAGATGTCTTTGGAACTCAGAGTACCTAATATGAATTTTATATATTCCAGACATGGAAATTTTACTCTTAGTAATCAAAGCATTAATCATAGTAGTAAACAAATCTTAGAAACCACACGAGATCAGGGAATCCGGCAGAAAGAGAGCGTCTTCCCGTATGCAAGGCTATCGTACGATTCACCTGCGTGTTCGCACCCTTAATTTCACATGTGTACATGCAGAAGAGAGACCACTGCTAATTTTTCGAATGGCGCCTGCAAGGATTAATAGTTAAAAATATGTTTTATTCAAATTTTAATAAAATTTGCTTTTTTTTTAGAATTCAAATTCATGGAAAAATACATATGTTTAATTTCAATGTTTCAAGGTGTTTGGTATTCAAACAGAATTTAATGTGGGCTTAATAAGTCTTTAACAGTACTTTAATATTTAAATAGAAGCTAAATATTTGTTCTAGTTTAAAAAGTGAATCTTCTAAGACAATCCCCTTTAGTTGGCTTGTAAATTACCTGCCTTAATTATATTAATTGGATTTTCGTGCCTTGTTTTAATTTCCGTTTCAAGCCTTTTTATTTATTTATGGGGCCTATTTCAAAGGCAATTTAAGTGTATACTCTTTGATGAGTAAATTTTTAAAATGTCAGATAAGCTCCCCTAATTCGTGATTATTCCTAATGAAAATTTCCCTCCCCCCACCCTAAAGAATTTTATTGCTACTATTTGCGTAATTTTACCCCCAGAAAGAGGCGCGTGCAAAGACCTGTGCATATTTGTTTAAACATATCTAATTTTTCTGTTCTGTAGTCGTTCGGTAATTTAATAGGCTTATTATTCTGCCCCAATGAACCTGCTCTTGGGGGCACACGATAAAAAATAACAAAAAATAAACGTAAATTGCGAAACAAAGGGATGGAACTGAAAAGCCAACATTTACATTATATACTTTTTTTTCATCATCCGTAAAGTAAAAGCCGCGGAGGGTTGTTTACAAATCGAGTTACTCAAAGAGCGTAAAACGCGAAGTTCGGTTAAAAATACGCGCTTACAGGATGGTGCAAAAGATTTGATTTTATCAATCCGTATTTTGACACCCGAGGCAATCTGCAGAAGTATTATACCTGTGTCAACAATGAAAAAAGATCGATCTGCAATTAAAAATCAAACACCCCGTCTGTTTGCTTATACGCTCTGATTTTATTTACAGCTATGGTGGATCGGAGTTTCACTGGAATTGACGAGATTTATTACGGGGCTGGAAATATGCGAAAACGCTGAAAAAACACAGCATAATTAATTTAAATTCTTCCATACATTTTAAAATAAATTATTCGATTACAACGATTACATATATATTATATATATGTTAGAGATATATAAATAATAAATTATATTCAATCGTGTATCGACTTTATTAATGTGCTCAAAATGAGACATCAACCCTAATGGATCCTCAATAATAACCCGATAATACAACGTGGGAGCTATGCTTTTGCTAATGGTGACTGTACTACGACGCAGACATTGTACCATATATTTTCTCAAGCGTTAATGGCTTTTTTAAATTTAGTATTAAAATATCAAGTAACGTACGTATATTATTTATTTCAATCAAGAATCTCATCATATTAAAGACCCAAATTAACATGTAGGTAGTGCCGCGCTTAAACGGTTGGACTCGTAACTCAATCATCTTGTATTCAAATCTACAGAAATGTGGCTGGGGATCACATTTTTAAAAACATATATACGCAATGAAAAATCATGTAAAAATAGTTGATGATGGTTACATTAAAAAATATTGCTAAAAGCCACATCAAAAATAAAAAATTGGGAAATTAAACATAATTTAAAATGTTCATTTAGCTTGACTATTAATTGAAGCGTTCTTATGGATATCCAATTGTTAAATTGAAATTATATTTATAGCATATACCTAAATGCTGTGAATACCTAAAACTTATCCTCAAAGAGAGAAATCCTAATGAATAATGTATTAAGGAGTACTTGTAAATCACTCTCGGCCAAAATGAAGATTAAAGATTCTCAGGCACCGAAGCCTAATCGGGAGGTCATGGACATGTACGACATGGTGTCAAATACCAGCTTCATCTTAACTAGTTGTCTCAATTAAATAAGTCATGTACATCAAGTAGTATTTCATTTGGGACCGAGTGACAGCAGACCCGTCTGAAGATTTCGTCTACATTGGAACGATCAAATAGATACAAAGCCTGAGCAATTGGAGGTAGGAGGTTCGGTACTAGGGATCCCAATCAAATATTCGATATTCGCTAACTTATTTGAAATCTTGCATGCATTTTTGTTTTCAAACAAGTTATTCGAATATTCAGGGAGAAACTGCGTGTCAATTTTCTCCATTTTTTTTTGGTATCAATTACTACAATTATTATGTATTTGAATATATATAAACGAAGAAAACATTTCCAAGCACCTACATTTTAGCCTTCTGACAGTTCGTGCGGCACCCAAATATCCAGCATTTTTATTTTTCCTATTTCGACATTATTTCTGCCTTTTTCCAACTATTCTTTCACAAATCGATCCTTCTCCGAATACTTAGTTAATATTTCAATATGTTCTTACTGCATTGTGCCTCAATTTGAATAAAATAGCAAAAATGACTCAATATTAAAAGGAAATTGAAGAATATATTACCTTTGTTAATTTAAAATAATCGAATTTGTACGTTTCTCAACCACGGTTGATCTTTGACCAAATGGAAAATGCGGCACACTTTTCCTTAACAATAAAATCAGTACGCCCCTAGAAAAATAAATCCAGTGGTGTCAGGTCTGGAGACATTTTGGGTATTTATCAAAATGTTGAAAAAATTATATTTCGATAACACTTTACATTTAGTATTAGTTACATCAACGTTAGCAATTATTCTTAAAGCTTTTATTGATCATCAAGTTGCATAAATCATAATACGCACTTTTTAGACTCATTTTTTTATTATTGCATGAAATTCAGCAAGAGCTTTTTAAGAAGTTAGCTCCGTGTAATGCACTTTTGCTGCACGTACAACTTCCATGTTCAAAGGCTGCAGGATTGCCGTACAATTTGGAGGCAAAAGCTGAACTTTAACGAGTTCTAGCTCACACATTAAGCTGTATGCTGAAATAGCCTAACATTAGTCGAAAAATGTTTCGTAATACTAAAATGTTTATATCGTTATGGCAGTATCAAAAATATTCAAAAAAGTTCATAGTTCATACGACGACCCAAATTGCGAATTTTTTCCGTAAAGTGTTTCTTTCAAGCATTTTCATGAATAGAACTTTGGCCTGAGATAACTAGGTAATAAATAAAATTGTAAGGCCGCTATTCGATAATCGAAAGGCTATGTATTATATAGCATTATCGGAATGATTGGACACTATAAGTAATGTGAGCAAAATGGAAATTTGTGACTATGCTAGTTAATAAAATTCAGACGGTGTTCCGGTACACAACCCAGTTGGAATAATAACTTGGACAATTTTCACCGTGTAAGCTAATTGTGACCGTGGAGAACCGATAAATTCAAATTAAAAGTTGGCTTTCCCTACCTAACAATGATAAATTGGTAGAACTGAGAGAATTGTACAAATGACCTTATTATCCCAGAAACAGGAACTTGGGTATCGGGAAGAGAGTCGCCGTTCGCACTTGGGAATCAATTAACCATACACCGATACATGGTTTTTTGGCAAAGCCGAAAAGAGATGGCGTCCCCGAACGGGATGTCGTATTTTTGGGGACCAAGTGGGGTCTTTATCCCGGAATGGAGATCTCTTCAATGTACTTTAATATACATTGGCTTAGCTTTTTAATTTGGATCAACTGAGTTCATTCTGCTTAACTTGACTACGAAGATTACTTTGCGTCTTTCCAAACCTTTTATTATCCATTCAGGGATCATTTTCCACGATTCTTTTGGTCGTCGGTGATTCCTTTTATATTTCATTTTGGAGGGAAAAACCAATTCCAAAAATTCTCATTCGATCACAATTTACTAAAACTGCTCGCTTTCCCCTAAAATAATCCGAATATATAATGATAAAACCCCGTTAAATTATCATAATTCAACTATCACAGATTGTAGTCATCATTCAGCCGTTGGTTTTGTTATATGATCTACCTATTACTATTGGGATTATACTCCCTACTCTATTCCAATTTAAAACAATTGGGCTAGGGTAAATAGGATAATCCCAATAGTAATAGATAGACGTAATTTAAAATTAGTGTAAGAACTGTCCCTCTTCGCGAAGTAATCCCGCACATAATGTGTTAAGAAGAACCATACAAGTTGTGTCCTACAAATAGGTCATTAGGCATATCTGGATTAACATGCTTTCTTCGTGGTCTTCGTATAATATTACAGTAAACTTTTACAATAATACATTTTGAATAACGTTGCTTAAATACTTCTTCATGGTATTTAGCTTTGTCGGATTTTAATAATCATCATAGCAGTCTTTATTAAAATTGTAAAGAACGTACTTTACGAATATAAAAACCATTTTTATCCATCCACAAAGAAAACAACGACTTAAATCGTCTGCATCATTAATTGACGCAAAAAATAAAATATCATTTACATTTCGCTTTGACAATCTTTCAAAAATGTCAAACGTCCACTTTATTAAGGTTGCTGTCGAAAAAGCCGTTTCAATTTCATATGACGTATTACGTTTCATTTTACATCATTCTCTCTTATCTCGTAATAATGAAACCAATTTGAATTTTTTCCTCCTCATAATGCGATTTTTTTTTATGGTACGGTTTCTTCAAAAGAAAAAGAATAGAAAAGGAAAAAAATCACCTCTATATGTGTCGTTACGTTGACGCTTTAAAAATGTAGCAGTTCGATTTCGGTCTGACGTTTTTCAAATGATTTATGGAGGTGATTTTTTTTTAAATACACTTTATTAAAAAAGCTGCTTTCTGCCGGGATCGAACCGGCGGCCTTCTGCTTGTAAAGCAGACACGATAACCACTACACTACGGGACTACATAGGAATAATACCATGCTTCATAGAAATTTTATTGATATTATTGGGATTCAAGTCGAATTTGCATGGAATTCGAAAGAAAGACCAAAATAATACTATAAAAAAGAGAATTTTAATGAACACTCCTTGTACAGAAGCATATATTAACCCTTTGATTTAATTTTTTCATAAAAGTTCCCACCAACTCCAAGCCATTCAAAAATTTCTCAAAAATGCGCACGGACTTTTGGACTGACCTGATATATTTTTTAGAATATCACATATAGCATATATCAGAAGATAAATCAACGTTTTTTAAAATCGAGGTGAACAGTGATACTTGATCGTATATGAGATAATGCAGATGCCTTTTTTCACTTTGTATAGCTTTCAGTAGACCAGATAAGTCTCACATAGATCACTATCCTCGGGAGATGAAAGAACGATAACACAAATAACTATTTCGGCTTCAATTTCTGATCATGTGAGTTTCAAATCAAAGCGCTGCAATCCAAGCGGAATAATATTTATCTCGAATGGTATACGAGTCGAGCTCATGGACGATACAGTAATAAGACTCGACACTTGACCCAAATTTATTGTAAGGCAGGCTTTAATCCACACCGAGGCTTATCAGGATTCCCGTTATAAATCCAACATTGTTAAATTGACAGTCCCAGCGTGACGTAATTATTCTTGGGTGAATTACAGGTGTGATTATTTGGCTGTGATAGAGTGTTAAGATATAAACGGGGCTGCGTGTCGTGCAGATAACCCCGATTTGGGCGAAGCCTTTGCCTAATTAATTTATTTCAGCTTTCATAGCCGGATGATTACGCTCCTTTCCCCGGATTCAGATTCACTTTGATATGCGTCAAGGGGCACGCAAACTTCGTTCTGCAATGACTTAACAGTAGGCTTTCATCAATCTCTTCGTGGGTGATTCATTCGTTGTTGTCGCCGATTCGGTTGTGCCACTTAACTAGCCGATATGTTTTGATGGGATTATCTAACATAAATTCAATAAATTAACGTAAACGTCTCTATTAGTAATAGTTTAAAAAATACACAATTAATCCTAAATGCATTGAATGAGCCAAGCCCTCATGAAAATTGGACATTTTAAACATTGGGCTTCGTATGCAAATGTATAGACCTGGCTTTCAATCAGAACAAGTACAGTTCTAATCCATTCAAATACAATTCATAGCGCCTTGTTTGAATTTCGATCGAAATTCTCTTATTTGGAATTCCTTTGACGTTAAATTTTAGTTTTGCAACGAGAAAAATCCCAATGGACCAAATCGGACAGTACAGTAGATGAAAGAGCAATTCCTAACAAGACTTTCAAAGCATATCCCTTGAAACTTTGAGCGATCGGACATCACCGCATATAAGACAGCCAATGGAACAGAAATAACAAATTTTGTGTCTAAAAAAATCAGTAATAAAATCAATTATCCACATTAATGGAAGGATCAAAATTCTTCTTTCAAAAAGGTGGGGGGAGGGTTTGTGTGATTCGATGAATGTACAAGAATTTGATGAATTTAAATCATGAGCCTTTGCCGAGTGAAGATGTATTCTATTAATTTTCCTGAAATTGGTCTTCATGCTTGAGAAACAGACTCACTCTCTTGCAGCTAAAGTTTTCTTCAAAAAAAGTCAAATAAATACATCAGAATAGACTAGCTGTATTTTGCTTGATATCTGTTTGATTATCGTCCACCGTTCGGCGTCTCTTCTTTTCTAAATGATTTAAAACGCTTTCTTGCATGCTAATATGAAATGCTGTCACACCAATATGAATACACTGAAGATAAACTTTACAATTAATTTATATCGATTTGTCTATCACTCTTTTGCAACTGTCTTTAGCCATGTGATTTATTAGCTTAGAAAAGGAATCATAAATACGCCCGCCCCAGGCGAAAGACAATGCTATTCGCAACCCAACGGAAAGGTGTTAATAGACTTTAAATCACATGTTATTAGATCTTTATACATTTACATTTCAAAGCCAATGTTGAGAATTTCTATTTTATATATGTACCTTCGTCTTGTTCATGATAATATCTCTTCAGCTGCTGTAACAACGCTTATTTAACAAGTTGTTGTGAACTATTTTACTATCGAGTCGACAAGACTGTTTATTTAGTGTCGAAGTGCTGCTTGTCATATATCAGTAAAGGAGTTTTGTGGTGGGTTCTATTATTGCAATGTGCTTATTTAGAGCGTTTATTTAAAAAATAAAAATAGTATAATACTGACGTGAATTTTCCTTGTATTATTTTTTAATATTAATTTAGTTCACATGGTTGAATCCTCTTATTATGAACCCTCTCAAAGAACATAAATATGATCTTATACACCCCCCAGTGAGGGCTTTAGATTATATTAAGTGTATGATACTTAGTAACACAATTTACACCGTTTGAAGCGGTCGCACCACTCCCAGGGCAAAAAGCTTAGTTGATTCAAAAATAAACTCTTTCTCTAAACATTTAATTTCGCAAATATAATAAGCGTAATTTACAAAAGAGGTTAACATAGTAAATATGTAACAAAATACATCTATATGTAAAATTATGTTAAATATACTGTGTAAATTTTGCATTTAATAAAATATCAAGTAGATATCAAAGAGCTTAAGGATGTAAATGAGAAAATTTAATGGAAATTATATAATATTTTTATTTACAAAAACTTTTCTCAATTTTGATTTAACCTGTAGCTCATATTTTATATAATTTTCTCCTACGTCACTTTAGATGTTTGGTAATTTTAAGATTTGATGTATTTTTATCTTGACGTAATTCATTCATATGACGCTAGATTTTCATATTGAGCGTTCCAATGGAAACGTTAACGACGGCAAAACCTTTCAAATCTTCTTATTGAGGTGGCTTTTAGCAATCTCTTTTATGGAACGATTGTCAACCATTTTGATATAGTGTTTCATAGTGAATATATGTTTTAAAAATTTAGTCGCCAGTCACATTTCCTGTAGATTTAAACCCGTGACGATTGACTTACTAATTATATCGTTTAATCAAGGAACTACCTACAGGTCTTAGCTATAAAATACTACCTTAATTAAAAACATATACAGTGTACTCTCAATAATCGGAGTGCGGATTATCCGTGCCTGAAAAATATGAATTAATTTTTTTTTCCTCTTATTTTTCTTATATGATTATGAGATGCGCTCAAGAAAACGAACATAACACTATAAAAATGTGGTGATACTCAGATAATAAGGCAACTCCCGAACAGTACATGAGGTACCCGAACAATACAGATATCACAACGAGTATAAGATTGTGAAAAATGACACAGGGTGATAAGAGGATTGGAAACTCATAGAAACTTATAAGATGAACCTTTTGGTGATTGGGAAAGCAAATAAACATCGATCTTTTAAAGGAATTGCATTGAAAAATCTTCATTTCGATTATTATAGCCAGAAAGGGGCATGGATGGATAAAGAAAAGATTAGACAGTTTTGGCCCCTAATGACATCTTTGATCCAGCCTATGGATCAAGGCGTTATATCATTAATTAAACATCTTTATCGTCACACTCTTCTGAAAACACTTACCGAAGAAGAAGATAGCTTGATCAATTTCTGGGAAAAAATTACGATATTTGATGCTATACATGGAATAACACAATCTTGGTCAAAAGTAAAACCAAAAAGACTTGTTCAAAAAGACAAAAGTAAAGAAACATATTTAATACATTCTGAAGAGAATTAAGCGAATGATATATCTGAGATATGTGGATTATCGGATTTTTTTTGAAAACGTGGATAAGGAAACTATCGAGGAATGTCTCGATCATATATAACATAAATCAATCACATCTAGATTTAAGAAAAAATCGAAATCATATTAGAAATTTGTTTAAAAAAATTCAAAAACATCAAATATTATATATTTTTTAAATATACTCGTAACGGCAACTTATTTGCTTAACTATGAGCGTTTTTCTTAATAAGCATTGAGCATTAAAATTATGAAACAAAAATTTGTATTGTAAACATGATATTATATTCGAAATCAAGTAGAAATTTGATGATTTGGATTATCTGTGTTTTATAGCTATCAGTGTTCTTCCTCCCCAGCAATAGCATGGATAATCGAGAGTCTACTGTATATTCGTTATGAAATTGACGTGGGGGTTGAGATATGGTCACAGTACAAGTCGAGCGCCCGCCGGCGACTGAGTGCTTTGAAATATAACGATATTTATATACCCTAATATTAAGGGACGTTTCTACATTTTTGCGTCTAAAAGAGATCGATTTTTTCTGCAAAAAGTATTAATAATAAGTATTAAGGCGTCTTCTCACTTTACAAATTTTAAAAAACTGATTTTTATTTTATTTTAAATTTTGAAAGTACATATCTTCAAAAATGTTATATCGAAATTTCATAAAGATTGGACGAGTTTAACTACATTTTTGGGCGACCGTTAGGTGACTACCTGAGAGCACCCGGCTGCATACGTATTGTTCAGACTCATGGTGCAAGTACAAGAAAGTGGTGAAAAAAAATCAGATAGAAACTTTTAAACATCCTTCTGCTCTAGCTGAGGATGTTCACGAGGTTTTGAAACCGACTTATGAAGATCTTCGGAGGAAATATCCAAAATAACAACGAGTGTTTCAATAGCTGTGTCTGGGCAATTTTTCTGTAACCAAAACTTTAAACGCGTTTATCTCAAAACAAGGTTTTTCGGTAGCTTGTTGATGAAATTTCGGAAACTATCCGGCCGATTGTCATGAAATTTGAATGACATATTTTTCATAGTTATGGCTATAGCGCATATCATCAGATTTTTGAAATTTTGATTTTAAGTAATTTTTTTTTACAAAAAACTGCAAAAAAACCGCGTTTTTTTTTTACTTTTTCGTAAAATGTGCGCCATTTTGTTATTTTCGCAAATATCGAAAATCTGATGATATGCGCTATAGCCACTGATATATTGAATCTAAAACTGTTTTATTTTTTTGTTTCAAATGACCCATCTCGGAGATACCATCAACAAGCCACGAACATAACATTTCTACACGGGTTTTTCGATGCTACTGTTTTATTATAATAATTGTTAAAAAAAAAAAATATTTTTTTCATTTACTTAATATAGAATGTCGATATTTAATATATTGACTAGGCGATCATTATTTAACATAAAAATATTTGTTAAAGTTTGACAAAGTATAGTAGTGGGAGTGGGGGGAGCCACGTATGTTGATGAACGAGCCATGACATTTTTCACCATGGAAGTCTTAAGTCCTAGACAAGTGATTTGCAGCAAAAAAATTAAACATATTTTTACTTTGTATAATATTGTGTATAGAATAGATTATAATAAGGAAGAGATATTAAAAAATAGTGAGCGATTGAAAAAAAATGTGTGTTTTTACCAACTTTTTTGTAGTTTTTTGTTCATAAAAAAAACTAGTTTAATATTTTTAGATAATTGTAGTCTATACGATGAAAATATTTATTATACAGGTGTTTGCCAAATTTCATAAAGAATGCTCATCTAGGGTGTATGGGAGCACTTCCATGAGCTTGTAAAAAGTAGTTTCGAGAAAAACGTGTTTAAAATCTCTCCTTTCCTCAGTTTCAGTTCAAAAAAAATACGTCCCTTTCGCTCATTGAAAAATTAAAATGTCCATACAAATTTCTATGTAGGTCAAGAAGAGATATTTCAATGTCATTTTCATATTCAATTCAATTAATTTCAAGCCTGAAATAAATTCGCAATACCTCCGCAAAATTCGCAAACAAATATAACAACATGACCATCATTCTCATGCAGAGTGGTTCCGTAGTGTAGCGGTTATCACGTCTGCTTTACACGCAGAAGGTCGCCGGTTCGATCCCGGCCGGAACCATTTTTTTGAAATTTCAACAAACTCTTTACAAAAAATGACGTTTAAAATTCAAATTAAAATATAAAAATTCGCATACAAGCGACGCGCAGAATTCATACTAGGCCATATTATGTGAAAATCAACGTTAAATAAACGATAATGAGCGCTTTTACGAGCAATTGAGCTTGGGTTGATTACCCTATGAAGATTTTTAATGCTTTGGGCATATTAAAATTTCAACAAGTCGGAAATTTTATTTTTTCAAATCTACCATAGAATAAATTGCTCTGTTTAAATATGGCGTTAAACGATGATGTTGCATATGTAATTTTTAAGCGTGTTCACAGAGTCAAAATACAATCCTCATTAGGCCTATAGTCATGTAGCTTTCAACGTTTTGAATTTAATCAATATTCAAAAAATTAGGCTAACCAATTGGTTCCGGCCGGGATCGAACCGGCGACCTTCTGCGTGTAAAGCAGACGTGATAACCGCTACACTACGGAACCAGTTGATTTGCACTTATTTCATACCACTTTCTAAATTGGACCACATATTTTTATGTCGGTCAATGTGCACGATCATGGTTTCATCATTTATATGTGTTGACTTTCGTGTTCGAAATCATGGAGTCTAATGAAATGGGTTTGAAAAATGGTGTGGAATATTCAATTATTGCAGTTTTCAATGAAATTCAATAAAGCCAGCGAGTTTTATCGCTTTGCATAGTTTTTCATGGAATAGCATATTCAGACAATAAGGGCTGCAATTCGATGCCTAGTAACTCCATTTGGCAATCATATTGTTTTCAGAGTCAAATACATGTGACATTTACCTTCTTTTTTAATCCTTCATTTGAATAAATATTATTTTTCATATTTTATTATCTATAATGAAAAAGAAGCAGAAATTATCGATATACGCATTGTAATAAACTGATAACTATTATATTTTATCAAAATATAATTAATGCAAGATTTTTTAAGTAGTAGCTTAACCCTCTTAGTGCTGAACTTGATATATCGTCATGTATACGATGGTGCCTTTATTAATCACACCGTAAGAGAAACTTGTCTTAAAATATATTTATGAAACTGAATCTGTTGACTTTTCTAATTGTAATAAAAAATAATCACATTTTTCAACTTATTATAATAGATTGTCCAGTTAGAAATGTCGTTTTTTAAATGAAAGAGTTAAATTCAAACAAAAAAAACAATTAATTAATTTCATCGATTATCATTTTGCAAAAGAATTTGGCTGTATTTGACTACACATGGCCTCTTCGCACTCAATGCTAATTTTAAACTTCCTAATTGAGAACAATAAATCTTGCTAGTTAAATTTTGACCATATGGAAGGACTTCACGGTAGATCATCCCTTTGGAGTCTCATTATACATTTAAAAGAGCTATTTTTACTGATAAACCCGGTCGAGGAGTTGGTTTCTTTACCTGCCCCTTTAAAAGCCATTGTTTTTTGTGTTTTTGGTTTGAGTACAACTTTCAATTTTCATCTCCAGTCACAAGATAATATAAAAACGGTTGTTCCTTCTCTTTATTGATGAAATCAAGACACGTACTCCTGTATATTGAATATTTTTTCGGAAATATCTAAGCTTGTCTGTTAATTATTGTATAATCTTAGATATGGTTTAATTTCAGCATGCAGGATATTGTCATCCACTTTAATCTTTCTCTCAGTTCACTTTTTTCTTAACTAAAATTTCACTTTTAAATTATTTAAGCCATCTCTTTGATATAAAATCTACCATCTTGAAACTCAATTTGAAATTTTTTTTTTTGTAGAAAATAACGTTCTCCTGATGTTTGTTGACTAACAAAATATACAATACATGTTGTCAAAGGGATGACTGAGACAAAATTAATGGTCAAAAAGTAAGTATGAAAAAAAAACGGCATTTCTAACTGGACAATCTAATATTTGTACTATTTAAAGTTGGTGTAGTCCCTGATCGTTTTGGGAATCCTAATCTAATATTATTATGGTGGGATTCAATTTACTATGGTTTCATTTTGTAAGGGTTGCATTAAATAGAAATCAAAAAATATGCGTGTCCAAGTTCAAGGATGATACGTTTTGCATGAAAAATACGACACCGTGTCAAATACATATTCATTTAAGAACCGAATAGAGAATTTTTAGAATTGGTGGCATAAAAGTGAGATTTTTCATTCTGATGAATCTCGACATGATTTATCTGCGGTCATATGCAAAAAGTGAGCCCTTATTTTAAAATTTATAGCCGTCGAGCGTCTGTTGAAATTGAGATTCCTAGATTTGGATTCGGATCTTACTTTTAATTCGCAAATTTAGACGACGTTTATGCGGATAATCTCGGTTTGACGAGGGTAAGGAGTCCGTCGCTGATTATTGTAATATTTTCGACGATATATGGTTAAAGTTTTCTTTTATCGCCTAACTTCTTTTCCGAGTGCGCTGCAGTCGGGGCCTAACTTTGCCGTGAGATAAAAATACATAAATCATCCGACCAAATAGAATATGGCGACGCACAAAAGGGTCCATAGATACGCAGACGAAAGTCGTGAACAAATTCATTCTGGACAGGCTCGCCTTATCAATCATTAGTGCCATTAGGTCGTAAAAGATGACAGAGACTTGTCTCTGATGGACAACATCTTGTCGCAGCCCTGTCCATGGGCCCGCCATTGTGTCTAACGTTTGAATGATAAATTCGAGTATCATTCTCCCCCATGATGCATGAGAGCAATAAAATTACATAGTTTTCATCTACGCCGATGATCACTGTGATTGATAGCCTTATTCTAAAACATTTCTCTTTTCAATTTCGGTTAAGCGTTAGCCAGAAATGCTCCATTTTTCGTTTACGTCTTTATTGATAGCGTTATTGATACCCATTCGTGTAAGGCTCGTATAAAAAAATACAGCCTTTTCTCTCAATTCTTCATATCACAAAAAAGTATATTTTTACAACAGATCATTCAAGCGGGATTAAATAAGAAAAAAAACCCGATCCAGTTGATATAATACAACGAATGATTTAGCTACGGATTAATAGCATTTAAGAGAGTCGTGTGTGTATCCGATATTACGATGTGATACATCAAACTGCCAAATTTCTATCAGCCAGAGTTCAACCCCGATTATGAATTTTTTTTGCAATATATTACATCAGTTATTAAGAATTGATTCAGGAAATGTATGTGTCATATTAGTCAAAATTACTGGTTTTACAAATTTATTTTAAAAGTTCTTACTTCATGTACACTTTTGTCTGATTTTGTCGATATTCCCTATTTCTCTCCAAAATATGTATTTGTTGGCAATTTATTCACTTTCTTCCTTTCTATAAAGCTTCACACTATGTACGTGTTTGTTTCTCCATTTCACTTTCTACACAATGGAAATTCTATAATATATTTCATTTCAACATCGACTATTAACCAAGATTTTATACCAAATTTGTGGTCCCTTATTTGGGACTATATTGTGTAAATTATCATTGAGCTTCTGAAGGAATGAATTACTCATCAATTGAATAATCTTTGTTATTGTTGCTGATTAATAATAATTTTTCTCCATGTTTTTGATATTAGGGCAAATTTATTTGTATGTTTAGATCATTGTTTTATTCCAAAAACATATAAATCAATGAATTTTTATAAGGCATAATTCAGGCGTATTGATATTTGGTTCTACACATTTGATATTATATAATATAAATATACTGCAATTTGCTAAAGATTACTCATTGAGATATGATCATTTCGAGTTTAGATCCACAATGCAAATATTTTTGACTTTTATATGGACATATAAAATATATATAGAGCAAATAATTGATTTTACGTTAGCTCAAAATATATTATTTGAGACTCGAAATTTATTATAGAAATTATGTATGCCTTTGACGTATTATGGTTCAAAGGGTCTCGATGCTTAACTTCGTGTCACCGGGGATATGAAAAGGCTCTCGACCTTTTTTCGCACACTATATATAAGCTATTTTTCAAAATGGACCGGCAACTCATAAAGCTCAAAATGTGGGAAAATGTCGGATGGCGGACAGGTGAAAATGTACACCCAAAAAAGCTTTCTGTGAAAAATGAGGCGGTATATTTTCATGAATGTTTTCGATTTTTTATATATTAATCTGCGAGCGCACCCCATATGTACGCTCTTATAATGCACCATTAAAATGATAGCAAGGGTAGCTGTCAATAAGCTATCTGTATTGCTTTGAGGTAGCAGAAAGTTTTAAAATGCAAGTTAACTGGTGCATACTTGGAAGTTTACAAAGCGAGCGCATATCGGCTTGCATAGGAAATTATTTGAATTTATAACGACTCCTCGAACTTAAAGTTCGCTTTGTGAGGCCTACTTTTTCCATGGATGAAATAATTTCAAAATATTCCAATATTGCATCTTGCACAGTTCACTTGTATCGATTTGCATTCAAATTTCACGCTAAATATGTGATGACTGATATATCTATGCTCCATGATTAAGCGTACATTGCTGTTTATGCAATAATTTCATTGAAAATTCTAGGATTTAAGCTTAAAATTCCATTCTTGCTAAGTAAATTTATGCATACAAATAACTTGTGCGAAGTAGTGTTGATATTCTCAAAGCGCGAATATATGCTTATGCTTCATCGACAAGTTTAACTTGTCTTGAAAGTTATTTGGTTTCACCGTACACTAAAACTTAGTCGTGCCGTGTCAGCCTTTTTACTATCCTAAGGATGGAGCTTCATTCCACAGCGCCTCAATTTTACTAGAAAAGTAGGTATATTACTTAGAATAATAACTAAAAATCTCATCCCTATTTAAAATGATTATACTAAACATTTTGGTCATATTCATAACAGAATAGTCATATGTATAGGAGATATCAGTTTAATAATTTTTTCTGTTACAGAGAGATATTTAAATACAGTCCACTGCATGATCGTTATTAAACTTACATAACAGAAAAAATTAAATCCAGCTTTTTCCAATGAGTGCCACTCCATCATTTTTGAAATAACGTTTGACTCAGCGCGCGCATTACAAATAAGGAAATGCAATCCTGTCGCATTCTGTATATGCATTTTAAGTAGAAGAAGATCTAAATGAGGCTCAGTTATTTTTTAAGATGACATTTAATCGCTCTTTACAAATTCAATAATTCATATATGATCCTACCATTATCATTATTTACTTTTTCAAATCAAAGATAGACGGGAAAATCAATATTGATAGAAAATTTATTAGTATGGTGATTTTTCCTCACAATATGCACAGTCTTATAATAATCTCATGTGTAAATTGTCTATATTCCATAAGAAATATAACACCCTAATACATTCCGGTCCGCTTACTTAAAAACGCGTGTTTCGCGTGGTAACTTTTTAGATTCGACCGGTCAACATCTCATTTATTTTTTCACCCTAAAAAACTATTTCAGTATTGTTTTTCAATTTTTAAAATAATATTTAGGGGTCGCTACCAAGGTTTGAATTTCCATAAAAAAATTATATTCATTATATAAAACGTTTACATGTAAAATTAATGTTTAGATTACAAATAAGGATACCTTTTCAATACTAAAATCATAAATATTCAGGATAAAAGCTCTGATTTTTTTTATATCAGGGTATTTCTTTCTGTAAGCTTTTACTATCAAAAGCAAATATTGCTTTTGCTCTTCGTCAATTGACATCAATTTGTTATATTCCTTCATTTAAGGCAACACCACGCTCAGCAATATCATTCACTACCTGCATACAATGGACCATTTTTTTGCAACACTTTGCAACCTTAAAATCAGAGTCATCCTTCCAATTTTCAACATATTTATCCAAAAACTGTGATAAGATATCTCTATACCTTCGATTCTTATTGCATCTGTCATATTTTGCTTATTTTTAACTGAAAGCTCGTCGTCAAAAATGCAAAAGACACCAACTCTTCCGACAAGTATCATAAATGGCCCAGTATTCTTTTCATGGCAACTTTGACCATTTTTTAGTTTATATTTTCAAAGTATACCAGGTCTTTTGATAATTATAAGTCGTTTATTGGTGCTGAATATCCGACAGGCAGTTGCAACCAGTATTTTATATATATTATGACTGTAAAAAGACAAATATATTTCACTGCTTTCATTTCTTATTTTGCCAGTTTAAACTGATGTTTAAATTTAAAAAAATCAAGTTATACATAGTTTTAACCATCCATTTAGCATGATGAAGACCAGCATGCCTCTTATATGAAATTATTTTTCAGGAATTCCACCCAAATAAATTATGGAAAGATTCAGTAAGTCTTTAAAATCATCTCAAGGTTGATACACTTGAAGTTTTTTTTGAGCAAAGGAAATCTTGTCTGCAGTAACATTTTCTATTAATTTTGAGAACATAGAATTATAAATAACTCTTTTATAATCACTTTCATCAATTTTGTCCCAGTTCTTCTTAAATATTTTAAACAATTGGATATCAGGAGCATTAGACGGACCGAGTGATTGACTCACCACAACTTATAATATAATTACCATTATATAATGGCGACAAGCTAGGCAAAGCATATCTTTTTCTATTTTCTGCTTCAGAAGAACACAAGTTCAAGTCACAAGGGCTCAATCTCAATACGTACCCGCAGGAAAGAGTTAAGAAGGGGAGAAGGACAGGAAGGTTGAATGTAATGAAGTGTCTCTCCGCATGCTATTCCACTTCAAAATATACTTAAAAAAACGAAAATCAATCGGCTAGATTAATAGTTATGTGGCCATACAAAGTTTTTTTTTGAAACTTTGACTTATGGTAGCAACCTCTACTGATTGAAAACTTTTGTTCCTTGAAATATACACACTTGTACGAAACACAACACGTCGGTCGGGAATGTGTTGAGATGAAGAAGTTATTCTTGTGGAATGTGACCATTAATTTAATAAATAAGAAATCAGTAGCTTTTTGGATTGAAGAAGCAACCGGATTTTTTTTGCCTTCAACTAAATTAAATTTTATTATTCTTATTTTGCATTGAATTTCAAGCAATAATTATTAATTATTTTTATATGTATACTTCAAGAAAAATAAATGTCCAAATTCTCAAATAATTTACAATCGCAACATAGTTGAAAGAGAATCAGTGACCATATTAGCTCACCTCAACAATTTTGGAGATTCAATCCTTGAATTTTAAAATTAAATGTTACAATGTGTATGATATAAGAAGCACGTCTATGTAATAAGAAGCATCCTGGAAATTTCAAAATAAAATTATTCCAAGTATTCCTTGTGTGCTGTTGCTGCATCTCGAAGGTTGCCGAGCGCTCTTCAAAGGCAGCAAAACTTGTGTATTAAGTTTGTTAAAACAATTATGTACCGCGCCATAGAAGAACAACAAAGTTGGCATCAGTTACAAGTTAAGTCGACCCAGGATACAAAATCAATCGGGCACAACAAGATACAACGCGCTCTCATTCCGGCATATTTGATTTGAATAAAATCAAATATAACTGAACAGTGTTTCTTAAACTGCATGCTATTACAATTTTTCCATTTTCAATGAAATTAAAGGGTAATTTGGGGGGAAAATATAAATCATTCATCAATTTTACTCGAGTAATATATTGGGCTAGTGCGAAAGTTGTAGTAGATGTAAGTAGATTATAGCTAATAATGGTAATATGATTATAGCTAATAATATGATCATCATTGCCAGTTTTGTGAATTTTGATATTATTAGAAAATTTTTATAATATTGAACATTGAGTTATAAGTGAGAACAAGCCTTAATGTCGTAATATACACATGGTAGGTGCACTTATACATTGATTAGGCCAATGGTTTTTGGTGTAAATATACTATTGTAAATGCCCAATTACCAGAGGCATGGGCATAAATGGCAAACTTAAATAGCATCCTGTCAATTGGTCGGACTTCAGGACCCGTATAGGCTGCTGTGTAATCACAAGCCGACGTCAAAAGCAAAATGTTGCATCATTCAATGGCCATTTAGCAGAACATGGGTACAGTGCTTCGGTCGAAACTACTGTGCCTACCTACATTTCTACATGTCAAATGAGCTGAAACGTGTATTTTCACACGCGACCTGCCCGAATAACCAGAAAAATCCACCAACAAACAACTCTCTCTATCTAATTGGTCGATTGGAAACATTTTATTTAACATCCGGTCATTTTCTGCCCCCGTGAAAATGAACCTCCCCGCATAAAACGCATCGACTAACAATTGTTTAAATAAACCTATAAAGGGTCATCCAGTTACATGTGCATACATTAATGGGCAAAGTGTTGACATAGTGAATTGATATTCGTATCCTTATTGTAGTAATTTATCAGAAAAAATTAACTTACCAATTAATCTTACTTATATAATAAGCACTAGTATAATGATTTTTGTACTGAACTTTCACAAATTGAATATCTTAGAATATTTGGCATTATATATATAAATTCCGACCGCCAAAGGGCTGTTCTAAATGATCCAGCTTCACAATCAAAAAGCCGTTGGTCTAGGACCAGTAACTTCAATATATAATAAGATTCAATCAGATCCAGTCAAAGGGCTGTTCTAAATGTTACAACAATATGGAGCACGATGAACCTTACCGGTTCGGAACCAAGAAGCTTAGGAATAGAATAAGGACAAGAAGAACACCAAATATACGGACTTGAGGAGAGGCATATGAAGAACTTCAATTTGCAACGTTAGCAAGATTGTCTTCCGTTGCCTTCTATATCGCTTTGAAATCGTCGAACTGAGAGGGTTGACCTGAAATAGGAAAGCAACCAGTCTCGAATTTGCTCGGGTAAGTTGCACGTAGACGGGAGACACCCTATGTTGATGTAGGAGAGAATCCGAAATGCACGTATGTCTTCACCCTAGCCCGGCAGCGCCCTAGCGAGGAAAGGAGGGATTCGACCCTCTGCATTCCAGAATGCCCTTTCCAGTAGAATCAAAAAGATCGTCTAGAGTATTTTTCCACTGTTTCCCGAAGAAAACTACTCAGTCTTTACAAATTTCCCACACTCCCTATCGAGACGGTCACGAAAGCGTTTGTTAATACGTTTATTCAGGAGACACGCTGGGTGAGCGTTCTAAATGGAATTCAAAGGTTATGCTAGCATCAATATCGAGCAAATAAGGAGGTGAATGTATGATAAAGACGAGATGAATGTTACCCCTTCCTGTGAATGGATATTGAAGAGGCCCATAGTTCTATGATGATATATATAATTTAGGAGTTTAACCGAAATACTAATAGAAAAACGTCTAAATATATTAAACCTTATACACAAACAAAAATTACCCTTCATAAAAACTGAGTTATTTCGCTTATTTAGAATGATATATTTTTAATAAGGATCTATTATATTCGCTGGGCAGATCAATATTGGATGTTATGATATTTAATCTTTAATTTTGCAATGAAAATATTTGATGAAAAAAATGTCAAATCAGCAATACTCTAACGATATTTTTCATTTAAATTTGCACAATACTTATTATCATATAATCAAAATTACACCATAAAATTTAAGCTGCAGGAATCGAAGTAAATATAATTTGTTTTATATGGGAAAACAAAGTATTTTACATCCTCTTAGACTGTTTTATCCTAATGATGAAACAGAGTCAACTCTCAGAAGAGATGAAAGATAATGACTTTTGTCTAACAATGATCCTATCAAATAGTACAGTGTTCATGTAAATTTAGCACAATTATATATTGATGCAAACGTTGTTATCTATCTTGATTTTGATTTAGTTTGTAAGAATATATAATAGTATTCATTTTTGTATACATTGAGCGTCGCTTTCCATAAGAATCCTTCAACAATTTTCGTTAATGTTAGTTGTTGAGATATCTTTGCATTGTATCTCTTATCCCTTAAGAGTGAATCTTGATCGATTTTGTTTAGTTTTTCATCTGAAATCTCTGATTTAAAAGTCTAAAATATTTCAATTAACAATGATTTATTTATTAATATTGTAGACACATGTAGATCCATGGCGGGAAGAAAATCTCTTTCATGTCAATAAATCAAAATATATCACATAGTTGTGTTTTTGTGCACTCAAAGTTAAAGGTAGTATGACATTTGTTTGTATACGCTCGCTTAACGGGCCACCGGAGTGAGTGTGTCAAAAAGTGCTTTTGCGATTATTAAAATGGGGAATTCAAGTGATTATAAAAACTAAGCAGCCCTCTTTATTGACAAGTCTTCCTTTTTCTACAAGGACTAGAATAAACCCATTGATTTTCAATATTGCGGATATTAATAACATTTTTCAAAACCTGAATAATTGTATTTAGTGGCATTAAATTAAAACCTACAAAACTACTTTCTTGTCTATAAGTAGTTTACATCAATACTTTTTAAATAAACGTCATCTACTTTCGGTAAAAGGTGGCAAAGACTTCAGTAGACGTGGCTTCAGTAGAAGTTGCAGCGTGGGAACTTGATTGAAGTATTGCAACTTTCAAAAGAATTGCAATATTAAGTATATATGATATTAGTTATAAGGCGCTACAACATAATTTCAATCTTGTAAGTATAATAAATTTATAAAATGCCCAATACTATTTTTTCCATTTAAATTTAACATAGAAAAATCCCAAAAATCAAATATGATTAAATAAAATATTTCTATTCATTTAATAATTTGCGACACGATTTAAATAGTATTACCAGAGTTGCAAAGGTTTCGTTTTGTTTCATATTTTCTATATTTTCATAGATATATAGAAAAATATCAATGCTGAAAACATACATTTTTTTCCAATCAAAAAATAGGTATTTTTTCTAAATCTTGATACGTAATATTTTTCAGTACGTCAATAGAACGAAAACAAAGTATGATGCTAATATTTGCTGATGACAAACAGATTTCCCTACAGTCCTCGAAAGCAGCGACTGTAATCAGAGTTTCCTATTTCCCATTAACTGGAAGTAAATAAACGCAAGAAACTGCGGGGAAAACTATTACCACATTTCAGCTGTTAATAGTATATTCTGCAAACATGACAGTCTCTCGACAAAATAAAAGTATCCAAGTATTCCAGCGAGATGCGAACACTCGCATTAATTTGTAGCAGAAATTCCAGGAACTTGCAAAAAATGTAGCATGTTGCAATACCCGAAGGCGAAATTCACAATGTAAATATTATGTTTGCAATGTTTAAAATGGCATATGTTTACAGATTACTTTAAGTTAACAAGGGTTAGTCGTCGGAACTGTTGCAAAGTCTTGCTGCACTCTGACGAACAAAGCAACAAATCCGTGAATTAATAATTGTCTTTCACTTTGCCCCACAATATAACTCCATGCAGCAACCCCCTGTGAATTTATAGAACGGTTCTTTTCGCCTCGATGTTTCAATTTTCAAATCGTATTCTTACGCTTCCTAGGTCGCGAAAGTTTTCGTCGTCGAAATATTGGTTGTATGAGTATTTTATGAGGTGGAATAGTGCATCGGGTGGATTCAGTAATGAGCTAGAATGCAACTTTAAATGTCACAGTCTTGTGATTGAGAGCTGTCTGGAAACAAACAAACTGAGCAGCCGTTGTGGTGGGAACTGCCAGTTTGGTTCTCCAAGTTTGTTGGTAGTTGCATTGAGAATAACAGAGATTTAACCACAGATTCACCGGCAGTGCTTCCCTTGCAAACTTAATGCTAAGTTTGTAGTTCACGGGTGTGTGAAAATTTCAACAATTTTATTTCCACCGCCACGGATACTCGAACTTATTAATATAATGCATTCTACCAACCTTGATATAGTTTAAAATGAAAAATATATTTTCTCACTATTGTAACAATCATTTTTCGAATTTACCCTTAAAACTATGTGACACAAATGAGGATTATACAAATTTAACAATGTCCATTGAAAATACTCTAAATAGTTTGAATTCATACTTTACCCATTCATAGATTTCTACAATACTTATCTAAAATTCAAACAAAAATAATTCTATCTTAACTTAACCATATGTGGAATTGCGTAACCACTGTGTAAAAAGAGCGTGATTTTAAATCAATGGTTCCCAAACATGCTATAAAAAATAAATTACTTATGTATTTATTTCATATCACATATATTTTGCGCGTTTTTACATAACGTATTTCTATATTTTGTATGAGGCACTTGTCCTTTTTACACGGTTTCTTCTTCATAAACACGGATAAGTTCTTTCATCTTATGATTTCTATTTATAAGATGAAAGAACGATGAAAGATTATACGATGAAATATTCCGAGAATAAGTCATTATGTCCGCAACTTTTCGAAAAAGCTTCCCATTCTTAAATTCATAATGTATGGGGTTTAAGTCGTTGAGAATTTGTCATTGTGATTGTTGAAGCAATTTTGAGATGCATTTCTAGAGCAGAATGAAGGCTTTTGTCCTAGTCCTTGCGAGGAAGAAGGACATGTATCTTAGAAAGTCACTTCCAATGAAATCAACATGTGATTAATTAAGTGAGAGATCACAAATAAAGTTTGAGAACATACTAATTTCAAAATTGAGCGCAGGAGCATGAATATTGGTCTGTTTGTAGTTGTCTGGTGGGCGTTAGACTACACGATGCCCACCCATAAAACCCCAGGGGGGGGGGGGAGCCAGCCCTACGCCTGTGGACAACGGTTGAACCCCTGGAGTAATGATGTGGAGTAGAGGTGTGCGAAAGTAGCTTCGTCGGTTTGCTCATCAAACGCTCCTGGGGGTAGCGCAGCTAACATGAGTTGGGTGCGCAGGTCACCCTGTGCTGCGTACCCGTAAAGGGGTGTGTGGAACAGTCGATTACAGTAGTTGGTGGAGACGGTATCAAAGGCTCATTACTATCCTCAATAGCCTAGGCATACAGGGGAGAAGAGTTTTAGGCTGTTTGAACGGCGACTCGTTTCCGTGGCTAGGTACTAAGAATGACCAAACCGATACGAGTACCATGGGGAAGGGGTAGCTCTTGCAGTCCGTCATCTGCTGCAGCCTCTTTCAAACTGAAGTTGGACTCGTGGTGGCTTCTTAGTCCTTCCTCTTCCATCGCACCTTCGGGTGCACATAGTCTAAAGCTGGTCTTTACCGCGGAAACCTCGCCTCCTCTGGAGGGCGTGGAGCAAAAGGGGTGGGCACCTGGACGCTCCGTACGCAGCGTTTCTCATGGAGCTAAAAGATTAGTGGAAGACGCTCGTAGTATTGCTAGTCCATGGTAACCTGGAACAGATCATACAGCAGCGCAGGAAATGGGTTCGATTAATAACGAACCCCCAATCCAGTCAATCGCTGTCTGATGATTGTCGTCTTGTTTGTAGTTCTACAGTCGATTGCATATAGTTTTACTGTGACGATGATGAAAATTTAGAAATAATGTTATTTTATATGGCGCATAAAAACTGATTTGTTCTAGAAGTCGTTAAAGTTCTTTTAATGAAAGGTGTCTTGTCTCTACTATCTCCAAGCTTAAAAAACAGAGCATGTGGGCCATCTCAATCAAAATGGTCATTATTTGGGGTCATGGTACACTCGTGTGCAACAGCAGGCATATTATGAAGTTCATCGACGTAGAAACCACTCTAAATATGTTTGCCAATTCTTATGACATCGATTATTTGAAGTCATAATTATCACCACCATATGACGGCTGGTATGACGATTTGGTTGAGTTGTTGTTTGTCAAATTTTATTCATGGATGATTACAGCTTAAGGAAATATTAAGTTGTTTTCAGAGGATTGTGTGTATAACCGAAGCGACCTTTACATGTCTAGACTCTCAAATGACAGTAGATAAATAACTTATATTATAATCAATAAAAAGATAATGATCATCAGCTCAATCAGCGAAACATGAAATCATACGTATAAATCGTATAACACTATAATTACAGCCAACTTTGATGAAGCACCATTCGGGCATACGTTGTTTTAATTTAAATAATACCACTCGTCATAAGTTTTAAATTACCTTCAGCATACAAGCTTTTCAATTATTAGTTTGAAATGATGTTGTAAAGCTTTCTATGAAGTTGAAAATTGCTGTGTGAAATTTTACAGGAGCTTCGGAATGTTGTTATTTAGGCGGAGTGCTGCGAATAATTAGCGGTCTTCTTAGACTTATTGAATCGCACGGTTTCGATTTTGTGTTATTTATTAACGTTCAAAAATGCTTGAACCTTCAAAGGACAGCATTTCAGAATATTTTTATTTTAAATTGGAAAACCTGTTTGGTTTTATTGGATATCGTCTTCAATTTGGCGTGGATTTGGGTGTGAAATTTTCGCACTAGCTCTTTCAGGATAGATATTTACCAAAAAAATATCTTAACGATATTAAAATTGTACGAAGCGATTTCTGAGAGAACATGTTATTTTCGTTACGACATATATGACGATCAATCACCATGTAAAAAGCTGTTAGGTAATATTCTAGTCTACACCGCCGGGGGTGGCTTGTCAAATCGAAACATCGACACAAAAGAGCCTTGTGAAGAGTATTACAATAAAAAATGGGGGAAAGAAAATGAACAGGTATTTTCAGAAAAAAAAAACATATTTACTGCATTATTTTTCTAAAGAAAATGATTGCTAAGCTTATTAAAAGAAAAATAATGAATGAAAGCCGATTAGGTCCTAGATTACGTATTGCATACTTGTAAAACATCGGCATATTAATTCTGTTCTGCTCTCCAAAAGCATACATTTTAAAAATTATATTTCTTGGAATTTCATTCAAAAAATTCTCGTGCCTTCCATTTATTCTTATCAAAGAACGACATTAGGAGATATAATTTATAAATTAATAATTTATTTTCAAATAAAATATATCATGGGAAAATCGATGACCAAGGAACGATATAATTAGTTTTATTTAAGAATTATTTTAAAAAAATGAGAAATTAAATATTGATATGATATTTTCAAATGATTGTCTTGATTCAGGTTTTGTCTAATTTCTTAAATACCTAATTTCTTAATGTAGGGCTGGGGCGTAAGACTCTTAGGGCTGCACCCCGCTCCGCTGATATTCAACAATGAGACCTATTTTTGGATGAATGGATATGTGAAAAAGCAAAATTGTCGGATTTAGGAGGATACCAATCTACTCAAAATACACCAGAACCAAATCATCCCAAGAAAACAACTGTTTGGTGTGGATTTTGATTTGGCGGAATCATGGGTTTGAATTTCTTCCAAAATGAAACTGGCATTGTCGTTGTCTAATTATCGAAAATACATTTCCGCAGCTATCGTTTCATTGGGCTTAGGAAGTTCAGTTTTAAGAAATATTCCACCAGATACGAAAGAACTTACCGAAATATCAATCCTAGCTTGGGTGTTGGAACGGGAATATGTTTCTTAGAAAGTCATTGTCTTTTTTTACATTATTGCATACGATCCATTTCTCGCCTCCAGTGATAATTTGTGGAGAAAAGGTTGCGTTCTTTGTCTTGATAACAATGATGCACATGTGTTTGGTCGCTTTGCTTTGTTATCCGCGGATAGTCCTTGGGGCATTTTGAATGAACATGTATGTTTGATCTTGAAGATAAAAGTTACTATCATAATTATTTTATTGATCGACCAAAATTTGATTTAATATAATATCATGTCGTATTATCATCATTTTTTATATGTTTATCTGAAATATTCTGAAAATTCGGCGTGCTGGTGAGGTGTACGATTTCTGTTAGATAAAAATTTCCATCCCGATTTTTTCGGGACTACGTTTACCAATCCCGGGATTCATGAGTACCTAAAACTGTCCGGAATCCCGGGATTGTATTCCTTAGTCCCGTGGTTATGTGGTTGGAGTCGTAACTAAATTATCTTGGGTTTGAATCTTCTGGCTGGAAACCACATTTTTGAAAACATATATACGCCATGAAAAACCAAGTCAAAATGATTGGCAATAGTTCCATAAAAGGGATTGCTAAAAACCACATAAAAAACAAATAAAAATACAGAAATGTTTCCTTTATCTCCTCTGGAAACAAACTGGCTCCAAATTAAGCATTCGAAAATAATGGATTTCTTTCGGGAGGACCTAACAATTAGATTTTATGGACAGGAATTTAATTCATATTAAAAAGAGTTCATTAAAATTTGGTGCACGTAGAATAATTAAAATTTTATTATTGTTAAAAACACATTAAACCAAATTTTCCTATATATAGGTCAATGGGCCTATTTGGATTAACATGATTTACAGTGGATTTTGTTTGAACTGAACTTTAATAATAAAATTTGGACACATTTAAGAAGCCCAAAAGATTTATAGCATTGGAAAAATAATGCTCTAAGTATACATTTTATTAAAATAAAACGAAAACAAGAAGACAAACAATAAAGTCGTGAATGGAAGCAAGATGATTCTACAAGCCAGAAATGGGCGCTCAAATACTGCCAAGCTGTCTCGAGAATAAATTAACACACTCGGTTGAGAGATTTTATTGCTCCTGCTTTATGCTCCAGATTAAGTTGAGACTTGTCACTTATTTTGGTTAATTAATATAAAATGTATAGTGATAATTGAAATAAGTATGATGATTCGAAATAAGGCATGCTGCACAAGTCTTGACCTATTTTCACCGCGCCAACAAAAGTATTTTTATTCGATTTGATAAATACTACGAGGAATATTTAATGATTTATCTACATAAGCAATAAATAAATTATTTTTTAATATATTTTCAAATATATCTCCTAATAACTCATTACAATTTTCTTGGAATGACTTGAAAAATAAAATTGATTGATTACCAAACTAGGTCATCACTGCAGGTTATCAACCAGGTCATGCTTAACAGACATGCAGTACAGGAGCCGTATATCTTTTGAGGGTTTTCTTCGCCTTTTTTCATATTCATAAGTCTTGTATACATTTGTTGCATAAATTCTTTTATCATTTCTAAACACTGTAATAATAACGCTTTCAGTAAGTTCTACTAGTCATAAATAATGACATGAACTGTTTGTATCTTAATTCGCTTATATGCCAAAATAATTTTTTTCACTTTCTGATGCATTTTTTTAAACGTTGATTGCATAGAGAATACGATGCATAAAGAATTACCATTATTATGACATCGCAGATGTAACCCAGAAACGGGATAGGTGCTATCTTCGACCGAACATCGTCTGTAAAATAACTACTGATGATCAATGATAGTAGCAACCACTATATTTAGAAGACTTAAAAAATCTTGTACGGGGGAGGTTTGATCCCTCTCTCAGGCCTCAACTTAACTTGAACTCATTCCTTTGACGACTGTGGCGAATTCTTTATGTTGGCGATATTTAGTTGGAAGCTTCTTTCTAAGGTTCGTCATTAAAGTCTTACAGTTAGGTTCAGACTCTTCCGAAATATAACAAAAATTACATCTTAGAACAAAGCAGCCATTTTGACTAAACCATCCTAAGCTAATGTGGGCCATTCATTTCGTCCATGAAGAAGACTGATCATTATAAGTAAATCTTTGCTTTGCCTTACATTTGGGTAAATATTAAAGTATACATTTTATAATTTCTGAATATATCTATCAGAAAATAATTTTTCAGTATGACATCGCTGGACCACATATGGCGATGATGCATCACCACTAATTAAATAATAAAATTGAGTTATCTATAAATTTTTATCATGATGATAAATAATCTAATTGGAAAATCCATTTGATAAAAAAACTTTTAGTTTCATAATATTATAAGACTTTTGAATCAATCTGATAGATGCTTGGATAGTGTCACCATAAATGCACCAATAAGCCGCAAACATTGTCTATCGCACATGGCATACTATCACAAGTTTTCACTCATTTTCTGTCCTCAAATTCATCATTCATGAGCATTTTCTCACGAGTGATTAAAGACTGCAACTGTCAGGCCACATTAGCCACTTAGCGGGGAGCTTTCAGAATTTAAATAGGCTTAAGCGATTTCATGTTAACGCAATAAATACGCGGTGATAAAGTGTAAAGTTTGGGGCTTATAGTTTTCCACTCTATTTGAAAAGCGAATATAAATAAAAAGCATTTTCGTGTTGTGTAATTTTCTAACTTCGCATACGACGAAATGTATTTAAGCCGTTATATCACGTATAAATTCTGGTAGGGGTGACATGCGTGGGGTGTCCAACGAATATTTTTTTATTTTCTCGTTTCAAATTCAGATAAATTTGAGTATTTCAATAATATTGATAGTCGCATGAAAAATTTTCTTTAAAATTCCACTTATAAATCGCAGCGCGTATACATTTTGGAACGTCAAGAGTGAAGAATTGTCTATTTATTCTTCAATAAAGATTTAAGGATCTAATAGGTTTTGAATATTTTCTAATGTTCCATAAATGGTAAACTTGATGATGTATTCGCGGATGGGTTAGTTGGTGTGGGTGGTGGCACATAATAAGCGATAATGTTTGATCAAATTTATACGTTCAGCATCCTCCTTCTGCCGCATAGCACAAGTCGTGTATTTGCACCACGCATTCCATGCCCTAGCATCCGTTAACATTGAAGGTACCATGTTGCTAGGGGAGAGCGAGCTGATTCCCAGCTCCTCCAGTAGGATTTCCCTTTCAGTGCTCCATGCTGGGCAGAAAAATGTCGTATGTGCAGCATCGTCGTACTTCGCTTCGCAGTGGCGGCACACCGGGCTGGTCTCTTTGCCTATTTTGTGTAGGTAGCTACCAAAACAGCCGTGCCCGGTGAGAACCTGGATCAAGTGGTAGCACAGTTGATCGTGCTTTCTGTCTACTCAGGTTTTCAGGTTCAGTATTAGCTCGTGCGTCCACCGACCTTTAGCGGAATTGTCCCATTGAGACTGCCACCCCGCCATGGTCTTTTGCTCAGCGTTTTTCCTGTCTGCATCTTTCTGTATTGCCTGTCTCTCGTAAGCGAGCAGGTCGATTGGTGGTATGGCAGTCAGTGCCAGGACGGCGTCTTCCGACACTGTGCGATATGCAGCAGCCATTCTGATTGCGCTTCTTCTCTGGAATCTGGCTATGTTAAGCCTGGCCTTTCAATTTGTAGTGTCTCAGTCCATATCGGCGCGTCGTACAACAGTCCGAGTGCACTACCTCGTTGTAGAGTCACCTCCTGCTTGATTTGGACCACCAATGTTGGGCATCAACCTGGCCATATTCTCCGCGATGCTGGCCGCCTTCGCTGCCGCCTTCTCTGTGTGGGTGACGAATCGAAGTTTGTCATAAATCTTCACCCCCAAATACCGAACGGATTTTGAGTATTTAATCTCACAACCCCCTATCCTCAGGGGTGGGGCGCAAGGTTCCTGCGTCTTGTGAAAAAGTGGACCTCCGTTTTTTGGACAGCGAGCTCCGTACAAGCTCCTGTCAACCACTTCTTGGCCTTCCTCAGTGCGTCATTTGCAAGATTTCCGTGGATTTAGCGGTGACTAGGATGGCAACGTCATCAACAAATGCGACCATTTTGGCGTCGTACATTATATTCCACAGGGTGGGTCCAAGCACCGATTCCCGTGGAACGCTTGTCGTCACTGGTTTTTCTCTTCTCTCCTCGTCGGCGTCTTCGTAGATATGGGTTCTCTCGTGCAGGTAGCTCTCTACTGTTCTGATGAGGTATGGTGGGGTGTCAATTTTTTTCAAGGCCCTGAGATCAGGTGCTATCTCGCCGAGTTGAAGGCATTCTTGACGTCTAGCGCAATCATTATCGTGTGTCTACTGGCTTTTACACTACCACACTACGTCTGTTTCACGTCGATTGTGGAGCGATCTACAAGGAAGCCGTACTGATCTGGGAGGAGTCCCGTTTTAATGTGCTGCTGAAGTCGCTGAAGAATAAATCTCTCCAGCAGCCCCCAAATACACAAAGCTTCAACCCATTCAGCATACACAGAGGTCTGTACGCCGACGGACCCGGAGGTGCTTTCCCTTTTAGAATGAGAACCAGCTCCTGTCTTTTCCATGGTGCTGGGAAGACCCCTCCCGCTAGGCAGGTGTTATATACTATTAGCAGGAGGTTCGGGTCAGTATCAGCGACCAGCCTTTTTTTACGTTTTATCTACCTTATTATCAGGCTTGTGTGAAAGTTGTTGAATATTCGAACTTATTTTACTTTAATATAATACAAAATAGTGTTTCGTGTTATCTTATTCGGAAATTTTTATTTAGTAACATGTGATAAATTAAACCAAATTATTTTAATTGTACAAATGAGAAAATTACCAATGATTTAAATGTGTTGACATAATTACAATATGTTTCTGTTTCGATTTAGGGGATAAAATGTATAGAATGCCGACGTAAAAACACATATTTATCTAAACACATACGTTATGCAAAATTGAAAAAAGAATGCGAAAAATTTCATCAAAGAGAGATTGTATATATCGTTGAATATTATAATAAAACCAAGCAATAAGAATTTTCTCATAACTTTTATTTACGAGTAGGATATTACTGCTGTAAACCGGAAGATGTATTTTTCCTTGCCCCTTTTGGCTTTCCACCTTTGTATTAAGAAATACGTCTATAAATCAACATCTCGCAATTTTCAACAGGTCTATTTATAGAAGGAAAATATTTCACATGCGCTTAATCTTTATTTTGAGTTTCAATAATACACCCTTTGAAGCCATTATTGTATGAATTTTAGATGAATAAATTAGATTGTGGAAACAGGTTCATGGAGTTGACGTTTGCGGTTCAGGAGTGATTATAAAGAAATTTTCAGAATGAATCCCTTTGACCAGTAAATTGGTCCCTGGCATCGAAAGGATAAAGTTTAATAACTCAGTTTCATTGTTTGATAGATTGAATTCGGGCTGCTAGTATCCCGACGAAGTCTTTCAGCGATGATGTGTGAAAGTAAAAATATTTTGTTGCAAATTGGTTGCTGGGGGATGAAATTTTAATGGAATTTGTTCACCGTCGAGCTGAATTTTGCATTGTCAACATATCCAAATAATTAAATTAAAGATATATAGGATACGATAAAAATAAATAACTGGTGGAGTATTAAATAATCAACATTCAATATTTTTAATAACAAGCGTACGTTATCAAAATTGTTTGTGAATAATCAATCATACAGCATCATTTAATTATTAGTAATTATACACTACATGTTGGAATTTCTGATTATAAATTTTAAATGTTAATGATTTTATTTTTGTATGAACAAATCAAGTACTGTTGAAATCTTAAGGAAGTGATTTCTGATGGCTTTATATTTATAATTGACCTTATTAAAAATGTATGATTTTTCTTTGAGATTTTTTCGTGCTTGGTACAAAATAGTTGAGAATTTTCGAATTTTGACCCTTAGTAAAAACTGCCAACAATTGAAAAGACATGTTTTTGATCCTTTATTTTGTATTTATTGGACAAAGGGTTGAACGGATGAAATTTTTGGGAACATTAGCCTATCTTATTTAAGTATTTTGTAACAAATTATATTGGACTTATCTGCAGGTTCTTTTGAGGTCAGCCAAGGATTTGCATTTACCTTAGCTCATAGTTATATATCAACATTGGTTTATATTTAAGTAATGAATTCCTAAAACGGAATATGTAGATGTAAATACAATAAATTTGAGTTTGATTACTTATGAAAATCTACAGGTGTTTTATAAAGAATGGCAAAATTACCAAATCTGTGTAGAAAAAAATGTGCAAAAATAATATCATATTAAAAAATACATTTTTTTTTATTTTTCGTATCATAAAGGATAATCTGGATTAATGTTTCTTTATCAGATATTCTCCATCGATGGACTATTGAATTATAGAAGCTACATGCATGATCTTCAAGTGTCTAATTACTAAACCGCAGAAGTAGATTCTTCTACGTGTTTAGTTCTTATCGTCGTAGTAGGGTTGGCTTTTGAAATAGGTAGCAATGTTTTTTTTTCCCAGGAAATAAATATGTATGAACATATGTGCACAGTGTCCCACGCAGGTGACACAATAATCCGTTGTTCATATTTTTTCGGGCCAACAACATCTACCACACAATGTTATCAGAAATTCCAGATAGTCGTTGGAAGAACACACAAAAGGCATATGTGCGGTTGTAAAAATGTGATTTATTTGTTATAATATTTATGGCAACACGGAACCACATTAGATTTACACCAGCGCCCCCGGTACTAAAGTTGAAAGCTTTATCGGACACGGTTCCTATGTCGGCTCGTGTATTTTTCATCTATAATGGACAAGTTTTCATAACAAAAAAAATCTTTGAGCATCTGCTTTTTTGACATTGTGCGCATTTTTTGCCCACATTTCCGCAGCTTTGTATATCCTCGAATATTTTATTTGTGGTTCGCATATTTGTACTGCCCGCCAACACATACAGCGCCGATATGTTTGCTAAACGGGCCGTCATCGGTGGGGGTTGGAAAATTCGGAATTTTCCGGGGAAAGATTTTCTCAGATTTATTTCGGCGTATCGTTCGCAAGAAGATCGATGCATTGGTGGTTCAAAAGAAGATAAAATGCTTACCAATCATTAAAAAGTTTTCCACTGTGTGGAAGATTTCATGGAGCATTATTCGCGGGGTTGTGTCATCGGGCGCAGACAAGAGGGGTGGACGGCTTTCCAAAATGCAGATCACGAACCGAGCACTTTGTTATCGGGCGTAAAAGCCTCGAATGAATACAGTGAAATGGTTTATTTTGTTCTGTGTTTTGAATTTCAAACTCGAGGATGTCGCGACACCCCCGCGCTTTGTCGATCAAAATGTGGCGCGGGTCGTCGATAAAATTCGCGGGAGAATTTTTTCCAATCGGAGGAGAATCAATATATTTGCTCAAGCTTCAAGACTTTGGTCGATTTTGGCATTGTAGATTTTCATTGTAAAAAATTGAAGACACATTAAAATTAAGATAAATCAATGCATTTCAACAACTATAATCCAGCAACTCGGATAAACTTACATTTATTAGGCTTTCCATGGAAGCAAACACATATAAAAACGATACCCGCCGCTATAACGGAAATGTATAAATAGCTAAAATCGGTTTATTTAAAATGATTGGTCTTTTATTTATTGAGATGCCATATCCATTATCGGATGTGGGCGATGTTAAGTTAGGTGACTATCTTAAAATAATACAATTATTTCGATTTTTAACCCCTAAAAGAGTACTATGCCAGGGCCTGGGATCCCCCCTCCACTTATTCGAAAGAGCACTCTTGTACATTGAGCTCGGAGACAGATAGAGACAGAGCGAGAACGTAGCGCAGTTTGGGAGACAGAGACGGAGAGCTTCCCCGCATACATCGCACGATTGTATAGATCGTTAGCCCAAATTTATCCACTGATAATGATTTCGATTTAGAGTCTGTTATTTGTTCACGCAAAAAAATTACCGAATATTGTGTACTTTCGACAGTGTTTATTTGTTCGTCGCTGCTTGTTGAATGAGTATTTGTCCGATTATCATTTCCTTCTAAAGCAGGAGCAAATTAATCGATTTCTTGTGTATTGTTTATGTAAAGAAATGACGTGGTCTTGTATGCTATCAACAGTGTTTATTTACAATTGATTCTGCCTCAAATTGATGATTGTCTTACGCTGATAAGTAATCGGTGCAAAGCGATTATGGCATCAACGACTTCATCGATTTTAAATTTGCTCACTCCTCAAAAGGTTAAACACGGTTTGATCCTGGGAAAGGTATTTTGGCTGATAAGGAAATAATTAAAGAAATATTTGCCTCAGAAGAACAAAATCAAGGAGAAAGAGAAGAAGAGAAGGAGAAGAAATTTACGAGGGAGGAGATATTGGTCTTACACACTCTGAAGCTTTTCAGCGCTAAGATGTTATCATGAAATGGCTTTAAAACCAAGAAGAGTGTAATTCAGGATAACTTATTTATCTTAAAAGTATTCGCTATTTGACAGCTTCTAAAAGAAAACCTAGTTTAAAGTCAAATTCGATCATTATTTTTTTTATTATTACATGTGTATGTAAATCTAGACAAATATAAAATATTCATACTGTCCACGATCTCTTTGTCCATCCATGCCCCTTATATGACTTATATTATAACCAAAAAGCTATAATAAACGACAGGAAGATTTTTTACTTCAGTTCCCTTAAAATATCAAGATTTCTTTGATTTTTCAATCACCAAAATTTTCATTTTATGAGTTGCTGATACATTTCCAGTCGCAGTCATAGGCATCATCTTCATTGCTTTGAAGAGTTCGTTTTTTTAATTTTATCTGTGTATATAACACATCATGTGTTATTCGGGAGTTACCTCATTATCCGAGTATCACCACAAACTGGATAATCTACATCCGGATAATCGAGAGTACACTGTAGCTGCAACAATGACAGATAGTAGCCTGTTTTTTTGACCATTTTTAATTGACCACGCGATTGAATTATATTATCTTGCTTTAGTTATTTTTTGCAAGATTTATTTCATGGAGATGTCAGTCAAATTATAACATTGTCACAATGAAATTGGTTTTTAATTTTTTTTTTAACTAAAAGGTTTCTATATTTTCATGACGTTTACTTGATTTTTTTATAGCATCTCCTTATTTTCATGCCATAAATTTAAAAAAAATAATGTTTCTTCTATTTGAGCTGTCGTACATAGGTATTTTCTTAATGATAGGATGTTTCCCATTTTAAATACTCCTGCAAATTATTAATTTCTAATCGACTTAAATCCTGATCGACTGATAACTTGTCTCAATATTTAAATTGTTATGAATTAATCAGTGTAAATCTGTAAATTATTGAATTTGGATGCCAAATTATTGCAAAAAATTATATGATTTGGGGGTAAAAAAGTATTTTGAAACACATGGTTCCGGCCGGGATCGAACCGGCGACCTTCTGCGTGTAAAGCAGACGTGATAACCGCTACACTACGGAACCGTCATGAATGACTGTTGACTGTCTGCAAATATGTGCAATGTACGACTTTCACTGCTCCAAATGTAAAGCAACAACACATGTTCTATAACCCGCTTAATAACCAGTTGTATGACGTCAATAATTGGACCATATTTATTGACCAAAAATTATATTAACAAAATGATTAAATTTCACCACATAGAATCATACGAATAAAGCAATTTTGAATAATTCAAGCATGTGTTTTAAATATTCATGCATGCACACAGTTTAAAGTTGACTGAAACTGAATGTCGAATTCTCCCATTGCAGAGACAGACCGACAATTGATTGATGCTTTTTATTTATTGTGAAATTTGCACAAATCATTTTGCTTTTATTGCAACAGTTTTTGAATTTCATGGCTATTTGAAAGCTCGAACCATATTTATGTTTTTATAGTTAAATGCCTTGCAAAAATATTGCTAAATAAATTCATATTTTCACGTCTATATAAATGAAATGATTGATTTAATTCTAAACTATACACATTTGCATTATTTTTGCAATATTTATATAATAACAGTGCTATAAAAATGGCATGTATTATGAAATTGTTTATAGTTTGGTATGGATTAATTCAGTTTTCAAGCAGCAACTAATACAATGCGTTCGAATAATTGCACCCTCGGGAAATATGGCAGTATTAAACGGAACGTTTTGATTACTCCATAAGTTAAGTCCCTTAGTGGATGTTTTTAGTTTTATTTCAGAATGTTGAGAGAAAATTAAATCCCCAATATAAACTTTATCTCTATGGTTATAAATATATGCTAAGCATAACTATAAAATGCACTCCAGTTATAGCTTTATTTAACAATACATGTATACTTAATAGAATGATGGATGATGATTGAGAGAATTTAAGCTGTTAAAAAATTAAATTAATACCCCATACAGCCATAAGTATGCTAAGTAAATTTAAATATATTTATTACAATTACACAGAATATGTTTATAATATAATAAATCAAATCAAAATTTGACATTCTTCCATATCAGGGTTGTTTTGTAGCTCTTTATATTCCCTATTTGAGTCGCATAAACTCTCTTGGGGTATTTCGATATTTTATCATTATACTATATATTGCTAATATTTATTGTATCAGTCGTCTTTAAATTCATGTTAACTTATTATTCTATAGGGATTGGAAGACTTAAACATGATTTGCTTGCATTAATATATAAATAATTTTAAATCAAACTGCTGTGGTCGTGTGTCCAATTCAATCCTTATTCGAAATTTCGATTCCGGGATTTCGGGATTGCATTAGACCATACCGGGATCCCGGGACTGGGATTTTCAATATTTTACATGGATTAATTTGATAAAAAATTACTAATAAGGCCATTTATTAAATATAAAGAAGGCGAAATAATTTTATTTATTTAAGAAAAGATTAAAATACAATTCAAAAATAGATAAATAAAACACTTAAAATTCAAATTATTATTTAAATAATATTATGATAAACTCCCTTTCTTCTTCTCTTTCCCGACAAATTATTTATTTCCGTCGCTGCAGATGAATATTTATATACTATAATACTTTGATGTGATTCGTAATTATATTACGGAGGAATACAAACATTCTGAACCCCGTATCTATTATATTTCATATTGATATTCCTATTATTAGAGTCGAGGTGTAGTAAATACATCATCGGTAGAGAAAGGTTAACATAACAATTTGAAAAACATATGTGTACTGTATATATGTATACATAAATCAGACAGTTACTGCCTCTAGGCGTCGCCTAAGATCGCCAATTTGTAGTTACGTCACTGCTTCCAAGCGTCCAAATTTCGGCGAAAATGTCTCGATTTAGTAGCCTTCATCGTGCTGGTGAGGTGTATGATTTCTATTAGATAAAAATTTTAATCCAGAATTTTTTGGGACTATGTTTACTAGTTCTGGGATTCGTAAGCACCTAAAACTGTCCAGGATCCTGGAATCCGGAATCCCGTGATTGGATTCCCTAGTCGTGTATTAAATGTACTATTTTCTTAAAATTAAATAATTGATTCATATATAAAAATAATTGAACTTTAATTTTTTAGATTTTTTTACAAAATCATAATAGTGTACGTATAGATAGAGCAAATTATTTTTAGTGTATACATTTTGGTTGATGTATGGGCTGTATCGTTGGCCGATAATAGACAAAAATATTTTAAGCAGAATGTATCATCGGTCAATCAATCGGGTGGAAGTATGATAAATATGTGGTAACATCGGCTATTAACCGTTAGCCAAACCATAAAAAATACAAATTAAAAGTCATTTGATCAATTACTTGTATTACTATATTGATAATAAAGCCTTGGCTTTGTCAGAAGAGAGAAAATACTTCAAGATGAAGAAAGATGATCAGAAAAATCGCTTTTTCCCTTCGTGAGCCAAGCAATAGAAGACGGCTTCCCACATCCTATTCTTTGTTCAACTTTTGACTCACTGTTCAGTTTCCAAGAATTTTGATTAGCAATCAGATTATAAAAGGTTTTTTAGTTTTTTATTTAATAATTAATTTAAGTGCTAAGTACAAACAGTGCTTTAATAAGCCAATCAAGATATTAATTGATCAGATGTTGTACAATGACTTTTAAAATTTTATCTGAATTAATCTGATGCATTTTTTGAATGGTAATATAAATAGTTTTCCCAATTGTCATCCCAATTGGATTATGCATCGAACATACGTTAGTATTTCAAAGTGTTTGCGGCTTCAAGAGTGAATCTTTGTTCGATTTGCCGCATTTTCAACGAACTTTCTGCGGTCGAAGCTATTTGAGGTCATGAAACAACGCCAAATATTAGTTGATAGCCCTGAGCAGTTTTTCTGCGGCAGCCCTGGAGAAATATGCAATCTTAGGAATTGCAGATGTGAACGTAGGTCATAAAGCTGCAGTAGATAAGATCAAAAGTGCACGTTTCGCTCTATTCAATTCGTATTGCGGTCGTTAGAAACGTCTCCCCCTGGACTTTTATTCAGATTGCAGAGTATCAAATGTGGAAATAGAACTATTATTCGGGCTGCAAAAAGAGAAAAACACCCCCCGGTGCGGCTCATTTTATCAATTTTGGCCGGGCTCTTATCAAAAACTTGCAAGTCGCCTCCTATATTCTCTCCTATATATTCTCCGCAAACCATTCTCGCCACAAATAGATACAATCCGCGCAAAGCGACTTCAATTCCTAGTCCAGCTGTTATGGTCGAGCCGTCACCTACGTTAATCAAAGTGCCTACGCCTAAGCCAACCCGTGAACCACCCAGCGATGGATTCACTACGGTCAAGCGTAGACGAAGAAATGCCAACATTAAAGGAACTGGTTCTGACGCCGGTTTCCAGGTTTTCATGCCAGAAGCGGAGGTCTATATCTCTAGGTTTGCACCCTCGACTGTTGCGCAAACCATAGAAGAATATTTAAGCAAAACACATGAAATCAATTGCAAAGTGCGACTTCTGTCTTCTAATAATACCGACTGTAAGTTTGCTTCTTTTGTGGTCCTCGCCGAAGCTTCGCTGATGGGCAAATTAATGTCCCCTGATACATGGCCAGTCGGAATTCTATTTCGTCGCTACCGAAGAATCTCTACCCACAAAAATGGAGCTAAATAAACTAAAAATTGTCAGCTTCAATTGCAGATCCCTCCGTAGAGTCGAACACTATATCGCAGACCTATGCGATGAGGTCGACATCGTCCTGCTGCAGGAAACTTGGCTGCTCGAATCTGAATTAAATTTTCTTAAAAGTATTCATTTGGAATTTGACGGTGTGGGAACTTCCTCAGTGGACAGCAGTGCGGGCCCGCTGGTCGGTAGACCTTTCGGTGGTGTAGCTATCCTGTACCGAAAAACCATCAAAGTGATAGCTGTGGACATCCAAAGCCCGAGAGTACAAGGTATCAAAATCAAACGGCCGAATACCGACCTATTACTGTTCTCAGTATATATGCCCACCGATTCCGCTGAGAATCTCGAGGAATTCTGTTCTTGCTTTGGCTTGGTTAACGCGGTTATTGAAGAAAACACTCCCTGCGAATTTATCTTCATGGGTGACTTCAACGCCCACCCCGGCACTCGATTTTGGTCTGAGCTCACCTCAATGTGTAGCGAAAGCCATATGACGATCCTCGACAGGGAGAAACTGCCCGAAGAGACTTTCACGTATGTCAGTGACTCTCACGGCTCGCTGAGATGGCTCGACCATTGCATCGTCTCCCAGAGCATCGAGTCATCTGTTCTGAGCTTGATCGTTCGCGAAGACACAGTCTGGTCAGATCACCGTCCCATGATAGTTACGCTGGGTAACTTACAACTCCACCTTGACGACCCCTCACATGGGAATCGTCCCAGTGATCCCGCTAGTTGGAGGCCGACCTCGCCGTACGACATATTCATATATGAAAGGTTCGTCTCCAATCTTATTGGACCTTTATACAAGTACATGAACCAACAGTTTTGCACGACTAATTGCACTGTTAATGAGCATCGTGCTCTAATTGATAGTCATTACGCTAATATTGTGATGATTATGCGTTCTGGAGCCATTAAGGCATTTAGTCGTTGTAAACAACATAAATCCGCGAAGAAATTTAATGCCATCGCTGGTTGGAAAGAAAATGTCTCGGATGTGTACTGCGACGCGAGGGAAGCCTTCAAGGATTGGTTAGCTGCTGGCCGCCCTGCTGAGGGAGCGCTTGCCGATCGCAGAATCAGAACGCGAAAAATTTTTAAACTCGCGCTGAAGAACTGCCGATACGCTAATGAACAAAAAAAGATGGATCGCATAGCTCTGGCCTATAAAAAAGGTGACTTTGGAGGCTTTTGGCGTCTGGCTGGATTTGCGCTCGGTTCCAAGGCCGGCCCTCCGGCTCACGTCGACGGTTTCACCGGGATCGACGCTGCTGAAAATTTTAGGCAACATTTCTCTATGTCGATGTTTTCCGCTACGATCGCTTCTTCTTCTGCCCGGTCTTCAGCTCTGTCGACACATAGCGCTGCTTGTGTTATTACTTTGAGCGAGATCAAGGACGCACTCAAAACGCTCTCTGGTAAAAAGTCTTGTGGTCATGATGGACTCTGTGCCGAGCACATTACGCTCGGCGGACCTTCCTTATTGCTTGCCCTGAAAACGTTATTCAACGGAATGCTCGTGCATAACTACGTGCCTGCCGACCTGAGTATGTCTGTAGTTGTTCCGATTGTCAAATCGGCTAAACTCGCTGCGACACTGACTGATAACTACAGACCCATTGCAATCGCCACCATCTTGGCCAAACTGCTGGAAAAAATTGTGCACGGGAAGCTAAAAGCCTACCTTTACACCGACGATGCACAGTTTGGTTTTAAATCAAACACTTCTACCAGTTTGGCCATCTACACGCTCAAGCAAGTCATCAGGTATTACACCAGCAGAAGGACTGTTGTCTATGCTTGCTTTCTCGACCTTAGCAAGGCATTTGATCGCGTCGATCGAAGTCTACTTTGGGATAAACTTTTGAAGAGAGGAGCCCCTTCTACTCTGGTCGATCTGTTGGCCAGTTGGTATCGAGGGCAGCGCTATTCGGTTCGCTGGGATGGTCTTCTGTCGAGTTCTTTCAGCACTGGGTGCGGAGTCAGACAGGGTGGCTCTATGTCGCCAGACCTTTTCAACCTGTACATGGACGAGCTCTCCGCGGCACTCAGAGAGACCGCAGTGGGCTGCCAGGTGGGTGGAAGGAGCATCAACCATATCTTTTATGCTGATGACATGGTGCTGTTGGCGCCCTCAATCAAGGCACTGAGAACGCTATTGGACGTCTGCGTGGACTACACCATCACACACAAATTGACATTCAATATATCGAAGTCAGTGGTGATGGTGTTCCGAGACGGGAAGGCCCCGGATCACGTCCCTCCTGTATCCATCGAGGGAAATGAACTCAACGTAGTTCGGGAGGTTAAATATCTCGGGCATATCTTCAACGACAATCTCAGCGATGATGCCGATATAGACAGGCAAAGAAGAGCCATGTGCATGCGGGGAAACATGTTGGCGCGACGCTTCTTTAAATGCAGCGATGCAGTCAAGCGTCAGCTTTTCCTAACGTATTGCACGTCCATGTACACGGGAGAACTTTGGACACAGTTCCGGCAGAGCAGCATGCGACAGCTACGGGTGCAATATAACAATTGTTATAGAGCACTATTCGGGCTGCCCAGGAGTTGTAGTGCATCGGGAATGTTCCTCTACGGGCGCATTCCCCAACTCGAGGCGCTCCTTCGTAGAGCTGCAGTGTCTATGAAGTGCCGCGTCTTCTCTTCAGGAAACGCCTTAGTGAGATCAGCATCGATCGACCTCGCCTCTATCATATTTAAGAGGTGGATAGGGTTAATATTTAGGCCCCCCTAATTATCTTCTTAATTTTTATATTATTATTATTCTTTAATTTTTTAATTGCTAATGTTTTATTTTTTTTTTATTATTATATATATATATTTATGCATATTTTTATTTTGTTTTTCTAAAAATTTGATTATTCTTTTATTTATCGTTATTAATTTTTATTTTTTATGATTAATTTCATTTATATTTATTTTATATTTTTTATTATTTTTTATTATATTTATTTGTATTTTATTCTATTTTTTTTTTTATCTTTATTTTATTTTATATTTATCTTTTTATTTTTACATTATTTTTTTTTTTTACATTGTATTTCATTTCACTTGTTTTTATGTAATATGGCGTAAGCTGTGAATAAATTTCTAAATAAAATAAATAAATAAATATATCTCGCGCAAATTTCGCGATTCCCTCCCTTTTGTCTCTAGGCACTGTTTTCTGTCGAAATATCGCTTCACTGGTGAAAGTAGATTTTATTTTTTATTTTTAAACTTATATTATTAATTGTGATTTTTGCATCTAATTTGCAAATAAACTAATATTTCAACAATGAAATACTTATATCACTAGTTAAATCAGATACATGACAAATAAGCTTGAAACTCGATGAGTCACAATACAGAAGTATTTATAACATATAGGCAAGATGAACAAACATGAATTATCAAGCAATTTCTGATCATCAATGTGGAAAATCTATCATATTGTATCTTAGAACGAGGTGTAGATATGTCTTTAAAGGATACAACTATTTTAATCCATAAGCCCGGCTTAATCACCTGAAAAGTTATGAACATGCAAGAATGTACAATTGGTCGTCCCTTATATTTCCTTGATTATTTGATACAAGACCATTTAGATTTCCGTGATGGCCATCACAAAAAAAATAATTTCAGTACTCCTTCAATGTCATGTCGTAAAACACGTACACTTATTGTTATCAGCGTGTAAATTGCGTTTTACAAAAATACATGGGGGAAGTTATTGTACAATGCGTTAGGGGAGATACAAGATAAAACGAGATTGCATGGTAATCCGATATTAAAACTACGAACATAATAAAGTATAGGTTGGACATTGTATTATACATGGAAATATGATATATGTTGTGCTAGTACTTTAATTAAAAAAAAAACATTACGTGTAAGCCGCTTTGTGCTCTTAAAATAATTTAAGCTCGATTATTCATGGATACTCTTCTTGTCTAATGCTTGCATCATCGTAATTATATTTTAATTATAAATGTTTTCTACGCGTTCAAAATTATAGTTTAATTAAATACTCAACGGAGTTTGACGAAACAGAGCGTGAAAAAATTATTTTCATGCGGCCTTATAGGCACTGTAAGTCTGTAAGAAATTCAAATTATTTTCACGCAAAAAATATTACAAATAAGTTTATAAACTTAATTAAAAAAATCAAAGTGTTAATAAATATAGACACTGAGTATTTGATTTTTTAGAGGGAGAGTAAAACTACATGGATGATTTCAGTATCTTATTTAAAATGAACTGAGAAATTGACATTGGAATAATAAATCCAATATCATCATCATAGTGCAGCCACTAACAGTCCACTGCAGAACTATGGGCCTCTTCAATATCCATTCACAGGAAGGGGTTACATCCATTTCGTCTGTATCATACATTCACCTCCTCGTTCGCTCGATATTGAAGGTAGCATTACCACCGAGTTTTGTTTCGAACGTTCACCCAACGGGTATCCCGAGTGAACGTATTGACGAACGCTTTCGCAATCGTCTCGATAAGGAATGTGGAAGGTTTGTAAAGACTGAGTAGTTTTCATAGGAGATGGTGGAAAACTACTCTAGACGACCTTTTTGACTCTACTGAAAAGGGCTTTCTGGAGTACAAGGAGTCCAGTCCCCCCTTTCCTCGCTAGGGCGTTGCCGGGGTAGGGTGAAGACAGACGTGATGCTTGAGTGCATCTCGGATTCGCTCCTACACCAACTGAGGGTGTCTCCCCGTCACCGTACAACTTACCCGAGCGAATTCGAAACTGAGTGGTTTCGCCATCATTTCAGGTTGCCCCTCTCAGTTCGGCGATTACAAAACGATATAGAAGTCAACGGAAGACAATTTTGTTTACGTTGCAAAGTGAAGTTCCTCATATGCATCTCTTCGAGGCCGTCTCTTTGATGTTCTTCTTGTCCTTGTTCTGTTCCTAAAAAATCTTGGTTCCGAACCGATACGGTTCATCATGCTCCATATTTTTGAGTAGGGTTGACTATGTAACGGATAGCGAGTGATAAGCAAGTCTTGATTTGTAAAAGTAGCAATGAATAGTAGTTAAACTAAGTATTAGCTTGCTGTTAAAAGAGTATTTAAGTATTTACTCTGTAAATGCGTATAAGTAAAGTGGCCAATAATTAAAATACATAAAATCGTATAAGCATAGTAGTTAGGAGTAGTCAGATGTGGTTAGGCCTCAAAGAAGTATTAGTCAAATTGTATTAGCAAAGGGTAATTATGTCGCATCAAAGTATTCGAACTTCGGCGTTTAGTGTCAACTGGGTACAATCAAAAAATATTTAATTGGTCAGACTGGGAGCAAACTGGAAAAAAATAGACAGAGCTGGAACAAACAAATAGGTTAAAGTAACGTATCAAGTAATATCAACTAGTCAGGTCCACATCAACAAAATCAAATGGCTCCACAGTCAAGACTGTATTATGGGAGCAGTCGAAACAGCACTTTGGCGGTCGGACCGCGAGTCTGGTTGTGCAGGTTTGTCTTCTGGTCCCAGTGTTCCCACGTTTATGTGACAATAGAAAGCTGATGTGTGCGAGTATTTGTTAATTCACTTACCTTGAAAGCTTGGATTTTTATGTCTTACTTGCTTTATTGTCCTTGTTGCAGTTCATCTCAAGTGATGCGGATGAGATGTTCCATTTTTTGTGCAGATGTAATATGCACAAAAACAATGTTTTCCGGTGTCACACGCGAATTTTACATATAAATGTAGTCGGCGTTTCGTCAGAGCGTATGAATCAATTATATTAATATAAAAGTAAATTAATAAATTAAAATTATACGATTTTTGATTTTTTTTCAAAATTCAAATAAATAAAAACAAAAGCCAACTTGGTACGATACAAATGTACATCGATAATATTGCCAAAAAGGCTATTAATAATCGGTTTCAGGCGCCGCGCTTTCATAGGGTGGCACAAAAAACGGTCGCCGACACAGTCCGATATAGATATTGACGCCAAAATCACTATTTACTCAAAAACAGAGTAGATGAGCGGAGCACACAAAACCACGACCGATAACAACGGTTGCCAACCGGCCAATCAAATCCAATATAATATTATTCAAATCCAATGTTGAGAATGAAACCGTTGATAATAAATGTAACCAAGGAAGAAATTATTTCCATAAGTCCATTTAAGGTCATGTTTCTGAATCACAAAAAAGATGAAAACGAAAGCATAAATAGCTGTTATTATTCAAAGTTGTGATTTATTTGATGTCTTCAAAGAAAGAAACCAGACCTAACATATCACTCAATAAGTTCGTAGGGTTTTGCTTTCGTATTTAGGGATGCGCACGTTATTTTATTCATCGATTGCCTTGAAAAAGGAAAAATCATCAATGGCAAATATTATATGGCGTTATTGGTGTGTACTCGTGAAAAAACGACCCTAAACGAAGAAGAATGAAGTGCTCTATATCCAAGACAATGCAGCGTGTGTCACAACGCAATCGCAAAAATTGCAAAATAGCACGAATTGCACTTTGAATTGTTTCGCCATCCACTGTATTCTCCGGGGCTAGCTTTCAGCGACTTCTCCTTGTATGCAGATCTAAAAAGAGTGCTCCAAATAAAGAGATTTGGTTCTCACGAAGAAGTCGGAATAAATGTTGATGAATAAAAATTAATTTTGCCGAAAAGTTGTTATTTTATTAGTCATCCTACGAACTTATTGAGTGATGTGTTAACTGCGAAACTTCACTAAGACGAGCCTCTTTTTCAAATATTAACACAAAGCAGTTAAAAAACAGGAAAAAATACGTTTTTTCGCTTAAGCTGTACGGTAGGAAGGTCGCGTATTTGCGAGCGAATTCCAATAATTCAGAAATAGCACCCTGGTACGTTGTGTTCGGAGAGAGACAGAGACAGAATTCGATAACTGTGCATGGGAGACAGAGACGGAGAACTTCCTACGTACACCGCACGATTGTATAGATCGTTAACCTAAATTCATCGACAGTGTTCATTTATTTAACTCATTCGTTGCTGCGTCCACCAGATATGCGCGTTTCCGAAATGCAAATCCAGCGTCTGATTGTTGCGTATTTCTATAACGACTTGCAAATGTTAACTATACGAATATCTTTCTATAATGTCTTCCAGATGACAACTGTCTAAATATCTTTCGAGATCGACCTCAAAACTTGCATTCCTACCCTTGTCTGTTCGCATTTGCTTATCTTCACTTTGTTTTTGTTAATTTGACTAATGACCGGGTAAAGCTTATCGATCTAAGATAAAACAATACTTTTGAGTATTCTTCGCTATTCCTTCTGTTTACGCTCCGACTATCGAGTTTGGGTCCTGTGAGAAACAAAACCGATTCAGGTTGAGCGACGAAAGTGTTAAATATAAGCTTCATACACGCTGCTGCGGTCTTGACAGATAAGTGGATTTGTACGGATGATAAGTGGTGGACAAGCAAATATAGCATGCCCCCATGTCATATTTTTACCGCAACTAACGCACAAGGGGGTCACCCTTGATGACTCCCCATAATGAGGCTGGTATCAATGATGACGCCCACGTAACTCAAAAGATACACACAAAGGCATGGATCCAATATATGCCGACTAGATAAGTATGCATTGTTTTTTTGATTTTAAGAAATGATATAGTTACCCGCGATCACGATTAATTTTTTGTAGGGTGAGATTAGTTTCCAGCTTACGATGAATGGCGAGCTAATAATTGAGCTGCAAATTTACCGCAAAAGATGTGTTAAAATAACGGCTTCTCATTGAGTCAAACTTATATTTTAATAAGCCTCCAACAATTTAAATAATCAACATAACACTACATAATTATAAATAAATTGATTCCAAAACTATTTTTTATTTGCGTAAAGAATGTAATTTTAAAAATGCTATTTTTCTAAGCAATTCAATTACTTAACACTTATCGATTTTTACTATAAACCGAAGTAATTTTATTCTTCGTTATTTTTCCCACTAATCCACCCTATTTAATGGGGTTTAAAAATGTCAACTGCACACATGCATGGAAGAAACGTGAAATTGGTTCTTTATAGAGTCAATATAAATTTTCTGTTTCGTATAAAAATATATATAAAAGTACTAAATCATTTTAATCTGATGGAATTAATAATAATGCTTGCATGTGCATAATTGATAGCCAATTGAAAATACTGCATTAAGCATTACATACGCTTTTATTTATTTAAATGAAAAGCTAATAGTACTCTAAGGCTTTATCGCTTTATGGCTATGATATCTCATGTTTGGAGTGGCTTTATATTTATATATTTTTTTAAAATAGGATATAAATCCACTATGCTCAGAATATGCAGCAGCTGTTTTTCCACCTGGCGATATTTTATAATTCCATTTACGAAGATATGGAAATGGTTGCAATTTAATAGGGACATTTATTATTAAGTTAGCATAGGAAAAAATACACTAATTTCCAGGTCAATGATGCATTTCTCTTTAAGGTCGCTTCATATTATGCCTCGACGACATGGACTTCGTTCCAATTTAGGACAAATCAATTACCGAATAATGAGAGGGCATAATTTGGGGGTGGCTTTATAATTTAGTAATAGAAATGATACCTTCAGCCTCTCATTTGCATGGTAAAAATTAATGGGTCGGCCATTACAACACAACCAAATTGATATATAACTTCGACACGCCATTTCAATATTACCGAACAAAAACTGCATTCAACGCCATGGGTTTGTTATGCTTTCTAGGATTGAATATGTAAAAATAATGATGGAAACGTGTATCGAATAATTATGGCCGAAAACAAATAAAGCCGAGTTGTGATGGAACTGTTCGCTTATTTTAAAAATGCAAATTTAGCTTGCATTTTGGGATGTAGCAGTACACTTTCATTTTCACAGTTCTCTCTATTTAAGCACTACTTGTTAAATTGCTGCAATTGAAGTTGACAACTTTGTAATTTAGCTTGGGGCGGAATGGAGACCAAAATAGAGCACAAAATAATTTGAAAATGGCCTACGATACCTTCCTAAATATATTTATAAAAGTGAACTATTTTATGCTAAAAGCTTGGAAAAATATTTGGATTATACACAAGTGCTATTAATAATGGGCATTATATATTAATGCTTGGATATAGTTAAATTTCCATATTTTTTTGTAACATACGGATTTACATAATCTACAGTTAATGCTTAATGATTCTCGGAGATATTTCTCGGGAATGATAGTATATTAATTGAATTTTTGTATCTGCAATGGAATCACTGTTGACTACTTTAATATGGCTTTTATAGAATTTGTGTGTTATTAATTATTTGTGATCACTAACCAAACCTCCTTTTGAATTGAACCCAAGATGTTTGAGTTGTAAGCTAAACTGCTGAATCACAGGAATAATTACAAGTGCTATTACAGCTACAATTCATGCCACAGAATGTTACCATAACAAAGGACGATTGAATCCACACAATTAATTTATTGTTAAATTCAATTTCAAGAACTTATTCAATAAAATACGCGAAGAAAGTTCTTAAAAATAATACTGCGATATGTACCAATGCAAATTATTGCCAAAATTCTGGTTATCAATCATTAATTTGGGTATGAATAACATAGCCACTCAATTTAATTAGGTTCAGACTTAAATCTTTTGAATTGATTAAAAAACTGCAAAATGAGGTTATTGAATAGAATTAAGTCGATAAAAGAAAATAAGATGATCCTATCGAATATCTGATCAATTTAAAGGAAAAGACAAAAATATTGAAGAAGACACAAACTTGAGACCCACAGATCACATACGACACAGCCAATAAAACATACAAAAGAGTACTTAATTAACGTGTCCGTCAAAGCGTTAAATCTGCAGAAATTGTTTATCTATGAATCCATTGGTCTCAAAATGCAGTTGCAGAAACTTGATGATTTGGCAGTCAATTTAAGTGATCAGACGGGAAAAAATAATCTAGGTTTTAAGGATTTTTCGTTGTTTGTAACGAAAGTATGGATGTTGGTGACGTAACTCAATTAGTTGTCTTTGTTCGTGCTTTTGACAAGTATTTCAATATTTTTGAGGAATTATTGGAACTCGTAGCAATACGTGGTGGTACTATAGAACAATACATATTTTTTTCATTATGAAGTTCTGCAAAAATGCAATCTATCCCTATCAAATTAATTTTTACAACTACAGATGGCATTCCGTCAATGACTGGAAAAAAAGAGGCGAAATTTATGTCGGATCAAATATTCATCATAAGCATTCATATTATACATCAAGAAGAACTCTATACTAAGGTAATATATATTGAAAACTTGCTGTCATTTATTAAAAAGTCATCAATTTCATAAGATATTGATGTTTAAACCAGCAAAAACTTTCCGCTTTCTTAAATAAATTAGAATATGAATATATAGTTATATCTTACTATACCGAGGTACGTTTATTATCCTACTCCATTACAATTCTTAAGCAATTCTGGAGTTTGAAAAGAGAAATATGACAGTTTTTAACCCTTTGAGTAGTGAACTAATTTAAAATTTTCCTAGTCTTAGATGCTATATTTGCTTGTCCGCCACTTATCATCCGTACAAATCCACTTATCTGTCAGGACCGCAGCAGCACATATGAAGCTGTTTTGTCTTAGATCTATAAGTCAAATTAACAAAAACAAAGTGAAGATAAGCAAGTGTGAACAAATAAAAGTAGGAATGCAAGTTTCGAGGTCGATCTCGAAAGATATATAGACAGTTGTCTTTTGGAAGGCGTTCGTAAATTTAAAATTTGCAAATCGTTATAGAAATACATATCAATAAGATGCTGGATTCATTTTTCGGAGATGCGCAATTTTGGTGAACGCAGCTAGAAACGAGTTAAATAAATGTCGATAACACAAAATATTCGGTCATTTCTACAAGTAAACATAAACAATATACTTGAAATCGATTCATTATATCATTCACACATCATTATTAGTTGATTAATTTTGATTAATGATCTATACAATCGTGCGATATACGCAGGAAACTCTCCGTCTCTGTCTCCCATGCACAGTTACCAAACTGCGCTATGTTTTGTCCGTCTCTGTGTCTTTTCGAGCTCAACGTACAAGAGTGCTCTTTCGAATCACTGGAATTCGCTCGCAAATACGCGATCATCCTACCATACAGGTTAATACTTAAAATCTAGACACGAGCACGTTTTCTTTATTTTCAATTTTATTATCCACGGTTGATATAACTAAACTTTTATGATTTTAAATTGACAGATAGATAAAATATTTTGCTTATATATGGAAGATGATTTGGGGAGAAATTAAATAATGTTTCGACTTTATGATTTGAAACTTATAATTCTTAGCCGAGAGCTTTTACTGCATGATTTTTCAAGCTTTGTTCACTTTTGGAATCTAGGTCATCAGCAGCATCATTTCCATCTAAATCTCAGGTTGACAAACTTCAAAACACTTCAAGACACGAAAAACTTCACAACACCTCCTTATTGCTCAATAGACCGAAAGAGACTATTTTGAAGATGGGGCTTTAAAAAAGACATTACTTATTGGTCCCATTAATATATAAAAAATAAATATCGATATACCATGACAAAAAATCCGGAATACTATTCTTATATATTCTGATAAATTATTCATTATTAGATGATATTCTATGTATGGTTTTAAATTAAGTTACTTCTAGGAGTATATTTTTAGCAACTATTATAACCTTTAAGGTTTTCTGTATAATATATGTTAAGCAAATCAATATACGGGAATCACTTGACATTATGTATGACATACCCATATATTATTCGGTTGAACAAGAGATGTCTTTAAAATTAATGAACATCTTTCGTCATTGTCTTTGCATCCCTAAGCACTATTAAGACCCCTAAATTGAAATAAAATAGCGGCTTTACGAGTCATAAAATCAAAGAAAAATATATCGTCCGAGAGAAGAGCCTTAATGATGACGATTGATTGTAAATACTTACCCATATCATGTTACCAATTTTTCTCGGGACGTTTCGCTGACTAGCTCCTCTTCCCGCAGATCCCCATTTATCAGATCAGAGGACGTGACTGCTTTTCTGCTATTCGGGAAAGACAAATATTTGCCAAGGGACGTAAAGGAAACTGGCACTTCCAGGGAGAGATGCATGAGAAAATGTGGTCTATGTAGGGCGAAATGCGCGCCTGTATGGCCAGTGCACTTCGAGTTGCAGTGCCAGAATCATTCTTCATTCGATATCCAAACGTCTTTTTCTATTTGCATCAAATGCCAACTGAATACATGATCGCGTTTTCACCGATGCATTGCATGAAATGGATGTTTTCCCGGTAGAAATGCCATTATCATACTACTCAAGATGTGAAATATGTGCGAGATGAAACCTATCGCCTTGCGCGTTGCATCGACATCTATCAGATTGCAGATTTCGCTTGAAAATGACGACACAGTTAAAACAGATACAATTTCAATTCAAATATTTGCATAAAACAAATTAATAGTTCCTTTATCCATGACATTATATTCTCGTGTTAAAATATTACACAAATTTAACCATTTGCACTCTTAAAGCATTAAGGCAACATTATGTCGCCAAATGGGTTTCGTCTTCTACTCGTATGTTGACATTATGAATCCAAAATTTTGAGGTCATGTGTATATCATGTATTAGGTTCTATTTTTTTATTATTTCATTTTAAATTTCAAATATAAAATTTGTAAAATGCAGCCAAATTCTTTTGCAACATGATAATGTGCGACTCCATAAATCAAAGATGATCGAAAACAAATTAAAGAAACTGGATTAGCAAACGATTCCACATCCATCTTATTCTCCTGTCTTTGCTCTTTCCGACTACAATTTATTTATATAATGCTGCATTGATCTATATAAATTAGAAGAGAAAAATAAATCAAAAATATAAAAGAGGTGAAATGATGAATCGAAAAATATTTTATATCAAAACTTGTTGAATTTTGTTATTCCAGAATTAAAAAAATAAAATAAATAGACGGAAAAAGGAGAATACATTGTATCTATGAAATTAATTAATAATTTTGGGTTTGAATTTAACTTTTCTATTTAATAAACGACATTCTTAACTGGACAATCTATTATGTGATAAATATTAGTTGACAATTAATTGACAAATTAATCGACAAAATCATATATTGTGTGCTATCTACGGTATTTATTTATTTATGTACAAGCTTCATACACGCTGCGCGGTCCTGACAGATAAGTGGATTTGTACAGACGATATGTGGCGGACATACGAATGTAACAACTAAGTTTATGATGATTTAAAATTAGCTCACTACTCAAAGGGTTAAATACATTTCTGAATATTTCCTAATACAGTGTTCAGTAAACCCTAGGCAACAACCTTTAACTGGAACTCGTCATTGTTTTTTACATTATAATATTTTTATTATTTTGGATCATCTTTTTCTTCAATAAACATAATATTTTGGCTTATTGTGAATTATCACATTGCATAGATAATATTGATTAATTCCTGATTAATTTGTGGTAGATTAGATGTCACATTCATTCATGTATCATAGGAAAACCATTATAATTTGGTAGTCAATGGTCTCACATAAAGATCGTTAGATTAAAAAAAGAAGTAACTTTAATGTAATTTTCTCTTATTCAGTTATTCAAACGTCCAGTTAATATATATACATTACAATCTGACAATGTTTGATTTCAAGATGAAAATAAATGTGAAATTGTATTATATCGTGTAGTATTAATGTATATATTTAACTCATTGTGTCCTGCACAATAGAAAGACAACCCACTTAAATTATTCATTTGAATTTTCATGAATGAAATTACGATATAATGGGAAGGAATGGATACAGCCAGCGTTCAAAGTGAGATCTAATCTGCTTTTACAAAATGTCCATTCACACAGCTATATAATGTTTATATAATATAATAATGTGACTAAATATGAATGTGGTTTTGAGGTAAAATATTTGAGAGGTCAATATATTGTGACGTTGAAACGAACGAGGCTTTTAGAATGCTGTATCATGTGATAGCACCATTAAAGGACGAAGGAGTAAATTCTTATCTAGTGTTCCTTTGACAGACCAACAAAGAACACATTTTCCTGCTCTCAGACTTTGAACAAGTATTGACCTTTTCATAACTCTTAGCATGTCTTATATTTGTCTTTGTCAAGTTCTTAGTATTCCTTCTTAACATGATTAATTAATACTATTTTGGGGATGACATAAATTGACATTTTACTCATCATACCCATCGATTGCTTTGGATAGATAATTTATGTCAAAATTTTGACATTCTTCACAAGATTATTTTGGAAATCAGTTCGAATTGAAGCTGAAAAATTATATTCTCCAATATCTGAATTTTAAACCCAAAAGTTAAAAATCTATAGAAAATTACAGCAAACGATTTTTTTTGTTGTTTTTTTTTGCAGTTGAAAATGTATCATTAGCTTATTAAAAAATAGGCTATTACTGTTTTAGCACTTGCAAATTGTTAATCAAATGATCCTATATTATAGAAAAAATATTGTAATTCCGATCTTTTCGAAGCAGATTTAGTCTGAATTTCTGATCAAAAAAATCAAAACCACAATTTCGAACAAAAAAAAAATATGGCCTCAGTGTTTTAAAACTGAAAAGGCATCATTTTGGTCAAATTTCTGCCTCAAGGAAAGATCATCAATGCACAATGATATTGTTAAACCCTAAAAAAACTCAAAAGAAGAGATGAGAGGAGTGTTATTGTTGCACGACAACGCCGTCTTCACACAGTCTTAGCCACCAAGTATTCCCCTGACTTGGCGCCTTTAGATTATCATCTTTTTTCCTCCTTGAAAGAAAACATGGGCAAAATTAAATTTTCAACCGACTAACAGGTACAGAAAGATGTTCTGAAGTGAAGGAAGGAGTTAGCGGGAGAGTTCTTCAAGGAGAGCATAAAAAAGCTTGTGCGATGGCTTACCAGTTGCATTGAACGGGATATGTTGAAAAATAATTAATAAGTGTATCAACAATATCCTGGATTTTTTTTCAAATTCAGTTTTTCTATAAAAATATAAAAAATTAGTACACTTACTTTCGGGATATGCATCGTAATATAACAATTTCATGCAAATAATTTCCAATTCTGATCAATACGAAATAAAAAAAATAAACTAGTATGAAAATGATGTATCTTAGAGTAAGCCGTAAACATATTAAAGCATGATCTCTTTGGCATATGTTCAGCATCATAACAGCATGAAATAGTCGAGTCGTTATTCAAGTTAATAGCCAGTTATATCTTATTAAGTGCTTATTTATTTTCGGCGCGTAGTTCAAATTTCCAAACGTCTTATATGATTTCGCATGTATGTAGTTTGGCGTAGCTTAATTTTTTTCCCGTCCTTCTTCGGCCTTCCATTTCCGCAGATAAATCTCACGATGGCGTAGCATGTTAGTGACCAGTTGCTACAGCAATGGCTCGTCGTAGCACCATTTTTCTCAATTTGCACTTTACGACATGACAAAGCAAATTTATATGCGACCCACTTCTTATATTCTTTCCCTACAGATTCATGTACTAGAAAATGTCTCGTATTCCACTGACACTAGCGTATTTCTTTCCATTATTACATTATTCATATGTATTCAAGCGATTGGTATCGTTTTTCCATACTTTGATATTTTGGAGGAAAAAATCTGCAATCATAACGATGCTGTATTTCGATGGTTATTTGTACACATTGATATGATATTAGCGATTTTCTATATATTGGCTTGTCAAATTTGGGTCTAGTTAATTTTCGCGATATTTATATCGACGCTTAAGCATCTTCTGATATGTGTTATTAACGATGTCAATCAAACTAGGTCCAGAGGAATACCATTTATGATGACCATGGCCACCAGGGACGTATGATAGATTAGACCAGCTTCCCAACAGCAAATATTATTCGAGCTACTCTGTCCGACGGGTCCTATGACAGTGATTACAGCTCAGGGACTACGGTCATTATCCCTGCTCTTCGTAAGGGAACATTTCACATTATACCTATTCAAGCACACCCTTACAAACAAAATATACTGTTAAATTATTATCAGATTGTAATAAAAATTTATTTTAAATAAGGTTTCAATTTAAATTAATTTGATTTTATTTAGTTCTATGTTACAAAGTAGATAGTAAGTATCTTCTCATCAATTTTTTTTATTGCATTTACACTTCCAACCGGAAATTTTTGCCATATTGATTTTATGTTATATCAAGCATTTTTTGACGATGATTGTTAAAATTTCAATGCCAATGACGTGCTTCTTCTATACTATCAACCCTTTTTTATATATCCACATTTTCTTTCACAAGCTCATTTTCTTACTGAATCCATGCTATTATTACATCGTTGATTAATAAAATAAGATCTTATCTAATTTGAAAATACGACTACATTCGAAAATATTGATTTTTCAATATTTTTGCACATCTTCATAGTGTATCATCTATTGATGATTAATCATTTCTCTTTCAATTATTAATGGCACAATATTCCAAAATTTTTACTATTTATGCTTAACATAATACCACTCTCATCATTGAGGAGCATTAAGTACTATAACTTAGCTCTTTTATTCAAAGTTCTTTCGGCATATTTTTTTCTATAAATATGATACAATAATATTTTTCTGAATGAAGACGACTCATATGATATTCATTAATCTTTGCATCTTGTCAATGCAGATACTTTAAACATCAGATCAATTTAATCAGTTGAGAATGTTGCAGTAGATCCAAGGCTTTTTATGGTCTCTAAAGCCATATAAACAGGTATGCATAAAATAAATATATTATATAACGAATAATAACGTCGAAATATGCATATCGTAGCAATTAATGCTGTGATTATCATCCAAGCTTTGTGCATATTTTTGGATTCAAATCGATTTTTTCAATAAATCTCTTTCCATTTTTCATCGACAATGGTTGGTCTATAATCTTAAACTTGCTCCTAAAATTCACTCTTTTTGTTTGCTAAAAATGTGCCTTAGATGTTTGTTAAATGTGGATAAAGCACAACGCATGATATATTATGGACGGTCATGGGGACCGTTGGACCTTTGATATGTGACAACTATCTCAAAATACCTTTTAACATAATTAAAACGAAATCTTCACTCGTAGCATTTTTTTTTAACAAACCATCCCTTAACTCATTAAATCTATTTAGAAACGCAATTATCTTATAGAAAGATATATGTAATTTATTTGTGGTATACGAATTAGGATTTTACGTAATTTTGTACCGCAATGTGGAGAACGTAGTGACCTGTCACACTGTGCCACTGAACCTTTGTCCGTAAAAAGTAGGCAATGTTTCCCATTGGACTTGACTAATGTCGTTTGTGGCAAATTAACTTTTCATTCCGCTTGGATAAAAAATAAAAAAACGCATATCAATTTGCAATGCAAAAAAGTAAATTATAAAATACATAAATATTCATGCGGCCATATAACACATCGTTTTACATCACCAATGTCGCTCATAATTGTTTAACAGGAACGATTACGCGATAATTTTTCAAATTTATAAACTCGAGTATTATGTAGATCTTCTAGCAGAGAGAATAAAGGGTAAAAAAAACGAACTTTCTGGTTAAATTTATCACTATGTTCAAATATTCTACTTGGTTTACAAAATCAACCAAACTCCTCATCGAGAAGTTAGCAAAAGCGCCTGTTCCACACGTTCATCCAGGCTAAGCCGAGATATTCTGGGCTTATCTTCGACTCAGTCTGCTACCTTTATGCATCATCCCTTCCGGGGGAGATATAATAAAAATAGCTTTATAGAACATTAGTAATATTTTAGACCAAATTATTAGACCAAAATAATTTCTTAACAATTCAAAATAAAATATAGAGATTTATTGCTTAAAAACGGGTGGAAAAATCTTCAGATCATACTATAGGCTAGATTAGATTGATAGATTTAAGAAAAAAAATCGGAACTCAAAAAAATTGATATTTCTTAAAATTAGTATGTTTCAAGTTCACTTTTTTATAAGATTAGAAATTAAGTTAACTTTTTGCTAAAATAACTTGAGTTTTCTCATGAGCGATGTGAAATTTTTAATATATACATAAACCTTTTTTTGTGCGGTAGATGCGTTCCGTAAAAAATCGCACAAAAAAAAAGCTATGACTTACATAGAAAAAGTGAAGATGCGTTCCATAAATTTTGCATAATTGGTAAAATTTTAAGGATGTCTGAGATCTGACATCTCAAATGGCAGACATCCACTAGAAAAATACTAATTATTTTAATTATAAACTATCATCGCTGTATGATGATTTTCGTTGCGATTTTCGATATGACTCAAAGTTGCTCTCTTTTTCGGAAGAAATAGTATACTCAGTGTCAATATCATCATTATTCTATGTAGATTTTCTCTTTCCAACAATATAATTCATAATAAGTAAAGATGTCACTATAGTCCCCAACTAAAAAAAATACACAATGGCAACTGTTTAAAAAAAATCAGTCAAGTAATTTTTAGGGATTTCAAATTCGAATATATTTTTAAAGGTGGAAAAATGCAAAAAAAAAAATTCAAAATTTTTTTCAAAATTCTAAACCAGAATAAAGACGTGGTCATAATTCATCGTTAGCAGATGTAATATGATTTACACAGTCCCAATTTTTTTTTCCAAATTTCAGTTAGTGTTGATGATTTTTTTCCTATTTTATCCAAAATATTTCTAGAAATTGAATAAAAGAAAAAATAGCACAAAAAAATTACACAAAAAGAGGTTTGAGCGTATATATTGATTTTTACAAATATTATTTGCAATTATTTTTACAAGCAACATTTCTAATTGGATTTTATACTGATATTCATTTGACTTTATATTGCAATGAAAAAATCACAGTTTTATATGAATTAAGATTTTTATGGCGTCTATTAAGTTTATCGCCATCACTGTGTAAAATGGATTCATTCCAGCCGTAAAGATAAACGAAAAGCCATCTGCTCCAATCTTGCACCACATTATGGGATACAGAGTAGTATTTTACGGTCATATCGTCAGAGACGACACATAAATAGTGTAGGAACATCCGATGTCGCGGAATGACGACAAAATAAAAACAACGTTACTGTATAAAATATAAATCGTTAATAGGCAACAAGAGCTCGAATTCGTATGCATTGCCAAGGGATGTTTTGAGAAAACTGTGGTGCAATCACAAGTTGCAATGAATGTAATCATGCAAGCCAGCAGCCAGCTGCTACAAAGGCTCTAATGATAAAGGAAGGATGCACCGGACCTCAAATTAGACCTTCGCTAATTTGTATCTACTGTACAAATGTCTATAATTATACTCTCCGGGTGACAATTATTCTCAAATATACAATACAACATTTGCGATCCAGGATAAATTTGGATTGATGATTTTTTGATAAAATTTCCTTGGGAATTTAGAATCTATATTGCTTTTATTGCCATCTCATAAAATATATTTAAATTTAATATGGATTGACAAGTATTAAATTTTTATAAGGTCTTTTAATAAAAATGGAAATTTGAATATCGTTCATATTTATCCAAATGGTTGAAAATGGTTGATTAAAAATATCTTAGTAGTTATTCTATTTCGTTTTTTAATTTTAAATTTAATAAGTTTGTAATGAAAGCCAGTTCTTTAAATCGTGAGCTACTACTATACTTCATAATTCTTGTAAGATCGTAATTATTTGATATAGAAAAATCATTGAACCGTTCAAAAGCTTTTGAGTATTAAATTCTTAAAAGTTCTCTTCGAGGATCATAGCCATTAATGGATGTGGAAATTCAACTTTATTTTTCTAGGGATAACACAATTTTATGTGGTGATTTCCTATTGTCTTAGACATATGCATGAATTTAAATTATTATATTTACAGTAAAAAAATACAGCAAGAAAAAACCAATATTGGAAGCCAAATTATCAGCAAATCGAATGACAAGACTTCCAAATATATTTATAATATCGCCTCAATTGATGGCGATTAAGAGTGATGATAAAGTATGTAATATGTTTTTACATAAGATGGCATATTTAAGGGAAAGTAAGTTTTTAGAAATGAAGCCTCAAAAATTAAAATTTTCACGTAGAAAATCGAGCATGAAACTAGAAATGGTGCTGAAGAAAGCTCTAAAAATCTCGACATTAAGATAATGCCTTCGTTTAATTTTGATAATGGGGATGAAAAAAGCAACCTTATGTAATATTATATGCTTATATTGCGCTCTTGATCATCATTGTGTCGATAGACACACTTTGTTTATGTCATGTTCGTTTAACAATATACAGATAGCTAAAAGATTTTAACTCGCTCTTGAGGTAGTATTTATTATGTAACTTGTTGATATACGTCGGCTTTTTAGGAACCCTAGCTTAAAAGCTTTTACATAAGATCATCAAATATCATCTCTCTTTGTGTAAGCGCCAATTTTTTAAATTAAAAATCAGAGATTTCCACTATCGAAATGATATATATCGGACTGTTGTTGTTAAAATAGTATTCAGTAGGAAATCTTCCATTATTTAAGAGACTGTAACTCTAAAATATCAAATAAATGTTACTTTTAACATTATTTTTTTTAGTAATGCAAATGAAAGCACTCTGTGATTTTATCCACCTATAATCATATATAGCGTGTAAGTAAATATTCTGCTTTCAACCCGTACTATTAAATTAAATTATTAATCAGTAAAGTCACAGAAGCTACCATATGGAATAGTATTTGGGGCGTGGAAGTTGTTATATGGTAGAATCAAGTACGTTATGTATTAGGGGAACCCAAGAATATTCGCGTATTTAATAAAAAAATATTCAAATTTATCAATAATAAAAAAAAATCATTATTCAATAACTTTTTTGTTAAAATAAACTATCCGATTTAGAAATGAATAAAACGATTTTAAATATATTTACACTTCAGCTGTATTTTTGAATCGTTTTTCTTCCAGGTTGTGCTGTATGGTCTTGAAAAGGTGGAAAAGGCGAAGTCCCGAGATTAAGGAGCATGTGGCTTTGGAATTAGGGGTTTATTTCGAGAAAGTCATTGATTTTTTTTTGTTATCATCACAAGTTACAATGCTATTCAAAAAAGGATTATTTTTGTTGTATAGATGTGTACAAAAAACGTAAAGCACGTGTTTCGTCGCTCATTTTTGTTGTGTTTAATAACCATATACCCATTCTATTAATTTTGTCAATGAGTTTGCTCTCTGATCTATAGGGATTCCATTCTTTGAGATAATTGCTTGATTGTTTGTGGTGGATCTGACTCGATTAGGGATTTTAGTGCATCGTTATCAAATTTCGAAGTTCTCCCGTTCTCGGTCCATCCTTTAAGCTTCTAATGCCCGATTTACAATTCTGGAACCAATATTGACATTTGCGGACTGTTAACACTTCACTATAAACATGAGTGTTCGAGTGTTTTACTGGCTTTTGTGGCATTGTAACCCTAATCAAATAAGCAGCAAACAACGTCGGATATGGACATCGTCGATGATGGATATGGAAATTTTACCCTTAACAATAAAAAAAAATCTGTTACACAAAAATAATGTTTAACAATTGTTTTACAACAAAAAAAAAAACTTACAAACATATTCCCGTCACTGTATCCGGACACAAACTGATCTCAAAATACGCTAATATTATTAGGTCTCATAATATATTCTTCAGTAGTCTGCAGGATTATTTTTATTTATTATTTTGATCTGTTTTTAGGCTTTAGGCCCTAATTGCATCCGATTTATTTGAATTAAATTATGTTTTAATGGTAGTCTGGTAGATTTTTCTCTAATTGCGATTAGGAAAACCATAGAGGGAAGTAAGAAAGAGGCACTCAAAATTCACAATAGTCGCTGGGTACATTCCGGTACATTAAGTTGTGTTCACATCATTAGCGTAATGAACCGATTAATATTTAATCGTCAATTAATACGGCCTGGTTGAGTGCATGTCATTACTACGGGCACTTATACGTCCACATGTCAAGCCTCAGTATATTATTAATAAGCGCTTTTGTCCACTGACACATGGCAAAACACACAAGTAATTAGTCCAAATTATCTTCGTCGACTGAATAAGTTACGAGAAAAACTTAAGGTTTCATCGATGACTCATAAACACCAATTAAAACTTGTTTTAATTATATAAAGCCCTGAACAAGTATAACATATGAAATTTTAACACGTTTCTCGAAAGCGGTAGACTATGGCGTATGAGAGAATTGATTGCATGTGGCTTTGAGAAAATTCGAGAAACTTGTGATATCATGATCAAGAATTAATCACGGTGAAAGTTATTTGTAAACTGGAGTGTCTGGAAACTTCTCAAATTCGAGTTACTTAGAGATTTGGCACACTCCAAGACTGAGAATCAATTTATCAAAGTCTTCTAAAAAACAATTACATAGTACAATTCAGCCCCGAGAACAGACGACATTAGAAGATTTCCTAATTTTCAACTTCTATTATACATTTGAGTTCGTAAATAAAAAAAAAGTAACTTTTTCCACGTAAAACACATTTTAATTGAATAAAATTAGCATAAATTATTACAAATTTAGATTGGACAGCATATTCTAGTCAATCATTCATGATGCAAAATGTATTCATTTTATTCACAAAACAATTTAAAGTTCACAATTGATACTTTAAATGGTTAAATAATCAATGCACAAAAAATATGCATATGCATAAATCATACTGTGATTGTGTGTGTTGAGATTTTAATATGCGAAACACAGGTAAGATGTTCGTAGTTCATAGCTATGACATGGTGCATGTAATGCGATTCTAAAGTAAATTTGAAATAAAGAGTAGCTATTTGGTTAATGTATCTTCATAATCATATGTTTCTTTGATTTGAATATTCGAATAAACACTAATTAAGACCTAGTATTGCAAGAGGATCGATGCTTCATTAATAATATATTTTCTATTTGCTAAATTCCAATGTGAACAAAATGATTACAAATTACTTTAAATTTTAGATTGCGACGAGTGAATGATGGTTGTATAATGTATAGTCTAATTCTATTGAAGTGTCTATAATCCAACTATTCAGATACCCTTATCATCGGGCAACAGTTACCATGCTCTTGTTTCATTAATTATGGATACGCCATTGTCCCCTAGCCTCCGACATAAATAAGTTCTACAAGTTTCCTGATCGATATTACTAAGAAATTGAACACAAACCATTCCCATCAGTTGCGGAAAACGACCATAGTAAAATCGTCACATTGTCTCGTTCATTAAGCCATAAACTATAGATTGATGATTTCCACCTCTAAGAACACAGTCGGTTTCATGCTATGTGCACTTTTATTGAAGTCCCTGTGTTATAGGATCATTTGGATGTAATGGATGTAATCACAGATCATGTTTGAGAATAATCAAGCATTGGTTGGAAGTGCATTAAGCTTATTGCATTTTGTGTATCAGCATACATACGTACATATATACAACTACTTGATTTACATAATGCAAAACAATACGGATCAGTGGTCTTGTACTCCGGATGCAGTGAGAGTTTCCACAACCATATTACAAGTAATGATCGTGTTTCAACAGATTTGAATATGTAGTCGAAAGTTTCAGTACTCACAGGTACAAGAAGGGTTAAATCCCACGTCGACCTTAATTTCATTATGTGATTATTACCCACGTCAATAATTCTCCATTATAGTACAATGCAGTTCATTTTAAAATAAAGAAATTTTGTATTTGAAATGTTACTTATCGTAATATAGCGTAAACTTTTTGCATTTTCACCATTGGAAATGAATGATCTGCTTGTTGTTTTCTGATGATCCAGAACATATTTTAATTCAATCTAACGATATATATTTAGCTTTTTATCAATCAGAGGCACAAGAAGTCTAATACCATAAGTCCATGTTGAGATAATAGCTAGTACCTGGAAATAGACTGATTGAGTGGGTCAATGTGTGTCGACCCACACCTATAAAGGGCTGAACATTATGCAATGTGGCTTTTGCAGAATCCGGAGCACATGTGTGTGTTCAGGTGTGGGTAGTTCTTATAAATATATTATTGACTTTAGAAACCGAAGTGCTGTGGAGGTGGGTTGATCTTTGCTATGGGCATTGCATACAATATTCGCATCGCGTACAATCCGCACAAGTGGGCCCCCTCTCGCACCCCCATCGGACGCAATCAATCAGTGGCGCACGTGACGGACATACGGACGAACATTAACATTAGCCCGAACCACCCCTGACCACCTTTATTGCCGCAACTTTTGTGGGCCACACCGCGATGATGCTGCCTTTCGTGGAAGCGAAACGCTATTCCATCCCCGAGTATTACCTGGGATAGGGCAGGAACTGATTCGGCCTTTTTCCACTTTGCTGACGCCTCACGCTGGACAATCTTAAACTGACCAAAGAAATTTGAAACATTTTTCGGCACACTCACTAAAAATAATATTATTTATTAAAAAATATTAATACTAAAGGTTGATACAAAAGAAGAGTCAATCTATTAGCTCCAATCAAATTCTTATTAATGAAAATAATTGTATTATGTGACAGTGAAATTAAAGCAACACGAAGATGAACAATACAAATGTTGTATTAAAAATGAAAATATTAAGAGAAAATGTTTGACCTTTGAAATTTTTTCTAAAAGAAATGAGAATATCGCAATTATTCCTAAATCTTATTAATTATTAAACGATAAAAAATTAAATTTAAATCAACTAAAAAAAAAAATATATTAACTTATTCCGATACTATGTATCACCTGTTGAGACTTTCCGATAGTTTCTATGTTGAATTTAAATGGATATGTCTTTATTTAGCGTAGATTTTAACTGTTTGAGTGCTACGCCAATTTCTTACCAAAGATGCATCGCAAAAACATAAAATAAAAAACTTTATGAAATAAATACCGATTTCATTTTATTTTTTTAGGAATACACTTGGGCCTCATATAACACGGTGTTTTACAATATGCTTTATATAACACGGTTTGAGGGAAAAAATAAACATTATTTAAAGTATTATTGATATTGGACAATGTACCAGAACATCCGCTCGATTTAAAACATCTTAATGTTAAAATATTATTTTTACCGCCAAATATTACGTCTATAATCCAACCCTTGAACCAAGGTATAATTTCAACATTTAAAGTGTATTATAATAAAGCTGTGGTTTGAAGTAATCTCTGGAGAAAATGTTTTACCATCAATAGAAGATGAATACCAAAGAACAATAAACATTTGTCGTGATATTGATGGAGAAGGTTTTGATTTCATGACGTCCAAGAAATATTGGAGGATCATACGTTGAATGAAGACGAAATAGTCAAAGTATTAAATTAATCTACCACAATTAAAGAGTCAGAAAGCAATTGCAGCGAAATATTGTGTTTCACATTAAAAACATTTAATGAAGGCATATAATTGGCTATTCAATTAGATTTTTTTAAATAGAAAATGATACTTTAACCTTTTGAGGAGTGAGTAAATTTAAAATCGATGAAGTCGTTTATGCCATAATCGCTTTGCACCGATTACTTTCTGTCAGCTCCTATAAGACAATCTTCAATTCGACTCAATTGTAAATAAACACTGTTGATAGCATACAAAACCACGTAATTTCTTTATATAAGCAATACACAAGAAATTGATTCATTTGCTCCTGCTTTAAAAGAAAATGATAATTAAAAAAAACTCATTAATCTTTATTAATCGATAAATTTGGGCTGAGAATCTAAACAATCGTTCGAAGTATGCGGGGAATCTCTCCGTCTCTGTCTTCCGAACTGCGCCACGTTCACTCTCTGTCTCTGTCTGTCTCCGAGCTCAATGAACAAGAGTGCTCTTTCTGAATAAGTGGAGGGGGATCGCAGGCCCTCCGATAGTACTTCTTTAGAGGATAATGGAAAGAAGTTTAAAATTCAAGAGAGAATTACAACAGATTTTGGAACCTTATAATAAAATACTTAAAGATTTGTATGCTAAAAGCAGACAATTGCTTATTACTGAATTTTCGAAAGCTATCGAAGGCTAGATCCAGAGTCCTCTGATGATGGAAACCCGCAACAGATAAAACTATATGTTATTAAAATTTATTTTCAATTAATTTCGTAAATATATGTTTATTTTTAAAAAATAAAGTAAATACATATATAAAATATCTTCAATATTTTTTGGAACGCAAGCCCTAATTTTGTATGAACTTCAAACTTTGTTTAACACGGATTTGTATTATATAACGTTTTTGCGGAACCATATAACTATGTTAAAATGTTTGCACACGAAATAAAATATATTCAAATACAAAAAAATATCACCGCACCTTCACCAAAACATAATTGCAATTAAACATCTATATATCGCATTGCTGCACTTTTGACAGAAATTTGTCGTAAAGATATAAAGCTGCTTTACACTCAAACAATTAAATCGGATGACTTTTTTAACCCTTCGTGTTTATACGATCCTTAACAATATTCCTTCAATCTTAAAAAAAAAAACAAGGAATAGGCGGTTATTGATTAGATTGGCACACATCAGGCTGAAATTGACTCTTAACGTGCGCTCAAAATTTTTAAAAAATTGTAATTTTTTTTTAATAAATTTGAACTTTTTTACTAAATTTTCGAATAATTTTGAGTTCTAATATAAAAATATTTTTTATTTGCCTGTAAAAAATCCATATGGCTTTATCGTAATAGTATTTTTAATTCAATAATCTCAATGTTAAATTATTATTAAGCTTGAATTTTAATACACACAAATTTTTCTGGAATTTATTATTAGCTTTTCCAGAGAAGTTTATGCAATCAAAAGTAGAGGATATAATAGTTTCATGTTTCAGCGAATCCTACGATATGATTGTCCAAAATTAGCAATGGGATTTAGACTAATTCAAATTCGCTATAGAGGATCAATTTAAAAAGTTTGAAACGTTAAAAAATATTTGCCAAAACGACGCATGAGCTTCATTGGTGGTGTTCCAATAAGCCGGACAAAAAGTTAAGCTTGAAATTACACAGTTAAGCTCCACGGTCTTTGTTAATGGAATTATTTCATTTAATTAAGTAAGAAGACTTCAATGCCATGTAAGGTCCACTAATGATTATTTACGGACCAAACGAGATTGATTAATTCAGGCCAACCAGCAGTCTGCGTATAAAACACAAAATTAGCGAAAAAATAGAGGAGTCAATGTTTACTCTTTTTTGGGCCTGCAAAAGAAATTAAGCCACTATTGATCGCTAAATAAATAGAGGGCGACATCTAAGACATATACCGGTTAGTTAACCAAACGAAACTTTATATTTTTTCCTTTTATTAATCCAATTACCATTGGAGTCCATTAGATCGCTGCTTTGTGTTTGTGTGTACATTTAATTGCCCTGTGAAAATAGCGAGGAGCTTGCGAAATGGGCTTTGAAGAGCGTCAATGCGTTGCCGAGCTTTAAAGCTCCGCAAGCCGATGATGCGTGGTGCGTCGAATCCAAGCCATCGATCCTTGTAAATCGATCTATGATCGTAATGAATCACGTCTGTGAGGCGGCCTAATTAATATTTAATTACACGAATCCAATACAGAATCGCGTATTTGAAGCGCCTTTATCGATAGCTCAAGTGGTGATTTTTAGAGAGCTTTCAATTAAGGTCGCCATTAATCTGACTTTAAATATTAAAACGTGATGGAGCGTCAAAGATATAAAAATGTTCATTCTTTTTTGCGTTGATTCGAAAGGAGATGAGAGCCTCTCTATTATTACGAAAGTAGGATTTATATCCTTCATCTGGAGACATTTATAACCGTATGTAAATTAAAATATATCCACTCTAGAAGATCCTACTGTATTCGTATTTCTGGAAGAAATCCTACTGATGAAATTAAGTCGATGATCTCTTTCTTACTGAGAGTTCAAAGGTTTTAAAATGGACGTTTGAAGACTTGATATGCTCTTGAAATGGTTAATAAACAGTACTTAAATTCCAATTGATATTAATTTCTTGATTATCCTTTTTATCTTTAAATCGCAACATAGATATTAAATTTGATTATTTAATCACCATATCTGTCCGTTATATTTATAATTATTAATTATTCCAAAATATTTAGAGTTAATTCTGGAAGTATATAATCTAATGTTGATATAGTGGTTTGAAATCAGGATTTTTATTTTAAAACTTAGGGTTCAAATCCAAATTGTGGAAAAAGTTAATAGTACAAACTAATATGTCTAGATTCTAGTTTCGCCAAATTTTCAGAATTTAATTAAATAAATTCTGGGACGATCAATGAAAGTCATGTACACATGTCTATAATTAACTGATAGATCTTTTTCTATTTAAAATATTTTATTTAAATAATCTTATCCTAACGTAATCATATGTAAAAGTTATATAAGAAATCACCACATCAAAAAGAGGAACTAGAAAATATTCTTAAAAATTTTGGAAATAAGGAGCAGGATTTGAATGACAGTAAAAAGACATCAATCGCATTTTTTATAGGTGTTAAATCTGCCATCGCCCGCACATACTAATTAGTCCGCGTGTGCTGTTTCCACCCCAAACAATTTTAACGACCAATATCCCAAACAGCAATTTTCACCCCATTAAATATCACTCAAAAATAATCAAACGGAGGTCATATTACCAAAAACATTTTATTTCTTGGAGAGTCCTTTATTTTTCATGAAATTAATTTCAATATTATTCCTCATGGATATTGAAAAAATGATTGATAGGTTTGTCAATGACAGGCGGCTTTATTTTTAATTAGATATCGTTATAAAGCATCACAAAATTATTTTACCCTGTGCCATAAAAAAAAATTACGTCATTATTAAAAACAATCCAAGTATACTTGTTTAGCAGCACATACTTCTCATTTTGGAGTGTATTTACTTTAATACACACTTTATTTGAATGGGCTTTATTTTATAAGAGATTGAAATTTGTGCCCAATAAATATATATAATTCAATAAAAAAAATATATATTATATTTGGAATTATGTGCGTATCTTACCCCCGTATCAACTGTCGGTAATTGCAAAGTGAAGAGCGTTGTTCTTCACTCAAGCATTGCGAACACAGTATTGAATACTTGAGTGTTTTCGCACTTTCGATACAATTCGTTACAACTGCAATAAAGCCCGAATATATGCTGCATTCACACCTAATAATGGTATTCAGAGCTTCTCAAATAGCTCAGTATTATTTTCTAAATATGGTAAATAAATATATTTCAATTATAATATCCACCGCCAATATTGAGTGCATGAGATAAAAAATGATTACTAAAGAGGTCTGTATTTCTGCAGTATATTGTAACTTTCTCCCTTATAACTGGGTGGGTTTTAGACTCCACGATGCCCATTCATAAAACCCCAGTAGAGGAAGCCAGCCCTACGCCTGTGGGCAACGGTTGAACCCCTGAGGTAATGATGTGGAGTAGAGTTGCGCGAAAGTAGCCTCATCAAACGCTGCTGGGGTAGCCCAGCTAACATGAGTTGGGTGCGCAGGTTACCGTGTGCTGCGCACCCATATAGGGGTGTGTGGAACAACCGATTACAGCAGTTAGTGGAAACTGTGCCAAAGACTCACCACTATCTTCAACAGCCTAGGCATACAGGGGAGAACGTTTTAGGCTGTTCGAATGGCAACTCGTCTCCGTGGCTAGATACTACAAATGACCGAACCGATATGAGTACCATGGGCAAGGGGTAGCCCCAGCAGTCCGTCATTCAAACCAAGGTTGGACTCGTAGTGGCAGTGAATCCACGATAGTATTCCTTTGAATTTATCTTGAAACTTTGTCCTTCACCCTTGGATGCATTAGTCTGAAGCTGGTTTTCTTGCAGAAGCTTCGCCTCTTCTAGAGGGCGTGGATGAAAAAGGGGTGGGCGCCTGGACGCTCTGCGCGTAACGTTTCTAGCGGAGTTAAAATATCAGTGGAAGATCTTATCTGTGCGGCTAGTCCGAGGTAACCCGGAACAGACCATACAGCAGCGCAGGAAATGGGATCGAACATTATGATCCACCAATCCCGTTAGTCGCCGTCTGTCGTCTGTCTTGTCTCCATTATACTCCCGGATTATTGGACGCCTTAGTTCCTCACAGGACACGGGCGGTTTAGAGCTTCTCTTCACAGATTCAGGATTTATCAATTGGTCAGCGGTCCAAAATTTGGACCGGTTGGACACGGAAATCTTATGGCCGCTTCCTCCAGCTTTGGAGCATTCATTTGGAGCATTTTGCAACAAATTTGGGAAAAATGCATTCCTAGGGCATTTTATGACCTTGATAGGGCCGTAAAGTACCCCCCCTCTTCGGCGACTAGTATACTCGCACCTTGCCGGGGTCGTGAGCAGAGCTCAAACACCTTTTTATCCATAATTTATAAACATATATATATATATATATATATATATATATATATATGATTCGACAAAGCCATCGGAATCCCAGCAAAATTATGGATATCGCCATACACCACGCCACTCCACGTCTTTTTCCCATCCAGAAAGATTCAGCTTCCTCGCAAATCACCGTCTTGTTATGTGGAATACAGACAAGCCCCCGTCTATTCTGTTTTATCAATCTATTGAAGTTAAAACTAGAATTAAAAGTATAATTAGAACTTTGAATTTAATAATATTTATTCATAACATGATTAGATGTACAAATATGTATTATAATGAGCATTCCATTCTGAGACATCATAAATGACGCCGTTAATCACATGCTTCGATTAACGATGTTGTCATCTTTTTTAAAATCATATTCAAAAACTGTCGATTAGATTTGATGGAGATCCTGAAATTTAAAAGGTATGATATGATCGAAATATATCTCCGTTGCTTTTATTAAAACGCAATTTCTTTGCAGAGTCGATAAGCTTTCTAAGGGTGTACAAATCGCTCTACAGTCCTTTATTAAATAGAGCGAAAATTTGGGAAGCTTCAATCGAACGATTTTATTGTCACCGGACAAAATAGTTTCCCCCGTGAAGAATGAATTGGAAACGAACACGCTAAATAACAATGCACAAAGTGAGACGTGAAAATGCCATTTCTTGGGTCCCCAATGTGCTAAGTGCATTAGATAGGGAGGGAACAATTCGGGGGAGGATTGCTACCCTCATCCATTCGATTTAAGTGGAACTATTCTTACGGACAAATAACATCTTACATTAACGAGTTCTGTCCAGGCTATACATTTATCCTTAGCTGGGGATCATAAAACCAAAAAAAGAGAAAAAAACCAGACCGAAATCCATCGGGTGAAATATGAATCCACATATTGTGAGATCGGTTAACATGTTTCAATATTATTGAAAAACGATTAAACGCAATGTTTGTCGCCGATTGAAAAATAATTTATGCATTCGACTACATTCGAAAATAATGGCTTTGGGGCTGGAAGCCAAACAGAAAAGTACAATGTGACATTTCCGTATTTAATTAACCCCAAATTCATATCGATTCGTGAATATTAGTAGCTTTGGTGTGCTTGAAAAACGCAATGATTGAAATTTGGCAAAGTAAAAAATGTCAGTAGAGAATTGATAAAGTTTTGCCTAACGTATATTGGAATGCTTATTGAAAGATGAAATTCGCTTTATTCTCTGTCGTAACAGAAATAGCTTCGATAAAGCCTCAGCTAGTTGAAAAATAGACGTTTTCAGTGAACTTCTTTCCAATAATGCTCAGCAGTACGTTTCAATGCCTCTTACATCAATTCACATTGAAATTCTTATGACACTTCGTGAAAACATGCAACTTATTCTTAAATTTGTCATTTCGACAGATAATATATGCCTAATATGAGCATTTGAGCTTAAATTTAGATTTAAAAAATCATTGTCATAAAAAAGGATAAATAATCGATTGATCGATTGCAAAAGCATTCCCATAATCCTGCTTATAATTTCCCTTAAATTATAGAATATCATCTTAACGGACGGATCATTTGCTTAACTTGATTTATATACATTATCGAAAAGCTATCACTGTTCTAACCATAGATAACTCTATAAAATTACATTATAACTCATCGAACTGGATGACATTCAGAAGTCAAGAATGTGAATGACGTCAGGAATTCACAATTGCGAACTTAAGAACTGAGATTCAATTTTTGAGCGTCATCCTTACTTTTGCAAAGGAAAAATCTTTAAATTTAATAGATTTCAAAAGCATCAGTATGGTTGTCTAGATTAATTTAGTCTTCAAAATTACCTGAATAGCCTATTGAAAAGCACACATAGACTTTATTCAATGCGTTCACCAAGGTGATCATGGCCTGTGAATAGATATTGAAGAGGACTTAATCCTACAATAGACTACATGTGACTGCATGACGATGATAGAATTTGTAATACCAGGTCCATTATTTAAGGCGTTATCAGGGTCAGTTTCCGAGTACGTAGGGAGTAAATATCCCCGTATTTTTTTGTAATATTATTTTTGTATTCAAGAATAAATATTAACCCTCAATGTTGACGAAAAACGAACACTGTATAATTATTTTTATGTTCAATTAAAGCAATATATGATGAAAGATATGCCATCAAGAGATGTCAATGGTGGTTCCAAAAATAAGATGAGATTTAAATCAGATCGTTGATAGATCATTAAGGAGTAATTGTAATGACTTACACTCATATGGTCTGTAACGTTGAAGACACGCAAGCCGCGAGAAAAATATAGCTTGGAGCCTGCGGGAAGGACATCTTCCCGAAGTCAAGGCTATACAGCGACTCTCCTTCCTGTATATCTTCATACGATGAAAAGCGGTGCACACGCAAGAATTTAAAAGAAGAAGCTAATAGAAAGATGTATAGTTGACTTTGTAGGCAAATCTTCATCATTCGAATTCAAGATTAACCCAAAATAATTTTATTGTGCATTTTGTGTTTGTACAGATACTATTTTGCTCTAATATTTAAATTAAACTAAAGTTAAATTAAAAAAACGAAAAGAAAGAAATATTTTTTGAACTTATCATATATTCAATAACGATAAAAATGGGTTATTTTGGGGAAATCCTGCTTGAACTTTCTCAGGAAAAAAAGGAAAGACTTACATTGGCACAAACTATTAAACACTGATGAAAATTTACTTGGAGAACTCATATTAAAGTTTTCTCTTGTGAATTGTTCCGAAAAGCATGTAACAATATTTGCTTTAGATTAATTAGCTCTAAATAATGTTTTACTATATAAGATAACACGTATTCATTATCTTTAGTAAATTATTATGAGAAATCTGAAGAAATATTAATGTTTTTAATACAAATAAATACGATTAATTCGTTGTTTTCTTGAGTTTATGATAACAATACTTATTCGATTATTTGACGAGGATCTGATTCCACTAATGGCGTCAAGACATCATCATCCAATTTTTAGGACTTTCCGTTCTTGAAACATGTACGATGTTCTTATCTCCTTAATGCTAAAGTAATGTATATTTTATATTTTTATTTAGATCTTGATCCTCTTTTTTATTCATGTGAATAAAATAAATCAAATCAAAAGGTTTCAAAAGGGATCAAAACAAACTTTGATTGCAAATGATGATAAAAATTTTTGATTATTTTTCTATACCCTACATATTTTTAAAATTACTCAATATTTTATCATTTTAATCTTTTGGAGATGTAAAAAATATTGCTTATATAGGATTGTATTGTTAAAACGTTATTGTATTTAACATAATTTTGTATTAAATAAGTAAAATCAAAGATCTGTTGGCTCAAATTCACTTAGCCGGGAGTTTTATTTGTATTTGATAAATTATTGCTGGAAAGCTCGTAAGAATAAAAATGTGATATCATTCAAACGTCAAATAGTGAGAATTTTACGACATGAAAGCCTTTTTAAGGAGACCGGAACAAGGCGTTCGATATCGGAACAAACTCGGAAAATCGTGACATCTGACATACCCATAGAAAGAGTTCTGAAATGCTTACTCCAACATCTGATTATGTTGTATTTATAGTACATAATGCGAAATATAACTATTTTTAAGCTAATATTATCACAAAATTAATTTTGATATTCAATTTGTCTTAAATTTTATTAGGTTGTCTCATAAGTCACTTTCGCGAATAAACACAGGTCTAATCATAGCCATGGTTAAAGAAAACCCGCGATATACTGTTCGCAAAATAGCTAACAAGCTAGAAATTCCACGAACATCCGTCCATAATCATCTGATAAAATTGGGCTACATCAATCGTTCAGATGTGTGGCTTCCTCATGAACTAACTGACTCAAATAAACATCAGCGTATTTCAACATGCGATCATCTTCTCCAATGACAAAATAGGCAACCTTTTTTGAGGATGATTATCACTGGAGATGAAAGTTGGATACTCTATGAGTATATCCGATGTAAACGGTCTCGGACCAAGAGTACAGAAGCTTTAACTGTAGCTTAACCTGGCCTATATCCAAAAAAAGTTTTCCTATGCATTTGGTGGGACTGGAAGGGGTTAGTTTATTATGAGCCACTTCAGTAAGGCGAAACGATCAATTCAACAAAATATTGTTTCCAACTAGACAATCTAAAGGATGAAATTGCCAGAAAACGGCCAGAATTAGCGAATAGACGAGGCGTTGTTTTTCATCACGATAACGTCAGGCCTCATGTATCTTTGCTCATCAGAAATAAATTATTATCATTTGACTGGGATGTTTTACCTCATCCTCCATACTCTCCAGACATTGCCCCTTCAGGTTATTATTTATTTCTTTCATTGAAAAATTCTTTACGTGGTAAAATTTTTAATTCAAAAAATGATCTAAAAATGTATCTTGATCAATATTTTGCCAATATACCTGGGAAAATTTTTGCAAGAAGGCAGTATGAGGCTTCCGGAGAAATGGATTCAATACATTTTCATGTAATACAAATGATTGCTTATTTTTTTCTTAATATGAAAACGAAAGAAACTTATAGAACACTCTAATATTTCCGAATGCATCGACTACGTTTCTTGTGAATTGATATATATATATTATAAACTTAGTTATTGCATACATAACGGCAGAGAATTGAAAGGATATGACTTAATGGGTATCAGACTAATTGAGCCTATGAATAAAAGCTCATATGCATTTCGTATCTGTATCCGACCATAACTGTGTTAATATTCTCGAAATTCATAGCGTGGAGTTATTGGATGGTATCAGTTTTGCTAAATGGGTTATGTGGTCACCTAGGCCAATAATCTAAAATTAAATATATTATTAGATAAGGGTCAGGAAAGGCAGAGTATCCTCGGCAAGTTTCCGTTCGTGGAGATCCTTTTCAAAGGTCATAGTAGTAAACTAATTATATAATATGTTGTATAAGTTATATGCTTCCGTTAGAGTGAGCATTTCTATACTTACATGTAAGCAAAATAACGTAGAATTATTATATTTATATGTTACATATCTGTGAGCTTAAAAATAATAAGTGAACTTATTGGCCATTATATAAGTATATTTTATTTTTAAAAAATGCTTTTACCTGTAAAGCAGACGTGATAACCACTACACTACGGAGCCGATTAAATTAGCGATGATTGATGTATGTCATATGTATGTAATCAAATAAATTCCCTATGGCAAAGATTGCAAAAGTGCCCTTAGATGCGTTCATCCAGGTGGCTCGCTGAGTGAAGGATTACCAATAAAACTCAAAAAGTCCTGCGGTGTGTAAAAGGCAATGGACTAAGCATGGCTGCTCTATGATGATGATATAAGAAAACAATAAATTTGAGATAGCTAAAAGCACTCTTTCCTTATGTTGTAATAAGATCAAATTCCCATTAAAAATTGATATCCCTAAAGGAATATTTAAAAAAATGGTTCCGGCCGGGATCGAACCGGCGACCTTCTGCGTGTAAAGCAGACGTGATAACCGCTACACTACGGAACCACTGTAAACTAAAATAACTATCGATCTATTAAAAAAAAAAAAATTATTCAACTTGCAACTTTCCATTTTAATATATGATTACACAATCAAGTATTGATTATTTTTAAAATGAGAATTCATTGAATTTAAGAACAGTTTTCTTAAGAAGTTCATCTCAATGTTTAATTTGAAATTAATGCTTAACCCTTAAAGGAGTACTGTGCCGGGGCCTGGTACTCCCCCTCCACTTTTCAGAAAGAGCACTCTTGTACATTGAGCTTGGAGATAGACAGAGACAGATACAGACGTAGCGCAGTTCGAGAGATAGAGACGGAGAGCTTCCCCTCATACATAGCACCATTGTATAGATCGTTAGCCCAAATGTATCGATTAATATTCAAATGCCCACGATTATGCTTATTAAATATAGTAACTCAGAAGTTTTTAACACTGAATGTATGTGGTAATACATGTATAATTTTTGAACTTAAATTATTGGTGATCCTTTTTTCAAAAAAACACAATTGCCTTGTCTATTAAAAATATGTTAATTGCCGTATTTTGAACTGTATTTCTCAATATTAATAACTCACTTTATAAATTTTAATTATTTGATAAATTTCTTTGCTTGTCGTATATTGTAGATTTTGCTTTTATACAAGTCGAAATTCCTCTGCGAAAGAATTTCTAAGCAATTGAAGAAGCTGGAAAGGGCTCCACGATATTTTAAATTTAATAAGTGTGAAAAGGTCACGACTGCAACAAAGGCCTGTCCATTCGATCTTGAACAATTCCTGATAATGGTACTTCTTGAGGAGTATACACCTTCACATAGTCGAGTGGTGGAGTGACCCTTCTAAAGGGAGGGGTGACGGTCGCCGGGTTGCCATTTAACACGACCATTTGGACAGTAACAGCATTTACTCATTTATGGGGGTGACTAAAGGTAGAGGGAGACAATGAGGGTGACTTCCATAGAAATAATGCACTCTATATTGCACGAGGTAAATTCAATTATATTATGAAAAACCTCTTAATGCGTTCAACTAGAAGACAAGCACTTAAACAATTGAATGTTTGTAAATCACTCACCAGTTTATTGAATTTATATGCTATTAAGGCTCCATTTTAGTCAATGGCGGCAATAAATTTATCATTTGATTACCTTGTTTTTTTTTCTTTATCCATACATGGAAATGGCTGATAATTCTATCAATCCTGAGATTGCGAATGATGTCTGCTTCCTCTTGCACATCAAATAGAATCCGCAGTGGATCATTCCATAAGGAGTAGGGTATCAAAACGGTTTATATTTACGATTCGGGCTTGTCAACCCTTACGCATCAATTATCTACGTACCCCCAAGGCTGACTACAGCGTCTCCATATTTCAGCCGCTTTCATCTTCTCGCCAACATTTCAGTGCCTACGGGCCGATAATGCCACTTAAATAATGGAGGCACTCCAAACCCCAACGAATCTACTCCTGTTCTTCGGCAAATACGATTAATTTCGACTTACAAGCCAGCTCAGGGCGCAAACCTGTAGCCACAGCACCTTCTTTGAAGCTAGCCAACGGCCAATGTTTGCTTAACAAGGCTTTCATAACAATAATCTCTTTTGCACTCAACAATGTACGATAGCTTAATGTATACACGAAAAACATTATCAGAAATACCATGATATAAAGTATTCATTACAAAATTCAATATCATAGTTTATCTGGATAATCTACATATTTGCAAATTGTTCAACAGTATTCATTCATTCACGATTTTATTTAAGAGTTGACTTGTTTAAGAATTTTGATATTTTAGAAAGTTCTCTAATTCTTAGCGGTATTTATTGGGTTAATGCTGTTGTGCCAATGACTTATATGGATATTCTTATGAAAAGAGACTAATGTTAATGTTTTCTGGAACTTGGTATGTATAAAATTGTAAATTATTCTAGTTGGATTCCAATGCAATGACCTCTCACTATCCGGATAATTGCCCTAATCGCTGAGCTGTAAATTATATATCAGTTTAAATTTAATAGTATTAGGGGTCCCAAATAATCATAAATTTAATTATTTGAATAACGAATATGAAATTGATAAAATATTCGAATATTTTATATACAGGTTGTTTGGCGCATGGACTGACACAATTTTTAGGGGGTTAGGAAGGTTTTTTGCTTGGTTTCACATGTGAGCCCTAAGTGTCCAAAAAATACCCAAAATACAACGAATATGAAACGTCAACTTCAAAATTCTCTAAATAAAAAAAACTTTGAACAATTTTGGACTTAGTTTAGTTTTAAAATATTTTCTAATTTATATCCTTTCCAACGATATGCTTCATGTCATAAAAATCATTCAATAAGTCATTAAACTTGAAGAGGTACCAGTTTGCTAGGGTTGTCTGAAGTAGTATTTTCTCTTTCATTTTAGTAAAAGCAACGCTTATTCCTTCAATTGAGATTTTTTTGTGGGCTCGCACGGTCTCCAGATCTGACACCGCTGGATTTCTTAGCCTATTCCGTGGCTTGCACGGTTTCCAGACCTGACACCACTGGATTTATTTGTCTATGAACGTACTGATTTTATTAAGATCAACCGTGGTTAAGAAAAATACAAGTTCGATTATTTAAAATTAACAAAGGTAATATATTCTTAGCCTTTCTAGCCTTTTAATATTTAGTAATTTTTGCTATTTCATTCAAATTGAGGCACAATTCAGTAAAAACATGTAGAACTCACAACTGGGCATTCGAAGAAGGATCGATTTGTGAAAGAATAGTTCGAAAAAGGCGAAAAAAAATGTCGAAAGAGGAAAGATAAAAATGCTGGATAAGTGGGTGCCGCACGAACTGCCAGAAGGCTAAAATTGAGGCGATTGGAAGTGTTTTCTTTGTTGATAAATTCAAGTATATAACAATAGTAGTAATTGATACTAAAAATAAGTAAAAGAAATTGACACGCAGTAGCTCCCCTAATATTTCGATAATTAATTTGAGAACAAATATACATCCAAGATTGTAAATAAGTTTTAGGAAGAAGAAGTTATGCTGGAGTTCGAGGAATCGAAACAAATCTAAACTGTAAATTCAATAATGGAAATGTTTATATTTTGGATCGATTGTCTCGATCCAAATTTATCTTGATTTCCTAGATCTGAAAAAATATATACTGAAACGATTAAAAAATTCGTACAAATCCACTAATGATGTATGAATCTTAACAACACTCTAATGTATATATTACAACTACCACATAAGGCTTTTAATCCTCGAATTAATCCTACGGAGATCGACTACATCTGATAATGGATACGAATCTTAAAATAATATTATTTTTATTCAACTGATTGATTTCCAACTGATCCAACTTCGAAAAATAATATTCTTAACATAAATGAATCAAAAATCGATGTGTGCATTCTATCATAATCTATTTGCAATTGGATCTTGCCAGTTGATAGAACGCACTGGATCCCAAGTCATACTTGTGTCAATCAAGTGTAAATATTTTTCTTGCTTTTTATGATTCCAGGCATCTTTTTTACCTGAAGCCATTTTTGAAGTTGTCTGGATTGGATATTCTTAAACACGACTTTAAGTCGAGCAGCGCGTAAGGATCCTTGAAGAACACTCGAACTTTAACGTTTTCTCACGAGTGACATTTTAGAAATGGTTTACATGATGACTTGAATGCCCTTATTCTGATCGGATTGATTTTTCAGACATATTTTTTTTTTCACCGAATACGTTTTTATTGATAAAATAATTTATGAACCCATTGAAAATACAATGGCATTCTGTCTGCAACCTTATTGCCAAGGAGGGTATAGTTCAATTTTTCAAAATTATCAAGCCTGTCGTGAAAGCACATTGGATAACTTTATCAAAAGACGCTTGAAAATGGTATTTTTCTTTTGGAATTTTTTTAAAATAGTAACCTCAATTAAAATTAAGCAATACATCGTAAAATTTGTGGATGATTTTTTAAATACGCATATGTGTTGTATATATATTATATTCCCTTAGGTCACACTGACATATGTAAGAGCAATCTTATCAATTAATATTCTATGCTATAGTTTATATTAAATACTTATTCATATTAATATTCATATGCAGCTCAGACTATAAAATATGTAAAGAACGAATAATATCACAGTTTTATTTTAAAAAAATGATTCCAGCCGGGATCGAACCGGCGACCTTCTGCGTGTGAAGCAGACGTGATAACCGCTACACCATGGAATCGTTGGGGAAAAACCATAGTTCGTTCATAGAATAGTTTTCATTTTCTTCAAATATTTTTTACCATATTAATATTTAAAAGTAATCCCTTCGTCGTAATAAATCGTCTTCCCTTTTAGTGTCACTCTCATTTTCTTTCTCTTAAGATACAAAAGAAAGGATATCTGGATCATCCATGCATTCAAAATATGGATCATTTAAATAATGATCCAGCAACTCCTCGATGTTTTCCCTGTCTGCGTTTTCAAAACATTTTAAATTTTCCAATAATCCATATATTTCAGTTATATCATTTGCTTCATTCTCTTCGGAATTCATTCACGTTTGACCAAGATTTTGATATTCTATGTATAACATTAAATAACTTTTTTCCAGACATTGATCAAATTGTCATCTTCAAATTCAAATTATCACAAGGGTCGTTGGATAACTTCGACCTCGCACATAAAAAAGTCGCACAAAAAAAGGTTTGAGTGTAATATTTTGGGAATAATAAATGTTCAAATTATTCATAACTTTTCATCTAACAGCTTGAATGTGCCCCCAATTTTAAGCTTGTTGTGAATCTCTCATACACATTTTATAAAAATATTTCTAAAATCGACGTTAAAATATAATATGGATAATTTACTGCTTTTTTTTTTTGGTGATTATATTGCTTTTCATATAACCGTTGGCAGGAGAACCTTAACAAAGAACCTTTGAGCATTATTCCACTATATTATATTTATCTTTCAGCCAAAACGACGAAAAACTCTCAACGCATACAATATTCATAGAAGAACTTTGCTTTATAAAATGCTTCTGCATTGTACGAATATAATCTCAATTGCTCTTAATATTAATATAGTAATTTAAACATTTTTACAGTATATATGAAATGGGTATCATATCAGCAGCATTATCTTGTTGCTTCATGCTTCAGCACTGAGGTTTGCTCAAGACCTCGAGACGTATAGTATTCATAGGGTCTTGAGCATCGTGGAAATACGTGGAGGTGTTTCAGCGGAGAAAAAGTCGTTCCTCCACGGCATAACGAACGTCACTTAACCCGGAATAACGACGTAAAGCGGAAGTAAGTCGACTCGTAAGTCATCTGGTCTGGTTGAAAGAGCCGGATAAGTGGCGTTACATGAATGTTTAATGGATCCATTGACAAAATTAATGGCTCTCTGTTCGAATACACGCTGCGAAATAACGAGTCGGTTGAAACTTTTTAAGCCGTGCACAGATGTTGGGAAGCACTGGCCTGCTCGCCCTCTAAGGGCATCATATTTTTAATAGGGGGTGTTTAATCCCCTTATTTAATAAAAAGTATATCCTCTTATTGACATATTGTTTAAGGTCTTAAATAAAATTTTGATATTTATTTCATAGTTTTTAACAAGGAAACTCGATTTGGAACTTATATTCGATATCTAATACTCCCACTGTACAATTTTTTAATGAACAAATAAAATATATTGTACAAATATTTTTAATATTTTTTACCCCAAAAAAATAATTTATTTACGCGAAAATCTTAAAACTTTAGCTTAGTTGACTAGATAATATTGTAGTGAGAATCATCCCAAAATTTCAGCCAGATCAATCAAAAGCTTTTTAAGCTACAACTGGCAAACATTTTTAAAATGCAGTTTCGAGATAATTTCGTTTAATGTTTCAATACGATAAAACTATAAATTGTAGTAATATTTCAATCAATCAATGATTCTAGGCGCATATAATAGATCTTCAGCTTTCTCAAAAAGCTGATTATCTTCGACTAGCTGTTGTTTTCGGGCTTTACGAGCTGCTTTTGTCTCAGAAAGACTCTTACGGTTCTACCTCGCTACCTGCGTTTCATCGATGTTTTCAGAAAAAACTTTTCAGTAGGTGCCAATAATTATATTTAATGTATTCATCATCTTCAAAATGAAGCTGTAGTCCTTATTAAATATACCAGTAGCAATATATGTTGATGGAAATAGTCGAATATTTAATAGGCTGTAAAGATAAAGGAACTCCGCAGTTATGGAAATCCTATCCCAAATTGATCTTTTTAAACCAATTGCATTTAATATTCTCTTTTCTTCACCTTAATAATTATGAGTTCATTTTGAACCGTTAGAGAATGGCATGAATCATTCCAGATGCACAATATTCCCATTTTATCACCCAACCGCGAATTAAAATGCAAATACATCCAGCATATTAATAAGCTGCAAAAGTGTGCCTTTCAACAGCACCAGAATGATGTGGGAGTCGCAAGGAAGCGTTTTTCTGCAAATATCCAAATGAAATCTTGGCAAGAATTATGAGGGCTATTTTGGAAAACATATTCACTACCGTAAAATTTGTGACAACGCCATTTAAATGCGAGCACCATCGCTGTGGGCACGTCATCTATTTTCACCAGTTTTAATTTGAGTTTCTCCATTTCAACCCCAGCAGAGAGTATGACATCAACTGGGTGCAGGGATATATTTCTTTTTGGCATTTCACCTCGGAATAAAGCAAAGAATAAATGTTCCACTATGACATCCTTAAATAATAGTTTTATTTTAAAATTCTTAATACCGGTCATATATTCTCCCTGTTAACGCGATTTTTATTCGTAGTTTTATAAAATAGTTATTCAAGTCTCTATTCTTAGCCTCGCGGTAAAGAGCGTACCATTGAAGTTTTCCATCAAGCCTTAAAAAGTTCCCGTGTTTTCTTGAGATTTTAGTTCGTTGTATATTTTAATTTTGTGAATATACAGAAAAATACATCTGATACATTTATGCCTCATATTGGCTGCTTAACCAAACATAAAATCATATGAGTGATGATCAACAAGTTCTTGCCGCAATGAAAATGTCAGTTTGTGCTGATTGCATTTTTTTATGATTCATTCAAAGAAATCTAAAGAGAATGATTTAATCCAATATTTTTCTTTATATTCAAAATTATCGTTCTAATTTCAACATAATTGATTTGTTCAATTATCATTATTTAAATAATATACGAAGATAGTCCCTGTCTTTTTCTGTCAATTATGATTTTTTTCTATTATCCGGATTTTTCGTTATTCGGACTATTTTCATCCCCAATTAGTCCGGATAATCGAGGTTCTACTGTATTATAAAAACGGACAGAGTCAATCAGTGTTGATTCATGTAAAGTAGAATGATCAAGAAAAATAAAAACCGCATGCAACCCTCGATCAGATCGATATCCTGCGTTTTGCGCCCCAAGCTCAGTTGTGCCCATGGCAGGCGCCTGCTTTGCCACCCCCTAGTTACGGCCCTGATTATGATAGCTATCCGAATTTCATTTTGGCATGATGATGAGCTGCAGGCCCATAGTCTTGATTGCGAATTTGAAATCCTCCACAGGATTGAACAGATGGTTAAAAAGGGCAGTTTTATTCAAAACGGTTCTTAAATTTGATGTATTCTAAAATAAAAACTCATGCAAACAAAAATTCTTTCTTAAGCATAAAGGAAAAAAGAGATAAGATATTTGCCCTTTTAAAATTAGTTTAAAAATGAGTTTTAGAGTTGACGTCGACCGATTGTCTTGGCCGCGGGGAGATGTGTTTTACCGTCGGCTTTTGCACTAAAACGTTACAAATGATTATTGACAATCAATTTGAAACAATAAAGGTGGAATATGGAATTGGTATTGTGCGAATAGATTAATCTTCATCCGTTACAATGGTCTTTGTTTGTAGATACGTCAAGTATGAATATATTGTATACCCGAGACCGATCACTACTGTGAGATGTTACCGCAATACACAATCGCGTTAAACAAATTCTTGGGGCTTGGCAAAACGATTAATGCCCTCGATAGGGCACAAGATAAATGCAGTGCAGAATTTCATTAGAGTTTGAACCGCAGCCTGCATAATGTAAGTGAATTTCTAACGGTTTGTTATGAATTGATTATGGCCCCGAATGCGTTCATATGCAAACAGCTATTGCATCCTTAATCAAACATAGCATTCTGAACTGTGCTCAAGACTATTCTATGATTATATGAAAGGAGTTCTATTAAAGATCAAATGAGCTTTGGATGTTCGCGAATCCCATTTGGTTCGATGAAGGATTATTAAATGTTCGATACCTAATAATCCCTAATTGCATCCATGTCGTCCTAATGAATAACGTATATTTAACCCTATTAAATAGTAGTATGATATCTTAGATGCTTTGATGATTATCTTCTAGCTTTTTTGACGTCTGACTTTTTCTTAACCGATAATCAGGATAAATCTGGATAAAGAGGATCGATTAGAAATAGTAATACTCCTGATCTTCAATATTTGTTGGTGTTTTGATTTTTTTTACAATCTGGTCTATTGCTCGAAATATTTATATTGTTCATAATATCCTGCAGGTTTTTAATTTAGTTTGCAAGAATAACGGTATAATTATTTCAAATTTATCGATTAATACTCATTTGCAATATTTCTGCATTCAGAAATATTCCAAATACTAAGCCCAATAGCATTCTGCCAATATTATTTTTTTCTGTACATTTGGTACATACGGGATATATTTAATACATGATTTACGAAAATTATTAGAACAGTACAGACATCATCAGTTCTGTTTTTTTTTCCCAGATTAATACGTGATTTCATCTCATGTTATCATGGAGACTTTTGAATTTGAAAGATCTTCAATTATCCTTGAAAATTCATCCATCCATCAATATAAATCTTTGATATTTCTTATGAATTCCTACAAATACTGTCGTATGCAAAAATATAAAGATTAAACTATGATTTACATAAATTGGAATGATTTTTGTTCAAAAAAAGGACAAGAAGGATCATAATTCATTATGATAAAAGTTTGATTCCGGCCGGGATCGAACCGGCGGCCTTCTGCGTGTGAAGCAGACGTGATAACCGCTACACCACGGAATCACTATGAAATAATCATACATAGTATTTTTTTCCTTTTTTGAAAATCACAGATTTAAATGCAAAACCGATCGATCATATCAATTTTGAAAAATGCAAAAATAAGTCCATATTTCAAGTAGTTTTGTTAATAGTAGCGACTATCTTTTATTTACATATTAATCAATACTAATTGACTAGGTTTAACTATCCTTAAAAATAATTTTTAGATTTCCCTAATCAAATTTTAGTACACAAACCAATAATTGAGCCAACTAATTGAATTTAATCAGCGTTAGTAATTTTGCGAAGACCTCAGCCATCAACTTCAATCCTTAAAGATGCCATACCGTCGATGACAACAAAGTTATTTCATTACAATGTTTTTCATTTATTTAAGCAACTATTGAATATTATACGTGCATATAAAAATACTAATTACTCCAATAAATGATAACAATGCAAAATTTAATACCTGACGTTTATTTTACATATATATGACATTATATTGTATGTCAATATTATAGCCAATATCTCTATATTTCAATGTATTTTTTTGAAAACTAAATTAATATTATCCTTATTTTGCGAAGATTATGTGTAATATAATATTTTTATGATATTCAAGATTTTATGAACAAGATTGATTTGAAATTCTGACATATCATAAGAAAATGGTAAACAATGAATGTGGAAAATTGTATGAGAAAAGGGGGAAAAGTTTATGCGTTATTTATACAGTCAATGTGGTTCCGTAGTGTAGTGGTTATCACGTCTGCCTCACACGCAAAAGGTCGCCGGTTCGATCCCGGTCGGAACCATTTTTTTAAAATCAATATCGATTAAATTAATTTCAGTCAATGACCAATTAAATTCGACAAGTTTCAAAATTTCGTTTTTGTCTACAAGTTCAGAAAGTTTGAACTATTGAGCTATAATACCTTTAGAAATATTTAAAATAAGCTCTTTAGTCTTGTTAACTCTTGATCGACTAATTTAATCAGCGTTAGTAATTTTGCGAAGACCTCAGCCATCAACTTCAATCCTTTAAGATGCCATACCGTCGATGACAACAAAGTTATTTCATTACAATGTTTATAAGACGCTAGAAAATTTCTCTTTTAAGCTAAAAACGAATATAAATTTTCACAATAGAGTATGTAACAGCATATAGATTATCAAATGACTTATGAAAAAACGTAAAAATTTAGAGCAGGGAGTAGCTAGGAAAAAAACAATGACCTCCCCAAATCAGGAATTTGCTTGAAAATTGGCATGAACGTCACGAAAAGTGAAACTTCAAGCGGCAGTTGACTTGAATATATTATAGACACGCTACCCGCATGTTCCACAACGCCTTTACTACTTTTAGACCAGTAACTTGCCTAATTTATTATATATTACACAATGACAGTTTATTTTTTAGATAACGATTTACTAGAAGATAAATGTTATATTTTATGTACAACGTTTAGTTTTATTATATTAGAATGAAGGATAATAATTTTGTTACACCCAGCTTCAGTTGATTTTACGGTATTTTAATATGGCGTATATATTACGATTAACCCTTTGAATAGTGAGCTAATTTTAAATCAACATAAACTTAGATTCTATAATTGTATGTCCGCCAATTATCATTCGTACAAATCCACTTATCTGTTAGGACCGTCGCAGCGTGTATGAAGCTTGTATATTTATAAATGAACACTATTGATAGCACACAATATTCGGTAATTTCTTCAAGCAAACATAAACAATACATTTGAAATCGATTCATTATATCATTCATGTATCATTATTAGTCGATAAATTTGGGTTAACGATCGATATAATTGTACGATGTACGCAAGATACCATCTCTGTCTCTCATTCACAATCAAAAACCTGCAAAATATTTTCTCCGTCTCTGTTTCTCACCAAACTCAACGTGCAAAACACTCTCCATCTCTATCTGTCTCCGACCTCAACGAGTAAGGATTAGGGAATCCAATCTCGGGATCCCGGACAGTTTTAGGTGCTCATGAATCCCGGGATTAGTAAATGTAATCCCTAAAAATTCGGGATTGAAATTTTTATCTAACTGAAACCTTTCCCTACCGATGATGTATTTACTACACCTCGACTCTAATAATGGGAATATCGATATGAAATATAATAGATACGGGGTTCAAAAATTTTGTATTCCTCCGTAATATAATTGCGAATCACATCAAAGTATTATAGTTTAAAAGTATTCATCTGCAGCGACGTAAATAAATAATTTGTCGGGAAATCGGTAATTTTGCAAGTTTTAGTCCGTGTCTCAGCAGATAGGAATTTTATCAGTCACATTGATGGCGTTATACGAAAATGGGGGCTCACGCGGTCATCAACTCGAACTAGCATTTAAATATCTGATGACGATACCTTAAACGAGTGTGGAGGCTGAGGGTGCATTTTCAAATCCCGATTCCGGGATCCCGAACTGATCCTGGGGTGGTCTAATGCAATCCCGAAATCCCGAGATTGAAATTTTGGCTCGGGATCGAATTCCATAGTAAGGACACTCTTTCTGGATCACTGGAATTTCGTCATAATTTTACAGGTACAAAGAACGCTAAGAACTATACTGAATATTAAAATGATAAAACATCGAAAACTTATTTAGGTTTTAAAAAAAAAATTTAAGCAAGATTTTTGAGAGAGATTTTTTGAAGGGATGACTTACTTTTTTACTTTCGAAGGCTTCGGATCAGTTTTATCTTTTAATTTGAACTCAATAGAAACATGGCATCTAATATTTGCTCCCTAATAACTTCATAAATTGAAGAATATTACTTAAAATATTTGTAAATCGTGTTAACAAAGTTACCTTCTTGCATAATGAGAAGGTTAAATAAGTGACTTCCTACATGTTCGTTAGCAGCCATGCCGTTTGTTTGGTTGGACTAGCGACTGAATTTACTCACTCTAAGCTCGAATTTAAACTTTCGACTTAGAACTCCGTGCAGAATCTTTTAGCACATGCATTCGAATATTTAATTCTTAATCGCCTTCTGTGCTAGTCGATAAATTTTCCAAGCAACGAGAAGCCAAGCGCAGACGCAATATGTGGAATTGCAATTTTTTCAATTAATACCGGAGTTTCGACGCAAATATAGTCGCACAAAAAAAAAACGGGGAGAAGTCAGCAAATCGTCGAATAAATACGCGATGAAGACCGAAATGAAAAATATGTGATGATGAATACGAGCGGGGCCGCGTTTTCAATCAATTAATTGATGCGTAAAATCGAGTTTAATTAAATTCAGTTATGGATTCAGAAAAATTGAATAAATAAATACAGAATCGAGACGTATCCTCGATTTTTTTGTGTGTTTTTTGTGTGAAAATTAATATTTATACCCGCTGAAATGAATATATTATTCATTTTAATTAATTTGCGCAATCCCCGTACAATGAAAAACTGAATTAGCAATTCTAAATTACAGGCGAACTGAAAGAAGAGTTGGCATTTTAATTTAACTAATCCGAGATTCTTACACAAATTTGAACATGCAATGTAAATATTTGATTGAATAAAATCAACCCTATTAATGCTGGAGTGTAAAAAATATATTCATATTTTTACCCTTGCTACATATAAATACATTCAAGTTATTCGATACATTTGCTAAATCTTAACATATTGAGCTAGTTTCTGGGATCTTATCATAAATATTCAAATTCAAATCCAGAATATTTTTCGTCGTTCAATCGATCGCCTCAATACAGATTTAGTCTGATTTCCTGGTTTATATTTTGAGTGTCAATATTATATAAATTTATCATATAAATGGTATAGCTATCAATATCTATTTAATTTTTATATCATAAACATCTTGAATGTAAGTAGAAAGCTTATGAAATAATATATTTTCAACCCTTATATCGAATATACGTTTACGATATATCAAATCGGGTTGATAAAAAATAAATTCCGGTCATAGAAGAAAATCAGCGAATCATTCAGCTATGCAATTCTATAAAGTCATTCAATGATCGGTCATATGGTCCACACGGAACATGATGGCTCAATATCTCGAAATTTTGCATGCGCTTATTTCTGTCAATTTTAAATCACAATCGATGCACGAGTCGACTAAAAAAGCTAACAAAGCAACCGATGGCGGAAAAAAGCAAAACGCAACAGAATGCAGCCTACATAAATGAATGCTAACTCAATTTGGGTTTTTGTATAGGATGCAATCAGATTAAGCGAGTGCATACACACATCTATTAGTCGGACTGTGATTGAACGTCACATGTACCAGACGGTTGATCACAAAAAGCTTTGGATGCAATTGATTGCAGAAAAATAATCTTAAGAAGTATGTATGATCAATGTGATTTTAATGGATATAAATTTTTATTTATTTCGATATTTTGACTATATTTTCTATATTTATGTGAGCTTAAAAATAAAATTAATATTACATTCATACATTTAATACTATGTATACGTGTCTCTACGGTCAACAACTTTATCTTATTTGCTATCATATTAGTTGAAAAAGGATCGACTTTCAGCAAGTAATTTTTCAATATTTGGGAAACTGAAAAATAACGAATAAAATTTTTAAAAAGGGAAAAAAGATAATGGGGTTGAAATTCTAAGCCAAACTGTGTTATTTTTGTTATCTTTATAGAATAGAAATAAAAAATCTATAATTTTTGTTTGTTTTTGAGATATTTTAAATAAAATTCTATTATTGCGAAATTTCTTAAAAATATTATATCATTATATTCAAATCCTCTTTGTTCAGTGTAATCTAGCAATGTTTCAACACAATTAAACGCCGTTTTATGACAAATGTAATCACTGGTATCTTCTTCACTTGTAGTATCACTCTCATTTCTTCCTCTTGAGAAATAAAAAAAGGATATCTGCATCATCCATGCATTCAAAACTTGGATTATTTAAATAATGATCGAATCACTCTTCGATTCCTATGCCAGGAAAACTCTTTCTCCATGATCGAATAAGTGTTTTAGCTTCACTTTTGATTAAGATTGTGTCATTCTGTGTATAACATCCAATATCGTAATTTTTTCCAGAAAATGATCAAGTTGTCATCTTCCTCAGTAAGAGTTTTAAGAAAATTGTGATGATAAAGACATTTCATTGATGCTGTAACGCCCTAGTCCATGAACTGGATTAAAGATGTCACATTAAGAGGGCAAACATTTTGCAACCATAAATCCATCGATTGTTTTCAATATGCTTTCATTCGGATAAGAAAGGACATAATAATACTACTTTCTTTGGCAATCACTTATTTTTTTTAAATTTTGCACATCTGGAACCCATTTCTTTTGGAATCGATCTTCAAAAATCATCCTTTACATCCGTGCCCCTTTCTGGCTTTAAAGAGGTTTGTTTCTTTAATCTTGACCTTTGTAGACAAAACCTCATGTACTGTTCGGGAGTTGCCTCATTATCCAAATATCACCAATTTTTTTAATTTTGTTGTGTAATCAATCACAATCATATAAGGAAAAAAATAATTAGCATTTTTGGGGCACGGTTAATCCGCAAACCGAATAATCGACACCCGGAAAATTGAGAGTATACTGTACATCTTACATACGCTACACGTATACGCCGCATTGCCTCTACTATATGTGTGTATACGTAACATAAAGCAGCTTAGTAGACCAGTAGTTTGCGTATTTTATTATATATTATACAAAAATAACTTATACTTTTAGATTTATAAAAAAACTTTTAACATTTGAAAAAAAAAGTGCGTGAAATCAAATTTTCCTATGAGTTAAGATGTTTAATTTCCACTGTGTGGAGACTCATGGTTTTTATAGTACTATTACCATGATTATTTGACCAGGTTAAAGCAAATAAAATTAACCACTCCAAATATATTTCGCCATACACAGAGAAGAAATTATTTTATGGCTATTGCTAGTTTAGTTAATTTTCATGCCGAAAATGCATTTTATGATACATTTGGCTTAATTTCCTGGTTGATAAAGAATAGCATGCATTGAGATTAATGTATTTCATCGATTATTTATTTAGATATTGCGTAACCTGACGGCAATGTGTTAAAATTATAGTTATTGAGGTTTTTATAAGTTTGTAATTTTTCCATTATTTTAGTAGTAAATTGCAATTTTCAATGGTTTTTATTAGCAATTATTGTTCTCATTAAAAAAACTTCTTTGCTACACTTAAAAGCGTAATTAATTAAAAAAATATTATACATATGACTATTTTAATGTGTATGTTCATTGATCTAAAAAAAATTTCGGCCCTCATTCCAGTGAAATAAATATTTAGCTAGTTGAGCAAAACGAAAAATTTGCTTTTTGCTTTGAACGTTCTCTGCCTCATTGTTCCCATCTTCGATAATCTCAGGTCGTACATCAAACAGGAAGTTATAACATCTTTCCAATAAATTCTTTTAAGAGTTAAAGTTATGGGATGTATTGGAGAGGCAATAAAAAGTTTCTTGATAAAGGTTGATCCATAGACAAAAGTGAACATCTCGATATTTGCTTACTATTATATATAACAAATGTAATTTATCATCATATTGAAAAAGCAATGCTATTATAGTTCCTACCCTTGCGGGCCACTAGAAATGCATGAATGTATATCAATGCTAAAATTTGCATTAATGTCTTTGTAATTCCGACAAACTTTGGAGTTTCAGTATATATTGCCGAAATATAAACGTAAATTCTGTGCTAATAACGCTTATAATATGAGCAGAGCTACGGATGGACCACTTCAAAGAAGATGTACAAAGTCTTCGAAGTGAACTCTGCAGCCATTATTAATATAAAGAGTGAGGATCTGTCTGATTTCACGATATTAAGGATCCAATATAATATCTCGGACTAAGAATGTAAATAGTACCTTTGAGCGAACTTTCAGCTCTTCGGTGAGTACAAATTGAATATTTAATTGTACAATTAAACACTGCTCGATGCTCTTCACAATTTTCTCTAATTATTTCGTTTCGCTGAAAAATGAATCTTACTCCAATTGAAATAACATTTTTCAACGGTATCCTTAAATTAATGTGCTATTTTGAGAACGTCCAATTTCATAGTTGAGCTCAATTTTGCCTTTCAGATTTATTCGAACTATCTAGTACTTGGCTCATTGCCCTCATCCCTCAATCCATTTCTTGATTTCATTCCAGATAAAAGCAGCCTTATTAAATTAAGCATTATTACTCGAGGATCAAAACTGCTTTAGTCAAACTTTAAATTACTTATTTTATAATTTGATTTTATTAGTAACAACTCATCTTAAAAAGTAAAACTCTATTAAAATGTATTTTGATATATAGTTTGAAGTACTTCAGCATCCATCTATTTTCCATATAAATTTCAACATCTGGTTGAATAAAAGGAAGATGAAAACTTTTATAGAAATTACATCTGTGACGACTTAAAACTGAAAGTACAAATAAAAAGCATAATGTGGTTAAATACTTTATTATAAAATTCTTTAGATATGTATATAATTAATTTATTTGAAATATTTCTTAAATGAAGATTCATCCACTGAAATAAACATAAAATTTAAAAGATTTCACAAATACTTAGCTCCATACAACGAGATTTACTAGGGAATCCAATCTCGAGCCAAAATTTCGATCCCGATACTGCATTAATCGATGGATAAATTGAAGGCGAAAGAATTTTATTTATTCAAGAAAAGATAAAAAATACAAATTCAAATATTATTTTGAAATTATTCCCGAAGTAACATTAAACATCGAGTGTTTCGTCATTTAGTCTGGATCTGATTTTGGAATCCACTTGCTGTTGAAAATGCACGCTCAGTCTCCAAACTCCTTGGAGAGATTTCCCGACAAATTATTTATTTCCGTCGCTGCAGATGAATACTTATATACTATAATACTTTGATGTGATTCGTAATTATATTACGGAGGAATACAAAAAATCTGAACCCCGTATCTATTATATTTCATATCGATATTCTCATTATTAGAGTCAAGGTGTAGTAAATACATCACCGGTAGGGAAAGGTTAATGTAAAAATTTAAAAAACATATATGTACTGTATATATATGTATACTTTAGATTAGACAGTTACTGCTGATGGAATACTAAATCTTATACAAATATTAATGAATACAATTTCATATTTTCAGATCAACTAATCGATATTATTAGAAAACATTTTAATCCCAAGCGAATACATGTATACCATGTTATTAATCAAGTGTATTTGTCTGCAAACAAAGTGTATGAGCAAAGCAAAATAAAATTTGTATGTAATAGAAGACCTCCAACAACGGCAACAATATCGGAAGTAACGGATAACCATAAAAGTAAATATTACACATCCTTTTTGATTTATTAAAAATTGTTCGATAACTTTATGGTTCCTGGATGCAATCGTTGATTTATACGCGGACTTTATAGTATTTTTATGGCCGAGCCCGCACCGCGTATCGTCATATTATTTGTATGTAGAATTTCTTCGCAATAAGAAATTACTCGAATAACCCAAATTTGTCATCATCCATTAAAAAATTGTTATAGGAATTATTAAATAATATTGCGGCGAAGAGTAACGATTCTTAAGTATATTATGACTCTTAAGTATATATAAGAAAAACGCAATTTAATGACGGACCACAAAATGCGAAATAAGGGTAGTTTTATTTACATCCATTCGTGATAGGGGGAGACTAAATCCAAACCATCGTGAAATATTACTTGTCAAATATTTTCATACAGTAGACAGTCACTACAATTGGGAACGATCTCAACTGCTTAATATTATTTAACACATTCCGATCGTCATATTTCATTGTGAACTTAAAAGCGTGTCACGTTTGAAATATTCGCATCGAATGTTTTCATCCCCCGCGCTGAAGCGTTTTCGACGCGCACTCCTGTAAATACAACCATTTTTCAGACACATTTTCGCTAATTTTTTTTCTTGTCAATCTAAAATTGAAATCGTCGAAATGTCCGTACATCAAATCTAATCTCGGCGCCGTGTGACACATATTCAATCCGAAAATAGCATGCGTGTGACACGTTTAATCATTGTACTCTTCCGATGTGTCGAGAGGAGAAAAAAAATTCAATGCATACCTAATATATTTTTTTCATATTTCAATAATGTTTTTGTTTGATCGGCCTTGGGGGTGGGTCGGCCGGATTGTAAGGGTGGTCGCGTATTGTACGGCCCAGCCTCTATTTGCGCCCTACCCCGGATCGTTTTGCCGGGCGCTGTTTACATTGGCACCCTCCCGTGGCCAATGTGTTGTTTGAAGTGCTGACTGTTTTTTAAGTCAAGGGCCTTGTATAATGGGCATTAGAAAGAACACCACTAATAAGCTATATTATAAAGAGGAGCTTTACACAAGGATTTACCACAAAAATGAATAATTTGATTCAAGAAGCCCTTAAGGAAGATATGTTATTATGTTAGCTCTTGGAATTTCATTGTTAATGTCTAGGTTATAATGCAAATTGAACTTATAATATTATTGCCGTGTGATTTGAACTAATTTTGTAAATAAATTTAATAAAAAATCATTAAAAATATGTTCTTAACCCTGACCCTGAGTAACTGGTACTTCTTCAAGTTTAACAACTTATTAAACGATTTGTATGATATGTAGCATATCGTTGGACACAAAAAGTCAATCAAGAAGCATCAAAAAAACATTGTAAAATATAAAAACAGTTATTTTGGGCTATAAGGACCACATATTAAAAAGTTAGCGATTAGCGATTTAGAGGTGAAATTTTTGGCATTTTTCAAAATGTTAAAAAAAAATTCTATTTTGACAACCCTGATCTTCTGAACATATTGACTATGTGTGAAACATAGCAAAAGACTTCCTAACCCCCCAAAAAAATGTAAGTAAGTATATGTAATGCTTTTTTTCACGAAAACTTGTTTCCAAAGAAAATATGTTTATTCTCAACATTGAAAGAAAATTGCTATTAACTGCCCACGCATGACGATATTTGACGGTAATTGTGCGTCAATGGTTTAATTAAGGTAGTTTTGTAATATTTGGACTACAGTCGCTAGTGACTCAAACACTTTGGATTCAAATCGATTGAATGGCGAGTGAATTTTTAAAAACATAAAAGCTGTGAAAACTACATAAAAATCGAAAAATCATTTTAAGCAAGTTGTTTAGAGATAACTTAAGTTATAATAAGAGATTGATTTTAAAATTTCCTATTATAAATTATATGATATATGTATTATACATATGGTTTATTATCATAAAATGATATTAATGACTCGATAATCCGGCAGCTGACTCGCTGATACAGCATTTAATTATGAACATTTAATTGTTTTACAGTTACACATAATAAAATAAACATAAATGATTAATATGTATTTAATTATTTGTTATTCTACACAAAAATATATTCCATAAATAACTTCCCTTAAAATGAAACGAAAAACACTCCACCGACTCACTGAATCATGATTATTTTTTTATATGCAATATTTCCACGGAAATGAATTATTGCATTGGCAGCTATAATTTAAACACACTTCAGTTCCATTCAGTAGCATATTTATAGGGTTGGATCCATGCATTAACAGTTCACTATAATGTCAGATTACACGTCTATTGGCCAATAGGAAATAATAAAATTTCTACAGCCGTATTTCATTTGGGCAATAAAGGGGCTAAATATTGCAAACAACTGTCAAATTTCACACACGGAAATATAATTGCTTCGTCGATTGCCGCCATACTCGATCGGTCAAGAAATGAGGGGTGCCCGTAATAATTTTTGGGCTTCAACCATGGAAATCGCTCGGATAACGTTCATATTTTATTTGTTAAAAAATTACCTAGACAATGATTGATTTTGAAGCAAACTCACATAGAAGCCGGGTTGGAAGTTCTCCCTTGTACGCAAGTAAAATAAAGATTTATATCTGTGGTTTTCCCCCATCAATAACCCCGACTTGCTGTACACTTTTTCATCGTTAAGTCTGCCCAAATATTTGTTCACGTCTTGCCTTATTGCGTTTCCTTTTATCAAAGGAGTGCAGTTTGCAAACAGCATTAAGGCAAGCCGCTGCAACCAAAAGTAAACTGTAATAGATCATTTTCAGTTCCATGGAATTTTAAAACGTACTTGAGACTGCGTCTATCCTCAGGGGTAGCTCTATACGCCCCGTCTGATAACCTAGGGTGCTTCATAAAATAAAGATTTGGTTTTTACCGAAAGCTTATCGTGGGCATATCAAAAACCAACGCACACGTGATGGTGGTGTCTTTTCAATATAAATCCCATGCATATTAAAGCCATTGGTAAATTTAGGGTTTCGAGCATCATTCGTCAGAGTAAATATTAATTAATGTAAATAGTCAGTATTCAGTATTATATATTGACCAATTACATACTATATGCAATAACGAGAAACTAAAAATTACAAAAAAAAGTCCATTAGCATCACCAATGATAGCGTATTATCAAATGTAGTAACATGAGATCGTGATTAGTAAGCATAACAATGATTGGATCATTGCATAGGATTTTTCAGTTATAAAAGATCTACGGGGAGAGGCGAAATTATCACTATTTTTAAATATTTTAATTATCATCTTAAATCAATTTGTAGATGGCCCTGCCCAACCATTTTATTAATCGTTTTAGCCATCTCTAGTGTGCTATCTATCACAGAATTAACCACCAAACGCTACGCGATTGCGGTTCTGTTGGATTTCTCGGGAGCTTTTGACAATGCCTGGTGGACAACGATTATAGTCAAACTGGATAAATACAATATCCCTAATACAATACCACTTTTTCACCGGCTGGAGGTGAGTTTATCAGTCGCTCTCTAACGATGGGATGTCCACAGGGATCTGTTCTGGGGCCCATGGGCAAAAATTGTTGTCTACCTGGGCGTAACCATCTCTGACCATCGGCTTTTGGCAAAATGTCATGACTGGCGGGCGCTGATTGGAGTCTTGGGGGCAAACATCTCAGGATTGCCTATGAAGCCATCTTCGAGAGTATTGCCACATACGGAGCAGGAGCTTGGGTGGACAAACTTGGAAACCGTGGACGATACAAGACGGCGAGACAAAGTTTAAACATTGTACAACGACAGCCACTACTAAGAATCACTGGAGCGTACAGAGCAACTGCTACATACAGTCTCCCTGTCCTTGCAGGGATCATGCCATTTGACCTAAAAGTACAAATAAAGGCATTGGAATACCTTTAAAAAGCACTTAGAGTAATTAAAGTTGGTAACTCCACTCTATCAACTGAAGAAGCAGATGAAATTCTTACAGGAAATGTGTGTGCGGGGATCCTTCCTTGAACGCAGATCACGTTTTGTGGTCGTGTTTGGGCATGGCGGCCAAGGGAGAGGTGCTCCTGTGCCGTATCAGAGGTCCTTTTTCTGGACCTCTTGGCCACAGGGATTTAGTGGCCGGAGGTTTCGGTTTCGGAGCCAAATGCGCCTTGGACGGATACTATTTTTAGTATCCGTCCTTTACCATAACATGTCAGTCTACGGGTTAACCATATACTTGTATCAACCTAGGTGTGAATAACGAAAAATAAAATAAAAATTAGTATCTGATATGCCAGATACTAAATCAAGCTAAGCCTCGATCCAAAATAAGATCCTTGGAGAATTGTTGTTTTTAAATCTAGATTTAAGCCCAATATTTTATAATAAGAATCTATGATCTTACTCACTATATTTACAATGAAAAATTAATTAATCTCTCCTTTCATACTCATCATCAAAGGCTTAATTAGAGTAATTATAACGGATTTATTGATGTGAAAAAAAAATATTTTTCATTCTGAATTTAATATCATCAAGAAAATAATCTCATGTGGTATTTGGATTTAATGCCTTTTCTATTAATATATTATACTATTCGGATGTATTAATACAGTTTTGCTATTCCACATTTTTGTAGCACTCTTTATCAAGTAGTTGATGGCGGTAAAAATAACGCAGTATTTATTTTTGCCGGATCAGATTGTTGGGATGGAATTTAAATTTCAGCTTTTCGTTTCATTAAGCAAATGTTTGCCATGACTGAATATTTCTATTATTTAAATTATATTTTCTCATTTAAATGTGTTTTTGTTAAACGAAACGCTTGTAATTTGGGGATGAAATTTTGTAGCTTTCGGCTTGACACGAACGCGTCGCGCCCCCTTCCCACCCCCCCACACATAAAAATGTTCATTTTATAGGGTGTCGAATAATAAAAGTGTGTATTTTCGTGCATGGGAGCGATATAAAAATGCAATTTTCTGCATGTCGCGTGCACGAAATTCCCCCAAAATAGGGACGGAACTCAATCAATAACTCATATCTTTACGCTCTTCGAGGGCAAATATTTGGTCAAGTTCATTATTATTTATGGAAACATATTACTCACGCATATCAAGAGGGACTTTGAATCCCGAAGGAATTTTCTGCTTCCATGAACAATGCTTGTTGAATCCAAATATTAGGATTAGCTCTGCCTGCATGTATCCGAAGCTATGGTGAGACATTCTGATCATTTGTACTGGAAATTTGCCAGTAGCAGTATGTGTTTAGAATTCGCTATGATTTTATTTGTGGTGAATTTTCGATTGACGTTTGACTAAATTACTTGCTTGGTAAAATTGCCTTCTTTTCTATGGATCATAATTGAATTGACGTTTTGGGATAATTTTGTGTGCTATTTTAATCCTTCGTAGACGTAATTGATTCCTTTATGGCCACATCATTTTTCGAAGTTTCGGTCGCCTATCATAATTAGTGTTGATGGCCTTCGATAATTTGATAATAAATATCAGCTACACGATATTTGGAAATTTTCTTGGAGACGAAGGCTTAAGGGGAATGTAATATGATACTAATTTCATTGTAATGTTTTTGACACCATCACCTTAACAAGGAACAGAAGCGTCGACTTTTCGTACTTGTCATGGTGTTTGTTACTAATTTCGTTATATTCACCTTTAACTCCAAGGATATTTTGTTCCTCTCTTTTGGTATTTATATTTATAACTTTTATGTCTTTATATAAATAACAAAAAATGTTTATTATATATGTAAAATAAACAGAAATATATTTAACTTTAAATAATATTTAATGATTTAAGTGACTTCTATAATCTTAAATAGAAAGATTTTCAAATGAAGCAGAGATGGAAGAATTTATTCACAATTAACTTCATATGAATAATCAACATTTAATTGAATTTTTTTATATGTTAAAATGAACCTTTAAAACATTTTTATATAGAATTTAAATATATAAAATTATTATTGGATACCAATAATCGTATTATCTGATTAATCAGAAAAAATATGATATGATAAAAAATAATCATAATTTATTTATAAAATATGCTAAATATTTAATCAAGAAAAACATCAAGCTTTGGTCATAATTCAGATGAAAGTCCCTTAATAATATTAACTGCAAATTGAATGGGATACGTGTTGTAAATTTTGTCCACAACCCCACAATTTAAAAGACCTGCGTGGCAGGATCAAGACCTTATAACTTCCTTATTGTTCCTGCCACTTCCTTCCCAGCGGGTGTTAATGTCACATTTAATAGTGTAGTATAAAGTCTTCTTAGTAATGCGGTAGACACGCCCTCGATTATATATATTTTCTCTATTAGCATTTTATATGGAATGAAAGGGGTCCTGTTAATAATAAGAGGACATCTTCCCTTTATATTTTGCAAAAACAGATAGAAATACAAGAGCGTAATTCTCAAAGTGTTCATTTATTATCGAACCAATATTGCATTTGCTTGTAATAGTGGATATTTTATTTATAAATACAAAGTATGTCTGTCTGTTCTGTATGTAATAGTAAATAAGAATTAATACAATTAAATATTTAAATTTTAGTATACTCTAATTTACTAATTTACTAAAAGCAAACAAGCTTTCTTATGATAACTTAAAGTAAAACTCGGAAACATTTTTAATATATTACATTATTTTTATGTGAGATTTAAGAATCAAAATTGATTGGCAAAATGAAACGTGCCAATATAAAAAATAAGACATTAAATATTGAAAATATCTAGAAATTCAAATATCTAGGATTCATTCTCATTGAGAGGAACTTAAAGTACAAAAAATATCTAAATGAAATTCAGAATTCTACGCGGTAATTGCTGATTTGATGGCTTGATAATATATATGAAGATTCAATTGGAATATCATGGACATGTACAGCGAAGTAAATTCATTGAGCATTATATACACAGTCCTTCGAAACGCCTTAGATTCGGGACCAAGTGGCAACAGATTCGTCGTAAGACCTCGCCTACGCTGAAAAAAACACGATTGATTTATTTGTAAATCAAATAAGCACTGCCACAAATATATTATTGATTATTAAATACAGTCAACCCTTCTATAGCGTCGAGATAGGGACAACGCTATAGAAATTTAAACACCCATTCAAAATTTCCTCGTCTTTAGTTTGTAAACGTGACTAAGTGTTGTTATAGACGCTTAAATCCTGGGACACATATAATAAAGGTTCGGACTCAAATCCAGATTGTGAAAAAAATTTTCACCATACCAACAAATTTACGAGATCGGAAATATTAATATTTCTGAACAATCGTCTCGATTTATGTTTACCCTGATTTTTTTGATTGTATTTTGCTAAAATAACAATTTTAATTATATATGAAAGCATTACGCAATATATCTTCATTTAAATCCAAATTCTTGCATTTCGGGTATTAGTACATTTATCCACTTTAGAGTTCTTCCTGCCTTCCTTGGGCATAAAAAACGTAAGCTGCGTCGAGCCGAAATGTTCGTACTTCCGGAGGTAAAAAGTAGGAGTTTCGCCGTTTTCCCCGAAGAAAGAACATTAACAAAATAAATATTCGCCTAGCCCCGGGGCAGTCTGGAGGTAAAGGCTTTCAAAAAAATGTTGTGGAAGCACCCTCAGAGGAAGGAATTACACGGAATCTGCATCTTTATGACGCGCTAATCGCAGCTGCTATCGCCCCCGTACTTGTAAATGCAAATGAGCCAGCCGGCACACGAAATTTCGTGTCTGTAGGAAAACGAGAAAAGTTGAAATGGCAAGCATGAATATATTAGCCGATTCATAAAGTCGACCCTGTACTCATTTAAACCAGTATGGCCTTCCGTCAAGCGAGGGTGAACTATCTAGACGAAAGCTGGAATTGAAACTGGGAGAGCTTGTTGCACTCCAGACTAATGACTGGTGGTGAGGGCTGCAAATAGGTATCTTCTTAAATTATCCCGGAACTGCTGAACATTCGAATCGACAAAATTTAAAGTTTGAAATTAGAAATTAAGCATTTCAAGCTGGCAACCATATAACTATATATGAATGCTCAAGTGAAAAACTCTCAATACTCATAGCTTTTAACACTCAAGCACCCGCTATTTTCGGATGAGTAATACATGTAATACTGCACATTTCTGGCGATTTTGCTATTTCGTGTAGCTTTGACAAAAATGTTGATAAAATAAAAAATATTATAAAGCATACTTACACGACTATTTATATTTTTATCTGAAAATATAGCGCAAATATTGTTGAAGCCTTTTGAAATCGCTTTATTCGACGCCACGTGTTTGTCATATCGATTGACTTTCAAACCCTTTTACAAATTTGTCTATTTTCATTGCAGACTAAGCAGTTAAAGGCTTAAAATAAATTTAAGATAGCATTTATTGCTGCTTGACTTCTGAAAATTATTGTCATTCATTAACTTTAAAAACCGCATAACTTTGAAACACTCATATATAAAATATATCCAAAATCGCACAAAAAAAATTGATAAAAAATCCGGAAAACAATAAGGCATAAAAAATAGTTAAAATCTTTTATTTAATTATTTTATTAAAAAATAACATTTTAAAGGTATGTATGATATCTGGCATCTCTAATACCAGACATTCACTGGAGAAATAATAATTATTTTAATTATAAACTGTCATCGTTCTATGATAATTTTTAATGCGATTTCGATATGACTCATCCCAGTATATCCCAGATATTCCTCATACTCAGAAATACAATTTACGAGCTCATATTAAAATTTGAAGACTTTCAGAGTTCGTATCATGAAGAATAAAATAATTTTCCAATTTACTGCAAAGTTATAGACCTTCTCGAATTATATTTGCCGTGAGGGGAACTAGTATTTCTTCCACTTTGTCATCGTTTTTTGGTTCTTTGTCAATATTCAGAGTTAAATCGATAATATCATCGTAACTTATAGCACTATCCATAAGTAAATTTATCGATATCATGTTGATTGAAGATATCAAATCCCTCTCTATGTGCTAAATTAGCGATTTCAGCTGATATCGACGGTTTCAATGATTGCTTTGCACATCCAGGCCATGCTGCTTTCCAATATGTTTGGTCGTCATTCAGCGATAATAGATGCAACATGATATGTACTGTCCAAAATTGTAATTATTTTCCATATTTCGATTAGTGTTGATGTTTAATTTTCTGTTTTACGATATGTGTTCTTGATTTAATATTTTTTGAATGATGGTTTATGTAAGATTCAATGCAAACACATTGTTATATTTTAAATGCAGATGACCTAGTACATTATCGAAGATTAAAAGAACTTTAAAATCAATAGCTTTCTGTTTACAAAAAAATAAAATTTAAAATTACAAAAAAAAAATGCACTAAAAAACCGCATAACTTTAGTTTTGGTGTGGTGGCACTTGGAAATCCTCTTTGTGGAACCAATACCGAGCATTTTGACTCGGTGATCGCTAGTAACACCTTCTATAGATTTGTATCCAAGTATCCAATGTAATTATAAAAAAAATTGTATTTAAATATTTTTTAAATTAATGTTCTGTTATGACATTAGTTTTTCTCGTGCTAATTATTCATTTAAATGCTAAAATATGCGGAATATAATTTTGCATAATTCGTACGTACGAAATGTATTATACATTGTGTCGTCGATTCATTCATTATATCTATTCAAATAATCAGTGTTTTAAATTAGCGAAAATAATAAGTTTATTATTTTAGACAGTTTTAATATGTCAAATGTGAACGAAACAGTGCACAGTGGATTGAAAGGTTTTAAATTAGGGTGCATAATTATGCTATTATATGCAGCTATTCGGATATGACGTGTCCGAAATCCTAGTTGACATACATCAGTTTCAATATGAAACAAAGTCGAAGCATTTTCCAAACGAAAATACTCATTTTTTGTTGGAATAGCTGATAAAGCATGATTTATAGATAGCGGGCGCTCGGTGGGCCGATGGATGTGGCTCAACTGAATTTCATGGCGCAATTCAAACGCCAATCTGATTTTATGATTTTCACAAACGGGCTTGCACATATTCAGGATTATTTTTATGCAGGTGAACCGTTTTGGTGGATTCGTTTCATTTATGAGAGTCGTTGCAGGCGCACAATTCCCAGTCGTCAGATTTGCATATCACAAATGGAGCGCGATGCACTCCACAAATCTGGTGCGTGGCTTAACGCCACCTGCTAATTTCGCATTTGACAAATTGCGGCCGCAGAATTAATGCGTCCTTCCGTTGTAAATCAGCAGTTTCTGTTTATTGTGGTGCTTCCGGATGCACTTTGATGGTGATTGCATGCACGCATATTGCATGTTCAATCCGCTTTATGAGCGGCGGTCATGTGACGGAAACTGCGTACGGAGTGCGTTCAGCTACACCCTAATCGGGTTTCAAGGGGTGGGACCAGTAATTAAATGTAGTTGTTGAGTTCTCACGAAGCGCTCGTATTTCTTTTGGCCTGACTCGACGGAGCTCTCGACAAGTCGGACTCTTGTTGAGGATCTTCATAACGGATCCTTGGCTCGAATTGGAGAGCCGTTAACGATCACTTGGTTTATAACTGAAGATTGCAATACAAAATAAAAATAGTACCGTTATTTCTTATTTAATACCAATATTCAATAAAAAAATATATCTACATTATTCATTAAAATATATATTTAAAGCGCGATCGGTCTACATTTTATTTGCTTACAAACAAGGTTTATTTTGCATTTGTTGGATAAGCAATACAAATTATGTTTTATTTGCAATACTTCAAATAGTAAATATGTATATCTTATTTGTCATGGATATACTTTCAACAATAAATAATCGATTCTCATTTTTGTTCAAAAAATAAACCACATAGACCCCCGATCAACAGCGTTTATGATGAAAATTTACAAGTGAAATTGAACGATATTCATCAATTACTGTGCGTAAAGAGTTAAAATTATAGTATACTCTCGATTATCTGGATGCGGATTATCCGTGCTTGAAAAATATGAATAATTTTTTTTTAATATTGAACTCCTAATATATAAAAAATAATCTCTGTTTGTTCCTATGTAGTGCGCTGCCATACCGTTCATCAGATTGCAATAAAACTTTGCCAACTTAGTGTTTACACTTGTGGAAACAACATAGGCATAGTAAAAATATTGTATAGATGCACCATGTTGGCGCATATTGTTCTGGCGAAATGAAGTCTGGACTGTGGGGACGCGGAGAGAAAAGATGCGCGCGCAATACGGTGGTTAAGGGCTTACATGGGTTTACTCGGAAGAAAAAAGGTCTATTTTCAACAACAATATTTATTATATTAAAAATGAAATATTTTATTCAAACTTTTTATTGTCATAAAGATTTACATTTGAAAAAGAATTTCTGAAATTTTCAAAGGAAAATATTCTAAACTCCGCCATTGTGACGTCATTTCCCGTGACCCCTCCGAAAAAAGTGTATCCGCGTTGACAGTAGAACTCATGACAGGATCATTTGAAGTAAAAATAAAATAATTATCTTTTAGTTAAGACTATAAACTAGAATTTGGACGAAGGAAAAAAAAGGTGAAAATTGGATTTTTGGTAGACCTTTTTACAAAAAAATGCAAATTTTGGTAAAATTTACTCAACACTTTTTTTTAATAGTTGTCATTGGAAAAAAAAGAGTCCTTCGTCCAAGTTTTGGTGAATTTTATCTCAAAGACTTGTGTAAAATTTCATTAAGATCGGTTGAGTAGTTTTTGAGAACTTTTGACAACCGACTTTGAAAACACAGTTTCGAGAAAAACGCGTTTAAAGTTTTGAGTAACAATAAAACTAGATTTTTTTTACATTGTATCATCGATTCCTGGGCCATAAAGTAAAGAAACAGCATCAGCTGAAATGTCCAGGGCATCCTTTTGCTCTTGTTTATGACGAATCCTGGCTTCGCGAGTCTTGCTAGTCGATTTTTTTTCAACTTTCACACGGTTTTCATCTGAATTTCGGGCATATTCGTAGGAATTTCAGCCAAGTTTTAAATCTATACCGTGCATAAATAATAATAAAGCTGATGTTATTTCATTAAAACTGCAAGCAGCGACCAATGCAGCAATATTAACGATCTTTGAACCAGCAGGAAGTATTTTTGGAGTAACCTTCCAGATTAACTGGTTCAAGCTTTCATTATTATTTTGTGTGAAACCACCAACACACCGCTCCAGAAGCTCATCTTTACTGAGATCTTCATAGATAGGTTTCATTGCAGTCAAAACATCATTTGGTAATGGAATATAATCATGTTTGAATGATGAAAGAGTATTTGTAGCCGATGCTCGCTGCCAAGCGCACCAGGAGTCTGGACCTTTTGGGCAATTTCCGTGCTGAGGATTTTTGTCTGTAGAGCTGTAGTGATAATACGTAGCCCATATAGCGTCTTTCATTTTTTCCGCTGACTCACAATTTCAAAAAAGTTAAATTGTCAATTAATTTACCAGTAAGTTTACCTTTGCCAGAAACAGCTTTTTTTAGTTTTTTTACCGTTGACTATTTTTTCCTCAACTATTTTGTTGACTAAATCACGTAAACCGGTACCCATCCTCTTCTGCACATGTCCAACGCATTCTTTTTTGTTGATAAGAAGATCTTCACCGTAAGGTTGGGCTTTGAGAATACCAGAGTATGTTTGACTGACTTTGAGCACGCACCTTCTCAGGGTTGTATCTCCGAAACTTATTCGGATCGACTTAAAAATTTAGGAAAATATTCTCGAGATGTTGTAGAAATTAATAAGATAATAAAAAAAACGATTTTTTTCAAGCTTTGAAACCCATGTAACCCCTTAAGGCAGTCTTCGAGACGAGAGCGAGTATACATACGCTTTTGGATCCCAGCTCTTCGGCTCGCGCTACACGTGACCTGAAGCTATAAACCACCTCCTGCGTTTATTATCAAATAATTATTAAGCGCTTATGGCATTGCAATTGTTTGTTATAATTTAATTAAAGGAAAAAGTCCGCTTCAGGACATAAATTCTTCAAAGAAATGATAACCGCCTGTGATAAATGTTTGCATAAACGCACGAAATTAAACATCTTTCTGTCATAGCCAAAGGGACAAGAGGACATTAAAGTCAATTTGCCCTATCACGCCTATAGAAGTTTCACTTCAAAAACCTTCATGTTTTAAGTTTTTTTTAATTTAACTTTGTAGCCAATCGAATTGGCGATTTTTCACCTGATACTCTGCAACTAAATCTCTTTCATATCGAGCGTATGGCGAGGCAACTTTATACATTTTACAGCATAATCATAATCCTTTTCTGTACACATTGAAGATAACTTGTTCGCTCTGTGGATTATCCGTGGTAAAATGACGGTTACATAAACTATCGATTTATCTATGTGGTTCCGTAGTGTAGTGGTCATCACGTCTGCTTTACACGCAGAAGGTCGCCGGTTCGATCCCGGCCGGAACCAATTTTTTATTAGAACAATCAATACATTGATATCAATAATTATTTCAAACTTGCCCTTAACTCATATGTACATCATACATAATCTACTCATTGTAATTTTAATTATGTTTTTCTTTTAAAACTAGGCTTTAAAAAGTCTTCACTCCTCATAACTTCACGATCTTGACTTAATATTTGCTATACAGAGTGTTTTGCACATGGGCCAATAAATTTTTTTTCGGGGTCAGAGGGATCTTTTGCTACGTTTTACACATATGTTCTACGACCTAAGTGTTAGGGTTGTCGAAATAGATTTTTTTTTATTCAACATTTTGAAAAAATACCCGAAATTTCATATTTAAATCGTCATATTTTTTTAATCTGTGGCTTAAAAAAATATTGTCGATTAATGTGCAAAAAAACCTGTATTAGGTTCTATAGCTTTCTATGTATATTTTTAAAAATTCCATGCTTTTAAAGTTGTTATTAGTACTATCAAAATATTCTGAGTTTATTTATAGAAAAAATACCATGCTTATATTTGGTTGGCATACTAATTGGCCTCCCTTATAGGCTACTTTTCTCTGGTTTACATTCTGTAACGAAGATTATGTTTTTATGGATTCAAAAAAATCTAGTGCGTATTTATTTTCGGAATCTGCTTGATATTTTGGGCCACATGCTGAATAAAATTTGGAAACGTTTCTTTTATTCGGCACTCCGCCGAAATTGGCTCATTATAACAGAACGATAATGATTCTTTCACCATATGGTGAATACACAGTATCATTCGCGTTTCAGCAAGAAATTTTCATTACTCCATTTAATACGACATATATTTTTATACGCTCGTCTGCACTCGGCTCGAAATAAATTCTTGATGCTTCGTTTAATTTTTATTCCATGCGAAACGTATCGGGCGAAGTTTAAGGTACTGTAGGGGCTGAATTTGCACGTAAATCGAGTCGGTTATTATGATAAATATTGATGTACCCTGGAGCTTCGTGCTATCTTCTGGATTGTTTCTGTTTCAGATTAACCGTCTTGTTGAATGCGAACAGACAACTGTTATGTAGATGACAGGATAGTGAATGGGAAGATCTCATTTGGGAGATTTACGGCAGTCATGTTATTCCCAGAGGCTTGCAAGGATATAGATTGAAAATGCTCCAAATTCACTGGCAGGTAAATCTCTTCTTCCGTGATTGCCAAAAAATATTATAGCATACGTATTTCATGAACTTTTCATTATTTAAAAGTACAAGCAAGTTCTTCAAGGATTCAGCATATTAATCAATTAAACGTATTACAAAAAATGATAGCTTCAAGTATATTAAAGGAACCGGAAAGTAATCAAAATAAAAGCTTTAATCTATTCTGTCAAATAATTTGTATGACTTTTTTATAATATTTCGCTTCCAATCTGTCATTTTATTAATCCTATTTTCGAAAACACTTTTAGGATTTTCTTTATAAAATAAGTCTATTTATCAATATTATTAATACTTTTATTTTGTAAAACTGTATTAAAACTTTCTAAGGACTTGTATGAATCAGAGCTTAGCGATATCCGATTAATAAGGTGAATAGGGTAGAATTTCTACAATGAAGCTACTTTTTCAAATATTTTTTTATTGGTTCAAACTGATCCTTTTAACAAGCAATTCAAAATTAATTACTCCTTTAATAGTTCATCATATACAAGAAAGGATAATTTTTAATTGTTAATGTTAGTTTAAGGGTAGGGGGCCTACTCTCAGAAAGCCATTGTTTCTTTTTATCTTAAAAAGTTGAGGGTAACGTTGATAAATTGTTCAATTTAAACTATTAGTATTTGACACATCACATCATATGTGACTTCGTCTTATATTTATACAAATAAGATATTTCATTTTTATTTTTATTCATCATTATAAAGCAAAATTCCGGGTTATATTTGAATTCCCATTGTATTTGATTAAAATTCGCATGTTATTCCCGGAATCCAAATTGATTATTGAGTGTAAGAATATTTTTCTCAATTATTAGCCTTAGTCTTCATTTCAAGTCTTCAAAAGTTTTCAAAAATTTTGGAGATTATCAAAAATAAACTAATGGGTTTATATGATTTGATTATATTTAAAAAAGTAAGTTTTGACTGTAAATTCATTTGCATCTAATTTTGATATACAATACTGTTTACATTTGCTTAAAATTAAATAATCACTATGAATTTATATACATTTTTGTTAAAAAACTGTAGCCTATCCATTTTTTGACTACTCGAGTAAAATACATTTTTTTGCTAAATAAATACATTTTTTTATGATTACATAATATAAGCTTGTATCGATACGAAATGGACTCATTTGCTGTGATAGTATAATTTGTTTAGTGGAAGTAATTATTTGATTTAACGTACATGATCTAGAAATCAGTGCAATTATTCAAGCCAGAGAAAAGCAGAGCGCCAGCAAGTTTCCATTACAATTAACGTCAAGCTGGCACTTTCATGCCATCAAGCACGATTGTGTTTGATAAACATGCCACGACTGCTAGTAATTATCACAATAAATGTTTACCAAATACAATGATGCTCCACGAACAGTCTGTGCGAAGGCTAATTTGGAAAATTATGGAAATTCGACTTGGCGGAATTCATGTGAAATTTAGGGCTCCTTGGTTATGTTCTTCGCGGTACCACCCCTACACTATATTAACCCACACGATGTTCAAATAGTGTCTTAGTTATTTGAGTGCTTTGAGGGCCTAAAAAATGTTCTATCCTTGGCATAAATTTTCATCGCGTAAATTGATTCATTAGCCTTTGAATTCTACGATGAAAGTATGAATAATGTACTGCCACCCCTAGATTTACGATGGAGTTCCATTTTGCCACTTTGTAAGTATATACAGAAAACTAACAATAAAAACATATGATGAAAAATAAATTGTATATAAATCAAATGTATACACGTTAATATCTTGCATTTCTTAGAGTCTAAATTAAATTACATTCCTCTAAATTATAGTCATCATCAATGCTGCTTATATCCATTGTTTTGAAATTTATAAGCGAGTTCAAATATAAATATTGGTTATTTTTAGGAAAACAATCATCTTTATTGATCTTTCACAATATTTTGCTGCTTAACTTCTTAATTTTAAAATAGATATTGTAACATCCACTTATTTTCATTTAAATCAAAAAATGATTGAATATCCTAAATATAAGTTAAGCTCTTTTTAATACCTTTAAAGCTTTGAGTAAAAGTTTATACTTTTAATATAGAATGCATTGTCTAGGAGTGATCTCACTATGGTATTACTTAATTAGTCTTAAAGTTATTCCTATTGACATATTCGTAATAAGTAGATCACAGTCGACCTTTATTCAATCAAACAATAAAGTATTGACCGAAAATTGAAATATGCCCTGTCACTTTAATAAGAGTATGAGACATAGGCTGTTTTGCACATGGACCGACAAATATTTTTGGCGGTTGGGGGGGGGGGGGGGGGGTCTTTCGCTATGTTTCACAAATAAGTATCAGAGTCATCGAAATAGTTTTAAGTTAAAACATTTTTAAAAAAATATTCAAAATTTCACCCTTAAATCATCCTAATATTTTAATCTGTAGTCGTATTAGGACGAAATAACTGTTATTTGTATTTTGAAATGAATCTTCGATCTAAATAAATCATTATTAAGGCAATCAGTTTAAATAAAACTAGTTCTAAGCTTCCAAAATCAAATAAAATGTGCAGACGAATGAGAAATGTCAACTTCTAAATTCTTTGAACAAAAATTTCTGTTTAGAGAATTTAGAAGTTTGTACATTTTTTGTGACTTTGGAAGCTCAGAAATATATTTTTTAAACCAATTGCATAAAATATTTATTTTTTTAAATCAAAAATATATTGCAAAATACGAAAACAGTTATTTTGTGCTCTTACGACCACAATAGAAGAAGCTTTGACGATTTAAATGTGACATTTTAATTGTCGGTCTATGTGCAAAGCACCCTGTATCAACGATCATATATGGCGATTTTATATTTTTATAATTCCATTGTTAAATTAAAATATACCCACTGAGAGAAGTCATAGAATTACAAATACCCTCATATTGCGAGGTCATTTCCAATCTAATTATCATTGCTATCTATGCTAATTGCAGTAATTATTCTCAAATAATTAATAGGCTTGATGGTATTGTCCACAAATTAGTATAATCGTATGAGAAGTCATTTTTCTGCATTACCAACAATTTTTTATAACATTATACATTCATAAATTATAGATAATTACTACTGCATTATTTAAGTACTGGTCTGATAATCGAAAATTCGTCGATTAACTATATTTTTGCTCTTTAATTCATGTTCAAAATTTTCGCAAGCCCATGCAAAATATTATTTGATAGCTCAAGCATAGATCGTTATGGATATAAAATGCCACAATATGATAACTAGGTTATATAACATTACATCGCTAAGTGGACAGGAGCTGTCCGACTGGTTTACAAGGACGATGTAATAAATGTATCATGATAGATGCATGAAAGCCTGAAATTTACCGAAGACCAGGAAACTTTATCTTCGTCAATATTGATCTATGATAATATTGTCACCCTAGTTTGTAAACTTCGTAAATTAAATTTAAGTAAAAGTAATATTTTTAAATCATATTTTATAATTAGATGTCAAATCCATCATCGAAATCAGACATGTCAACCTATATAATAAAAGCGACTTTGCAATTCATAAGTGTTGATTATATATTTTATTGTTTTAAGCTAACTATAACAACTATCGTTTATGCACCCGTAAGAACGCCCAATAAATAAGGAATGCTCAGAACTATACCGGTATATGAGATTGAACGTAATTTTACGATTATTTTGTAAGACATTGCAATGCATTTGTATGCTTTTCCTCGTTGATATATTTTTAATAAAGAAGCTAGGATCCCAAGCACATAACATAATTCATCATACATCCCCCAAGAAAGGACGTAATTTAATATCATCTCATATTCACAAGACGATATAATACTTGCGCATCTGCTACAAGTATTTCAATTTACACTACTGGGCGTATTTCTATCCCCTGACTTATAGAATTGCATTATTACATTTTGAAATTTCAAATGCAGGTACCGAGATTTATTTCATCCCCTACGACGGTAGCGCCCCTTCTGTATTCATCAGGACATATTGCCTGAGGGCAAATAAATTATTGGGGAGGCAAATGGAGAATATCGGGTTTGTGCCTAGTCAAATAAGCGACTTGAAAGAATTCACGCGTCACGTGAGAGTATGAAAAAAGCATTTGCTATTAAGCTCGGGGCCTTCACGCCGATACACCCCAATACGCTAAGCACTACAAATTACCTAACTCCAAAAATGAAAGCCGCTTTATCGATTTTTTTATCGCATGGGAACTAATTTATCATTGCTTTCTATTCAAATAAGATCCAAATATGTACTTCCGTATTTCATTAAATTCACCAAATATTTTATAATCGATCCTTTATGATACCACACACACTTACATGGAACGAGATTGACAAAAATATTTATTTGTAAAATTGTTCTTAAGCGTGATTTGAAATATCAGGGAAACCCGAAAGTATTCGAAAATTTTGAGAGCTTATGTTTGAGTTCTGTTTATGTATAGACACAGCGATCAAGCTTTCGATTTCTTTCGGGTCTTCCAATATTTTTTTTAAATTATTGAAGGATCGCAGTGTCTATGTGGTTTTACGGTATAAATATTTATAAATGTATGTCTGTTTGTCGATCTAATCCAAATCATATTTTATAAAATGGTTCTTGAAGGCCCTGTGCAACATATATTAGGTTGTCCCATCAATGTCTTTCGCAAATGAACACAGATCTAATCATAGCCATGGTTGAAGAAAACCCGCGATATACTGTTCGCGAAATAGCTAACAAGTCAGAAATTCCACGAATATCCGTCCATAATCATCTGACAAACTTGGGCTACATCAATCGTTCAGGTATGTGGCTTCCTCATGAACTGACTGACTAAAATAAACTTCAGCGTATTTCAACATGCGATCTTCTTCTCCAACGACATAATAGCTGACCTTTTTTGAAGAGACTTGTCACTAGAGATGAAAGTTGGATACTCTATGAGAATATCCAACGTAAACGGTCTCGGACCAAGGGTACAGAAGTCTTTAACTGTAGCTAAACCTGGCCTACATCCAAAACAAGTTTTGCTATGCATTTGGTTGGACTGGAAGGGGGTAGTTTATTATGAGCTACTTCAGCAAGGTGAAATGATCAATTCAAAAAAATATTGTTTCCAACTAGACAATCTAAAGGATGCAATTGCCAGAAAACACCCAGAATCAGGGAACAAACGAGGCGTTGTAACGCCAGGCCTCATGTGTTTCATCAGAAATAAATTATTATCATTTGACTGGGATGTTTTACCTCATCTTCCATACTCTCCGAACATAGCTCCTTCAGATTATTTTTTATTTATTTTATTGATTAATGTACCTTGATTAATATTTTGCCAACAATCCAGGGAAATTTTGGCATGAAGGCATTATGAGGCTTCCGGAAAGAAGGATACATTTTAATGTAATACAAATTAATGTTTAGTTTTTTTCTTAATATGAAAACGAAAGAAACTTATGGGACACCCTAATACACTGAATTTATTCACTTTTCTTTTTGATATATCTTTCGACATATTCAAAAGCATTACAGAGGAGAAAAAAGCCAATTTTAGAAACTATGTTCTAGTACGTCTATGTCATACTTTCCAGTCCTTTTTCTTAGCTATCATGATATTTTAGCCACTATTTTAAATTTAAAAAATGGTGAGAGAAGCATTGATTGCTTGTACTTATTTAAATGTCAATCGGTCAATAAAAACAGTAATCTGTATTTTTTATACATTACATGACGCATTTCACTGATTAAATACTTATACACTTAAACATGTTTGTGCGGTAGATGTGTTCCGCAGAAAATCGCACAAAAAAGCTATGATTTACATAGAAAAAGTCAAGATTCGTTGTATGGATTTTAAAAACTGCATAATTTTGAATCAGTTATATAAAATATATCCAAAATAATAGCATTTTTGGTAACATTTAAAGAATGTCTTTCATCATTTTAAGGATGTCTGTCATCTGGCATCACAAATGCCAGACATCCAATAGAGAAATACTAACTATTTTAATAACAATCTATCATCGCTCTATGATAATTTTCGTTGCGATTTTCAGTCCCTAACTCAAAAAAAATTAATCAAAAATGGTGACTGCTTAAAAAAATATTCAGTTAAATCAATTTTTGAATGTCGATATGATTTTGAGGGATGATTAATTCGCCTCAAACACCCTTTCAGAAAAATCTTTCATCCCCATTATTGATTCAACCACCAAACATATTATATTCCTAGTACCTAGACTAATTTGCATCGATGGCACTACGCAGCTAATATTATGCGAATAAAATTTCCATAATTAAACGCACCCCGTTATCCGGATGCGTTTAAAATGTCGTTGCAGTAATCTCGTTGTACATCAAATTAGGCTCGCTTGGCATCCCTCTCCTGAGAGGAAGCTCGTTCCACCCCTGCAAACTGCAAACGGGGTGCAATAAAAAATGCATTAAATTGCATTACGGATAAAAATACCGTCTTATAGTGGTACAAATGTGATCGTGTGTGGCCTGGGGCAAATGCCGACCCCGATAAGCCCATTTTATTCTCCCCCATCCGTTCGGTCGGCACTTTTAGCACTATTGCAGGAGTATACATCTATGTGCACTCGGAATCTCAATTTAACGCAGTTCACAGGAAACAAACATAACTTTGGTATTACAAATCGATTGAGTTTTAATTAAATTTCGTTGAATCGTTGATTGAAATTACTACTTCATAACATGATGAAAAAGTAAAATAAAGCCCCTAGGGGGAGCTTTAACTGCTAGTGACCATTTCATTAAAGTTCCTATACACGCTTTCAATTAACTTTATTGCAAAATATTTTTATTTTTTGAAATACAAACGCATTAATGTATGTATAGAATTTGTTATTTCGTTCGATAAACATTGAGGATTTGTGGTTTAAAATAATAACATTCGTTACAATTGAAAACTCTCAAAAGTAAAAGCAAACTCTGAAATCATCAATTATTTTTAATCGCTTTCTAGGGTTTCCCAAAAATCCCATATCTCAAGGCACATATAATTGATCGATGAATATGCATAATTAAAAAATATATATTTTAGAAATTAATTTAAATTAATTGGTAATGAGAAGTTCATGTATTGATAATAATTAATGTAAGATCATTGAATATCACAAGGAATATTTGATCAATGAAACTATTAGCAGCCTCTATATAAGAATAAATCAGAAAAATGTTAAGTGTAAGGAGTTTTTAGGGTTAAATAACCAACTTTTTGAATAAACGCAACATTTTTTGGTAGCTTTAATACTTGATATAATTTAAAATCGTGTTCAGAATATAAAAAACGCATTAATTGATATTTACAGCTCAGTACTAAATTTGCTGTAATTATTCAAAAAACGATGTAAGCCTCGTAATATTGTTAAAGCTTTAAAGCTCGTTCAATATTTGTATCAATGGCTGGCATATTATTTAGATGATTGATTTAGATATTGAAAATTAAGAATTTTAAATATCTATCCACAGTTATATGCATGCATACAAATTCACCAACAGGTTACCTGGGTGAAGATATTGAAGAAGCCTCTCGCAAAATTTTTGACAGAGTAGTATTTTTTGGAATTTAATAAATTTAAAATTAACATAGATTTTATTGGAATGATATTTCTGGAATACATGGAGTCCAATCCCTTCTTTCTTCATAAAAACCTTCCGGGTGAAGCTTAGAACCGCTTACACACTCTTAATGGTATCGTTCCCCGACCAATTGAGAGTTTCTTTTTTGATTTTTATCTATCCCAATTACATATGAAAACTCAATTATATAAATTAATATGAATCGGTTATGTGTATTAACACATTTATATCGGGGACCCACTGGGTATCATTTTTCTTCGCAGCAGGCAAAGAACAAAAAAATCGCACAAAAGATATGTAGTTATAAAATATAAAACAATTTAGCATTCACGTATTAAATACGTTTTTTATGTTATTTTAAATAAGTTATTCATTATACATACCACCACCAAAATAGTCAACCAAATATTGTAGAGTTGTTATGACAGTTTTGACCCTTTGAGTAGTGAGCTTATATAAAATCTGCATAGTCTTAGGTGCTATATTTGCTTGTCTTCCACTTATCATCCGTACAAATCTAATTATCTGTCAGGACCGCAGCACTGCGTATGAAGCTTATATTTAACACTCTCGTCGCCTAACGTGAATCGGTGTTGTTTCTCGCGGGGCCCAAATTCGATAATCGGAACGTAAATAGAAGGAATAACGATGTGATATTATAACGCACGGGATAAACATGGAGGATATGTGACGCATCTTCTATTGATAAGCTTGACTCTGTCATTAGTCAAATTAACAAAAACAAAGTGAAGATAAGCACGTACGAATAGACAAGGGTGGGAATGCTGTTCAAGGTTGATCTCGTAAGATATTTAGACAGTTGTCATCTGGATGACATTATAGAAAGACGTTCGTAAAGTACGCTAGATTCACATTTTGGAGACTCGGAATTCGGAGACACGCATTCGAACGCAGCCATGAACGAATTAAATAAATAAACCCTATCGATAGCACAACATATTGGGTCATTTCTTTGCGTAAACATAAGCAATACACTTGAAATCGATTAATTATATCATTCAACGTACGCAAGAAGCTCTCCGTCTCTGTCTCCCGAACTGCAAGAAGTTTCTGTCTCTCTCCAAGCTCAACGTACAAGAGCGCTCTTTCTGAATCACTGGAATTCGCTCGCAAATACGCGATCATCCTACCATACAGGATTAATTTCATCCAATGAGCGAAGCAAACTTTTATTCAGAGCTCTTAGTTTTTTCCATAGTGATTCCGTATAAGATCTATCAACTCAATAATTTATCAAATTCTACATAAAATATGCTGTGTTTATGGTCCATGTTTGTTTTATAAAGAGAGTTTGAGTAAACCAATACAATATTTACTCATAATACATTTGCCAACCTTACTATATTTTTTTATGTCAAATATAAATTTGTACGTCGTTTGGTGTTTGTTTAACAAACAAAAATATTTGAAACGTTATTAAACAATCGGCTTCTCTCATTTCAATATAATTTGTATAAGCATTTTTTCGCACTTAATCCAATGAGGGCATTATTTTTGATTATGCAAGTTGGATTGTCTCAATACAGGCGGCAAGTGTGAATGCTTAAAATTTAGCTTTTCAGTCAGAGTGCATAATGTGCTTTGTGTAGACAATAGAAAGCTTCTAAAAGCTTTTAATATTTAATTTCTAAAATGGAAAATATCATGCTTCATATCTCATAGACGTCATCATGCAAAATAGTGCAGAGACTAATAACAGCTGCAACGACTGTAATGATTTTGACATCTCATGCATTTATCTAAGCGAATATATTTTCAATGGATAAGCAGAACTAAAATGTGTTTTTAAATAACAAATCGTATTGAGGGATTTTATATGCAAATTTAAAAAAAATATATGTGCAGAAAAAGCCAGACATTCGTCGAACGAATTGTTTTATGTACGGAGGTGTTAAACGATTTCCATTGCAAATTTACGGACACGCATTTATTTATACATACAAATGTACGTATGGGCGAACCCCTCCTTTCATCAAGCAGGATTTAATTCGATTAATGCTCAGTCCATTTAATACGTTTCAAGTACTCGACGTATTATTGAATGGCCTTCGGTGCTTTGCCCTTGCCCTTCTTGTAGCTTTGCATGAAGGGATTTCATTAAGCCGTGTTGTGAAAGGATAAGGAAAAGAATTTCAACAATAGACCATTGAAGCGACACACGCCAGGAGCAATTCAGGATAATGTCGAAAACGCCCCTCCAGTATTTAAGTCATAATTATATAGCCCCCTCGTAAATGACCGCGAGGAACGATTACGAATCGTGGCACAAATAAAATCAATTATCGGGCGATGAAAAAAAAATTTTTTTTTGGATTGAAATTTGGATTCACAGTCTGAATTCATCCCTTATTTTAAACAAGAATTCGGTTATTGGGTCCGTATGGGGTCGTAATAAAACAACGACAATGCCTACAATAGCAATAATGCACGTTCGTGCATTTACGACCGACTAAAGCCATATTGAACAATAAATGACGCAATGAAAGCAAGTACAAAAATATTAACTATCAAACATTATTATACGGCGCCCATAAAAATTTAAATATCATTTTTAAGTGTGAGGTTTTTTTTTTATTTAAAAAATCGCGTAAATCATTTATGATTCAACCCTTTAAGCGCCCGCATCTTCAAACGAATATATAATTTGTATTCATACTATAGAAAAAAATATGTTCAATTAATCAACTTGACATTATACGAAATGGAAGGGTGGATCTAAATTCCTTGCTTAAAGGGGGTGACTGAATACTACAAATTTAAATTAGAAATATTATAAATATATTAGATTAAAATAGATTATAGATAATATAAGGGGTAAGCCTTCATTCTTGCCTTACCTATTTAAAAGCGAAAAGTATTCTCTTAACTATTAATATGAGACAATTCAATTTAAACAAGATTTATTTTAATTTAACAAATAAATTATTATAAACTGTTGTAAATAAATTATTAATATTAAAAACACATAATAACATACTATATATCGTTATTTTCCGTGAGAATACGATTCTAGTGTGTAATCAGCTCTTTTTGGATTTTGATTTGAAAACCAGTTCTGCTATACAAATAGGAATAGACCAACGCTCTAGGAAAAAACTTTATGGATGTGTACGCTATAGGAGGATTGAAGAGTATAGCTAATTTTTAAACTTATACAAATTAAATTCCAATAAAGACAAATCACATATTATAAGCTTTGTCAGATTTGTAGAATTTTAAGCGGAAATTTGAAGTCCTGAAAATAAATTTTTGTCTTTTTCAATTATTTGAGATCATATTTTTACCCTCATTAACTGATATCAATTCTTCTGTCCGACGTCTAAAATTTGCTGCTATTTACCAAATGTTGGTATATCGGCTTTGATCCTGAAATCGTAAACTTAATCCGTTCCTAAATTTAAAAAGGTTCAATTTCTAAACTGTGGAAAAATATTTACCGTAACATTGATGATGAACTAAAAAAAAGGAGCCGAATTAACGTATGACCACTGCAATAATTGGTATGATATCTCTATATATCTTTATATCTCTAGATCCTTTTACGCATACAGTAGACTCTCGATTATCCTGGGGATTACTGAGGAGGACAAACAAGGATAATTGGAAAACACGGATAATCCAAATCATCAAATTTCTACATGGTTTTGATTATATTATCATATTTATTTAATCATTTGAATACCCATTATTTATTAATAAAAACGCTCATTATTAGGTATGGTAGGATGATCGCATATTTGCGAGCGAATTCCAGTGATTCAGAAAATGCACACTTGTACGTTGAACTCGGAGGAATCCTGCCATACAGGTTAGATTTAGTAATCAAGCTCTTATCACCCCGGATTCATTTTTACAATCTTATTATCATTGTAATTTCCGCCTCGTATAACATAATTTCTTAAACTCTTACTCGGTTGTTTTGAAAACCACGGTATTTAAAACATGAGTACTGGCGTTTGTTTTGGTAGATAAGATACAACCATCATCCTTATCGCTTTGTATATAACACCTTAGTACTATTCGGGAATTGCCTTATTATCCGAATATCAAAAATAAGAAAAGAAATTTTTTTTGAAAATTTTTTTTTTTACAGGCACGGATAATCCGCAAACCGGATAATCCGCACCCGGATAATTGAGAGTACACTGTACCCAGTTTTTAAATTAATAATAACGACATCTATACGAATATTTAATAAATAATATTCCATTACCATAAAGGTTTGAAACTTTACTAGAAATCGATGAATTTTGGATCATTTGATATGCCTTATAAATAGTATGGCATCATCTGCATATTTCAAATAAGCAAATGTCTGCTACAAGTTTGTATATTTTCAACAGGTTTTTATTGATTTTGAATGTGTATCAATTTGTATGCTTGTTAAATATTTGCTTTGAAAGCTCTTGAAGCATCTGGTGTTTGTTAGTGCTTTATCTAACATATATCACTATTAAAGCGACAAGTTTTTCTTATGCACACCTCGTCACTTGCAAGCCTCTGACGGAAATGGATTTCCTACGTAACGTCAATCTCTTTGTCAATTTGACGACAAAAAAATAACGCGTCGCTTTTGCAAACGATGTACCTAAATGGAACTGTCACCGTCGTCTCCTGGCTCTCTTTTTGCTAATGATAAAATATCTGCACGAATTTATTTGATTTTAAACAAACTTCTTAATCGACGAGGGCTCAGAGTGTGGTCTTGCAAATTCGTCATAAAATTTAGCTTCATGCAGAGTGATCGCCAAAAGCTTTCACTCAGCAACATGTGCCGCCATCGAAACAAAGCATCTTTAACGTATCGATACGTCGAAAGTCTCAAAGCGAGAAAGTTTATTCGAAAATCAATATCAATAATGTCACCCTTGTGATTCCGAAACGTTTTTCAACCCTACACATCTCCTGTGCTTACAAAGTGTCCTGCGTCTTAAGGGTGTTGCTGTAATCTGCCATGGTGTAAAGAATGATCGGAAAGCCAGCAAATCTGAAGAGCATTTTCGTGTTTACCAAAAGTATGCCACCCGAAAGAATTCTCAGACTACATCTTTGTGCTTGAGTTAAAAGCAAAAATTACATTTTGTAGTTTGATGGACCCATTACGAAGAAACTAACCATTCAATATGTACATAAAAATATAAATATACTCAAAAATGGATAGAACGCTCTTATCATACATTTTCCCCATATTTGATCGACTTCAACTTCAACAAACTGATACTGTTTAAAAACTTTGTATTACAATCAAAATTCCTATGGTGCATGCCATAATCAGCATCAAGATCAGTGATGTATCATTTAGCTTTTCAGACATAAACTTGAAGTTTTGTCAATCGATTACACTTTCATTTTAACAACATAAAAAGGTTTTTTCTAATGATAATTTAATAGCGTTACTTTACCTTGTACGGTTTTCATTGGTAGTTTTTATATTTTACCCAAATTCATTACGACGTTACGCACACGACATTGCAGATCAATGTCTTTTTACGGAATTTGATAGAATATCATCATTCTTAGAAGAATAAAATGATGACGCACTATACATAAACAATATTATGAAGATATTACATATTTTTTTAAATCTAAATTACATTCCAAATGTCATACACACTATTGTGCATTGTTTAAATGAATTAAATGCAAATTGATATGGAAAAAAATGTAATCAAAGTATACATCTATTACTTCTTGCCATTTTTGTGAAGGCTTAATCAAAATAGCACGAAATAATAGTTATTGTATTTTGCAATGTATTTTTAATTTAAAAAAATCGTTATTTCAAAGTCACAAAAAATGTGCAAACAAATGAGAAACATCTACACCCTCTTAATAAAAAAACTAATAGCTATTTTGAAACATAGTTCAACTATTTTTAATTGAAGAGTTATCAGTTTGCCAGGGGCAGATTATTTGCTTATTCCGTAGATGTTCACCAGATTTGACGGCACTGGATTTCTTTGCCTGGGAACGTATCCTATTCCATGGCTTGCAAACTGGTAACTCTTCAAATTATTTAATTATTGAATGATTTGTACAACCACAGATAAAAAAGTTATGACGACTTAAAGATGAAATTGTGGGTATTTCTTAAAAATGTTGAAAAATATTATATTTCGACAACACTTATGACATAGAGCCTATGTGCGAAACGTAGCAAAAGACCCCATTAACCCCCAAAAAAATTTGTCGGTCCATATGCAAAACATCCTGTATATTATTAGAGTGTCCCATAAGTTTCTTTCGTTTTCATATTAAGAAAAAAATAAACAATAATTTTTATTACATAAAAATTTATTGAATAATATATGATCCATTCTGTTCTATTATCTTTCTCCATCTTTCCGGAAGCCTCATAATGCTTTCTTGCCAAAATTTCCCAGGTCTGTTGGCAAAATATTGATCAAGGTACATTTTTATATCATTTTTTATATAAAAACGATAAAAATGTATCAGACACATCTGAACAATGAATGTAGCCAAATTTTGTCAGATGATTATGGACGGATGTTCATGGAATTTCTAGCTTGTTAGCTATTTCGCGAACCGTATATCGCGGGTTTTCTTCAACCATGGCTATGATTAGATCTGTGTTCATTTGCGAAAGAGACTTATGGGACAACCTACTATTATATAGGCCACATATCTCATATATTTGGCATCTTTTTGCATTTTTTCGCTGGAATTAATAAAGAGTTCAAGTTCTCTTAGAACGAATGGATATTGATATTTTTATTAGTGTATTGACTGAAATAAGTCCAATTACAGTTTTTAAGAAATCAAGGCAAATTCAGATCAAACGATTGCAAAAATACTGATTTTTTTCTTGCTAAAATACGATTTAAATATATATATATAGACTTTGATGAGTTTTATAGCGTACAAGTTTTTAAATGTGCTTTAACAGTGAGATAAAAAGTGCACTCTTGCTTTTAGTGAGTACATAGATATTTTTGTTAAAGCAGTTCGTGATTTACGTGATCCGAATACGTTCTCAACTATTATTGTAAATCGTCGAGTTTACTATGAAATGACATTTTTGTTAAAAATAAAAACAATAAGAAACCCCGCTTGCATCCCTTAAAAAGTATTACACGTACTACAGAACATGCAAATGGATTTTTCGGAAAATATTCCTCACACAAACGTTCAGTTACAAAATTTCAGAGAAAAGTAGAATAGATAGTTCATTGACGATGATTCTCATACTGGAAATTTGGTTCTGTGTGTGTGACTTCTGTTAAAATATCCAAGAACATGGAAACATCTTTAAAGCGTGCGTTTAAGAAAATCTGTTGCAATTATTTCAAAAATATTAAATCAATTCATTTTCAAAAAAAATTAGGCGATTGGAAGTATTGATTATCTAAATAGAATAGGTCTGATTTTTGCTTTAAAATATATAAAATCAGGCTGAAATTTAATTTTAAAATATGCAACGATAATCTCAATTATTTCTATGTCATTTATGTTTTAGTCTTTTCCTATATTATCATTATTTTCCATTCGGTACTCAACATGTAATGATCTTCTTTGAACGAATGCGCAAATAAAGTGCGCCGTAATTATTTGAAGGCTAACAATTGATCAAAGTTTATCGTTTTGATGTCAAAGATTTAGTGTACTTTGTATTTAGTAAATTGTTATTGGGAGCCATTATGAAATATCAAGAATGAATGATAAAAAAAACATCCGATATTAAATTTGGTGTCGCAATATAATTACAATAATATATTAATTTAAAATATATTTACATAAGTAGAAAAAAATATATAAAAATAATAATATAATATTCTCAAGAAATCAATACCAATTATGATGAGAGCTTTTGTCGAGATTGATTCGATAAAAGCTTCTTTGAGATTTTATTAAAATTAAATGAATAAAAACACATTTTCAATATATGGGACACTTCACAGGGTTTATTTTTTTAACTGATTTGTTAATATTCAATTTTTCATCCCTTTTCCATATTTTAAATATAAATAATTGCTCGTTAGATTCAAAAATAGTATTGATCACAAAATGTCTCCATTTTAAGGATGGATCAATATTCTATTAAATTTACATTAAAATCACAATCGCTTTAACGATGATTAAGTAATGGTCTCAAAGTAGGAACTGCATTTCTTTTTGAATCTCATTATTAAAATTATTTTTTGAGCCTAAATTCTAAAATCTAATCAGGGAAATACAATAATTCCAGCTATGAAGTTAGTAAAGTCGATTTATGTGATTTTGTTGTTGGGTCAAAATTTTAATGTGATTTATATGCAGTTATTATTTTAAATTTATGTTAAGTATTTGTATGCTATGGAATATGAACGATTTTTATATGATATAGAAGATGTAAAAGACCGAAGAAGATCGTATTTAAAAAATTAAATGCAAATCAAATATGAAATCCAACCAAATGGTAATAATAGCGATGATAATGATAATGATATTGACAAAATAATTTTTAAAAAAATGACACTCATGCATTCATTTTATTGAAAGATGACAGATCTCATGAATTATAAGTGGATCAAAAACCAATATTTTTTAAACATTTTTTCTATATTGAATACAGTAGAAGTAATAAATGTATAAACAATTATGAAAATGACCGTGATCTGTATTAATCATTAATACAAATAATATGTAAAATTATGATGTAATAATTTTAATCTCCATTGAAATGCGACTTTTATTGATATTGTTATAAAATACGTCAAGATTCATGCGGTGACTTTTCGAGTCAAAATACCGCGTAAATCGAGGATCAACTATGTATTGATCTTTTCATGCGGCGTTTTTGATTATTGATGTTTTTCTAAATTTTAAATCTATCAGAATCTCAAGAGTTCAAATTTATAAATTTATTTGTGAAGTACCCCAAATATTGCATAAATTTAGCGATAATAAACAATTTAATATATTCTGTTATTGAATCTCATTTACCAATAAAAATTAATCAAAATCACAAATGTGTCCTTAAAAAAATAGCAACATAAACGGTTCTTCGTAGTCAACTCGTGCCGCGACTGGATCGAGTCAAGTCGTGCGAGCTTTTTCTCCAAAGGTACCTGAAAAAACCTCGTTTTGTAATGCTCTAACATTACGACCTCTTCATCAAGCACAAATATCATAGTTATCACTTCGTTTAAATGAATTGTGATCTATCAAAAGTTTCCCGGTCTGGGATACGCATGCTGTGGAGGCTGTGGTATAAAAGGCTCGTCGTCCTCGTAGCTGTCATCGGTTCCTGTAAGAAGTTGAAGATACTTGAAAGACCTCGATTGAATGGGGCAAGTCCTCATAACTGGTTTCTTTTTGGGCTGGAATCCCAACGTGCCATATTCCCTGCTGACAAAAATATTAGTGTTAATACAATAATCGATCATCAACATGTTTGCTATGAAAGTGCTTAAAAATACCTTGAAGTGGCTGATGGCTGTATATATCCTTGGCTGGTATAATTTGTGTTATGCGTAAATGGACTATTCCTGGATTGAGGTGTTGGAGTTCTCGGTTCAGGTGAAAATGCTATACTCGATTCAGGGGATGATTCCCATGGATATACATATCCGTTATTTGGCATCGTCGGAGTACTATAGTTCGGGGATTGGTTCACAACTTCTACTGTTATCTCCGGAGTTTTACGTACTTCCACATTATTTCTATGCAATTGTTTCTTAATGAAAGATTCAACAAATCCTTTAGTCGGTGAAGGTTTTTTCCAGTCGGATACATCGACTTCAGTCTTTATGGGAGAATCTATACTTCTTTGCTGCCAAGTCTTTGAAGGTAACGTTTGACTCCAGCTCGGTTGAGATGCGATCGATAATTTATCAATGACATTCGTCGGCTTATAAAAATTAGTATTGGGGGCCTTCCATTGCGATTCTAATATTGGCTGATTCAGAACAATTTCGTTAGTAATTGATAATTTAGATTCCCTAGCTTGAGAAAGTTCCCTTAATTCTCTTCGCCAGGGTGGTTCAACAGTTACTTTTTCTTCCTCGTCTTCTTTAGTTTCAGCTTTTCTCAAAGCAATTTCTCTAATTTCTTTTTTCCACGCTGGTTCCGGATCATTCAAAAAATCTTTAATCGATATTTGTTCATCATTCGCCGATCTATCCCAAACATCTTTCTTCCAAAAATCATCATTTGCCTTTGAAAATGGCGACGGTGCTCGTACTTCATCCTTCAAAGGTGGATTTAAACTAAGACTTTTCGACCAAACAGGTTCGATCAAAGTCGGTTTTTCACAAGAATCATTTTGCGACCAAGGTAAATTGACATCACCTTGTTTTTTGTCATCGTTCGTAGATTTTTTATCAACACGATCTATTAAAGAAATCTTTGGCGGAATTCCAGTTATAATGCTGAATGGATCTTCTTCTTGTTTCGTCGTTGTTTCTTCATTCTTTGAAGGACTTTCTCTAAGGAAAGAGAATCTTTTAGTACAAAGATTCAGACTGGGTAAATCATCAAATCCACCAATTCCTTTTATGGCTTCCGTACTTCGCCTCATTGGACTTATGACCCGATCTTCAACATCTTTTTGTGATTCTTGATCCCCGATATTTTCAATATTATGATTGTCAACCGAATATACCGGCAATTTAGTACTCATCAAATATTCAGGCGCGCAATCGCTCATTTTGGGCTTATCAATTGGAATATTATTGCATTCGATGCTATGAACATTAGCAACGCTGCTTAAATCATCATTTAATGGAGCACAATTACTCATTTTGGGTGAATCGAATGAAATATCATCATTTTCGATGTTGTCAACATTACCAATGCTGCTCGAATCATCATTAATCGATTCAACTTTTTGATCGCATTGTTTATAAATAGGCATATTGTCACTAATTTTAGGCGAATCGAACGAAATATCGTCCTTTTCAATGTTTTCTACATTGCCCATACTACTCGAATCATCATTCGTTGGTTCTGTTTGATGACATTGTAAATAAACAGGCATACAGTTACTCAATTTCGGCGAATCGAACGACATATCATCGTTTTCGATGTTTTCAGAATTGTCGATACTGTTAGAATCATCATTTAATGGTACGGCCAATTGGTTATTATTTTTATATGCAGGCATACAATCATTCTTTTTGGGCGAATCGAAAGACAAATCATCAACATTTTCATTGCTCTCAGTAGTTTCAACGCTGCTCGAATTTGACGTCAACGATGTGTCATTGCATTTGAAATGCTCCGGCATACAATTGCTCATTTGCGGTGCATCAAGCGATATTTCGTAGTTTTCAATCTTCTCAATATATTCGTCGATGGAATCTTTGGCAGGCTTATTTATTTCGATCAATTCGGTTGTATTTTGGGATTCGTCCCCGCCCAAAGCATCGTAAGGTAATTCGATCTTATCTGCTAATTCGCTTTCAGGCATCGGTCCATTGTCATCCATTAAATTGTCTTCTTCTTGACACGATTCGCTTTCATAATAGATGTCATTATCAGGGACGGCCAAGCGATGCACCCGATCGTATTCAGATGACGACGACGACGATGAGGATGTCGACGTGCTGACTTCGTCGTAATATTCGTATTCTAGCATTGTTTTATCTTCGATGATTTTGCATTTTGGCAGAATTGTGATGTTCTCGCTAATGACTTCACATTCTTCGAATTCTTCATCTTCTTGTGTGTTGTCTTTTTCTTCTTGTGTATCGGTCTCTTTGATGATCTCCAAGGGGAGGATGCATTTTTGAATGGGTTCTTCCAAAGGTTGCGTTGCAGGATTGTATGTGCTTTCTAAATTATTTGATTTAAATGTGAAATCTGCACAGACGTTGGACTGATTAAGAGTATCGTCAATTGGTTCTTCTTTTTTATGTACATCTTCAACTGGCGATATTCTTAAATCTTTTATTTTGTTGGTTGAATCGAGTTTTTCAAGCGCCAAACTATTAGATAATTGGATATTTTCTAATTTTCTTGTTAATGCTTCGACTATTTCAATAGGTGTTGGAGCTTTCACTTCTTTTAATTCTGGTATTCTATAATCCATAGTATTAACTGGATTTTTGTCTTCGGGTATTTTTTCAACTATAGCGGGAATAGGTAACTCTTTCTTGGGCGATCTCATAGTAAATCGATTTTCTTCTAATTTTAGAGGAACAGGAATTGATTCAACATTTTGTGAAATGGGAGGTATTTGCACTTCTTTCTTTGGCGATCTCATAGTAAATCGGCTTTCTTCTAATTTCACAGGAGCAGATATTGATTCAATATTTTGTACCTTGGGAGGAATTTGCACTTCTCTCATAGGCGATTTCATAGTAAATCGATTTTCTTCTAATTTTACAGGAATTGATTCAACGTTTTGTGAAATGGGAGGTATTTGCACTTCTTTCTTTGGTGATCCCATAGTAAATCGGCTTTCTTCTAATTTTGCAGGAGTAGATATTGATTCAATATTTTGTACCATGGGAGGGATTTGCAATTCTTTCTTTGGTGATCCTAAAGTAAATCGATTTTCTTCTAATTTTACAACAGCAGGCAATTTATCAGGTTTTTGTACAGGTGCTGGAGTTTCTTTTTTTATTGATTCTTTCTTTGTGGTTATTTTGTTTTGGGGTAAATTCAAATTAAAATTAATATCCAAAGGCTTCGTCGGGGTTGAACATTCATCATTTAATGATTCAGAACGACTATATGGCCCACTAGTTTTTCGAAGAAGCTCTTTCGGATTAGATGGTATTTGAACACAAGGAAACACAGCTACAGGCATATTAAAATAATGTACAGATTTAGGGGTGTCGGCTGTTGGCGTGAACGGGGGTGGCTTTGGTTTTTCTTGGACTCCAGGACTCATGGCATTTCGCATTAATCTTTTAGCCATTTTTTCTGATCTAATTTCGGAAAGGTCCAATCCTCCAGGCGTATACGTAAATGGCTTTCTTTCTCTATTCATGGCGTTTTGTACACAGGCTGGAGGCCCTTTCATGGATAAAGGGGTCTGAAATATACAAAAAAAATATTTTTAGGACATTCATGAATGTACTATTTATTTACGATAGAACATTGAACCTAGCGAAAATACTTTACGCTCCCTGACTGGTGTTATATTTATATCTGATGCAATCTTAGGCTACGTGATATTCCGCGCTTGATTCTATATGTTCCCATGTAGATTTATGTTATTCCCGAGGAAAACCTTGATATTACATACAGAATTCGCTATCATCCAGAAGCCAAGTTATTTTGGTCTCTTTGAAAATTGATGTTTGTAACAGTACACTAGAGTTGTGGGATAAAATTAATATTTCATTACGCGCGCGCAAATATACGCAAATACACCATTTATTTCGCACTCTTGACGAATGGATACAAAAATGAGCTCTTTGATGTTGAAGCGGCAACATGTTCATATAACAATGAATTGTATTTATGAGGTGTTTAACATCGATTTATGACGTGAAAATATTTATATTGCGTCGTTATGTTCTCAATGAACCTTAAGTATTCATATATTTCGTATAAAAACGTCAAATGATCTCACCGGACTTCTTAGATCGTTGGGGAGTGTCCTCGAAGGGCTAAAAACTGATCTGGAATTCATCCTGAAAAATAAATATAAATACATTATTAATAATTCTTTATTAACATACTATTAATTTTAACATTCATAAGATAATAATCATCTGGTTGTTCAATTAGAAAATTAGTACGCGATTGAAACGCTTTCACGAAATTTGATATTTACACGGAAAATTATAGTAAAATATCCAATGGAGATAATTTGAACTACATACATATAACAATAAGTGCATTCTATCTTGATCGAATTTTGATTAAATTAAAATTAATATATATAATTAGTAATGCATTTTATTAAAGATGGGCAGGGCTATCTTTGAGTGTTTGATTTACAATAATTTTAGCACTCTCTCATAGATCCTCTTCTATTAAAAAAATAATAATATTCTATCTTAATCAATCGTATGTCTGCAATCACACATGTATATATATATTATTATATTCAAAGAAGTTATTCTAACATTAAATTGATGAATAATCATTATTGTCTAAATGCTGTCATCGAGTAAATTGATCATTCAGATGAAAAAATACATATTATTTTTTTAAAAATATATTATTCAAGTTTATCTTGAATGTCAAAAATATCGCTTTGTTGTATAAGTATCATTGATCTAGAATTTTGGCAGTGAATTGCATTATCAATCATAAACGCCGTGTATAAAATATGATCTTCAATATTCACTATAATGACTGGTCATAACACTTTCATTGCTAATCGTTTTCATCGTACCAGGAAAACGTTAGATAATTTTATTAGCTTGAATAATAAATCAAATGTTTATTAAACTTGTTTGAAAAATCAAAGCTAAGACATATAATATACACACACTCTGTAAAAAATGCATTTGGCTTCCGCTTAAAAAATCCGGCAATACGAAAGCATAAAATCTCATACAAACGGCCATTGATCTTGGATCGAATTTACGAAAATAAATATTCCATGCCAATATTGATGCATTCACTGATCTAATATTAACATATGATCGCATCGTCTTATGACTGACGAGATAATTTTTCATGCGGATCGTTTTAGATTCCTTTGATCATTTTTTATTGAAGCTCAAGGCGAGCTTTTAACGCAATATTTCCGTATTGAATTATTTCGCGAAGATATATTTTGCGTTGAGAACGAGCCCAAAGTGCATGAGCAAATAAAGCCCGATCGATTAAAATCCTCGAGGGCGATAACGGTCTCCGAAGACAATTAGAGATGGCGTTCCCGAAGCTTATCGTCGAATGATCTTCCGAAGCTGAAGCTTTGCTTAATGGCGCTAATAAGCCTCAAGCTCTTGTTCTGGGACGATATAAGTTTTAACGTTTGATTGCCTATCTTTATTGCATGCGCTCGCAAAAAAGCTCGGCTGAATAATTTGCATCAATAAAAGCTTGCTTCCCGTACAAAGCTAACCTCATTCTGAAATATTGCTTTCCGTATGCTCCTCAATGTATTCATATTGTACAAAATTATTTCTTTATTATTTTTGATACGTTTATAAAGATGTTTTGATAATTTTAATGGCAGACAGTTATGTAATATCTATAATAATAGCTCAAAATATTAGGTCAAATCTATACTGGTGTCATATCATATCACTATATCAATCATCATAATTTTAATAGATAATAAACTACCCTTTATATCACAATTTCCTATAAAGCCTATTTTTGAATGAACTCACTATGGATGTCATAATTTTCGCTATAATTCCATAAAACAAACATGGTTGAGAGTTTCGCACAGTACAAGTGAAATTTATTAGCTCCTATGAAAAATTCATTGTTTGTATTGCTTTTTTTCCATTTTTAAACAGAAATTATTAGCAAAAAGATTAAGCTATGGTTGTGTAATATATAATAAAATATGCTTGCTACTCGTGTAGTGGTTGTGTTATGCTACGTATATAGATACACACAGTAGAGGAACGGCGCATGCGCGTAGTATCCCTGTGATATATATGATGTATTTTATGGTCGATCAAAAGGATGTTTTTTCACTTGATGCAACTAAATCCTTCTAACCTGTATGGTAGGATGATCGCCTATTTGCGAGCGAATTCCAATAATTCAGAAAGAGCACTCTTGTACGTTGAGCTCAGAAAGAGACAGATACGCTTCCTGCGTACATTGTACGATTATATTGATCGTTAACCCAAATTTATCAACTAATAATGATGTGTGACTGATATAATGAATTGATTTCAAGTATATTATTTATGTTTACTTAAAGAAATGACCAAATACTGTGTGCTATCGTCAGTGTTTTTTCTTCATTTATATCTTCCAGATGACAACTGTCTAAATGTCTTTCGAGATCGACCTCGAAACTTGCATTTCTACCCTTGTCTATTCGCATTTGCCCATCTTCACATTGTTTTTGTTAATTTGACTAATGACAGAGTCAAGCTTATCGATCTAAGAGAAGAGAAGAGTGACTGTATGCCTGTAAATATTAAAGAAAACTTAGCTACAATAGCTTTAATAGTTATATAAACTTTTAATCTATCCATACAGTTTCGTAATTTAGTATTCATCAGTAAACAAAGTCCATCGATTTGGTTACGAATCAAGAATAATGTTCGAATCGTAAGCAAGATTGATCATTGAGTATTGAAAATACCCATTTAATTTGATACAGTGTCTTCAAGGTAAAAATATTGAATTTGCAGAAGAATTGGCTGTTGACAATTATTGAGAAAAAATGTTTGTTAAACCTTTGTTTTTATACAATATCCTCTGAAATATGTAACGTTAAAAACGTATGATTTATTCCGAAATATTCAATGCTGTGTCATTATGTCCGCTATGAAAATATTCATTCCAAAATGATATTCATATGAAAAATGAAGCTTTATAAAAATGTTTCTGTTTTTTCAAAAGAACCGTAACATGTAAGCTTCTAGTATGTTAATGAGGGTTGTAGTAGAGCTTGAGTCGGCCCCTTAAAATTACTTATTTGAACAAAATAAATTATTTTTATCAGCGGCTCATGCAAATGGCTTCATACATTTTCATGATGCGAACAAGAGATTAAAGCTAATTTCATGAAAAGATATTGTAGCACTTTTTAATCAGGGGGCCGAGGCATGACGCGATAAAAATTTCATTATTCATGACGTACGGCGAAATTTAAACAATAAGCTCAGTGCTACGACGCTACTGAGCCAATTACTCTTCGGGATTTTTTCTTTTGTAAACAATACTTGGATGTGTTGAAAGAAATCCATTAACTTTAAAAATTGAATTTCCTTTGTATATCAAAAATTTGAATGTACAAAGAAGCAAGAACTGCTTTTTTCGTATGCTAATAGGCAGTCGATACAAATTACATACATTGTTCGTAGACAATGTACATTCGCGCACTATAAATTATTTCCTTTGTCCGACGGTGAGGGAGGATCATGAGTTTAGGGTTGATAAATTTATTGCTTTGATAGAATCGATGAAATCTCATAAATTTTATTTTTTACTTAATATTTCAACTATGAACATCTTATACATTTTTCGAAGTTCAGGCAGATTCTTAGATTAAGTTAATCTATTTGTTTAAAAAAAAAGGTTTATCCTCATATTTATTTGTTAAATTCCCATATATATTCAAATATTTAATATTTGATGTATGGAAGTCATGTTTTTAGACATAGAAAAGGCATTCAATAAAGTATGACATGATGCTCTTATTCACAATATTTTCGTACCGGGATAAATCCTATATAATATTCTAATAAAATGCAATATTTCATTATAAAATTTATAGTTAAATGCCAATAACATTAAATCATTTTAAATATAGATAATATATGGAATAAATGGACGATGGATAAATTATATCATAAGATTGAGATGAATTGATCTGAATAGCCTTTTAGGCAACTTTTATTTCATAAAGCATCGATTGTGATTTATTTTGAACATCCCTACGCAAGAAGGGGAATATGGGCGTATTGAAAAGCACGTGCAGTGCACGTAATGTCGGTTATCAGATGGCGGAGCCACGTGTTCATTTGTATTTTCATCCCTCTTGTTAATGTACAGGATCTCTTCTCGTTCCTCATTATATTTTCAGGACAACTGAGAAGCCAATTACGATTAATGGCATGCCATTTTTTATCGTTCCTATATTATGTTATCTTGAAATCGAGCACCGTCGAATGGTCCCATATAATCTGTATCTTAGCATTGGGACGAAGGATGATAAAAGAACGGTACAAATATCTGATTTTATCGTGTAAACTGAAAATAACATTTGATGGAGCATTGACAATGCAAAATGTAGATACTACACATTGCTGAATCTTCATTGGGGAAATTGTATCGCTAAATAGGCGTAAAATTTATTTTGAATATTTCTCATTTAACATTTTTTTCCACAGGGCCACATTTTTTCTAAGATGGTGTTGGAAATGCTGTTGATAACACATCCACATTTTTTGATATTACACCACTTCTACATTTTAGAGTAAAATTTCCTAAACAAATAGAAAAAAAGCAATACAAAACATGAACTTTCCTAGGAGCTAAGAAGTTTTTTTTATCACATTTATAATATTTTTCTGATCCAATAAATTTTTAACACTTCAATTCACTATTTTATAATGATTTATGTCATAATTTAAGCATTATAAATTGTAAAATCTTCTTTTTGTCGTAATTTTATATACGAAGAGTTAAGTTTGATGTAAATCAAGTTTAAAAAGTCATAGGCATTTATATACTATAAATGAATTGTTGGAATATATCCAATATTGGAAGAAAGCTCGAGCGAATTTCATTGTAACTGAATCAGGATATTTTTCAAGTAGAGGTTTTCCATATTTTATGTAAAATTCAGAGACATTGTCACATCCCCTCACAATGTAGAGGATTGTTAAAAATAAATCCAGCATGAATTCTTCGAGCAAAAAGATAACCATTTGGTGTGGCTGTATATTATTTTATATCGTACAAAACATTATTTTTCATCAAAATCATAAATATTTTTATATAAAAATTTTAAACCGTACAGTGATAAATGTTCAATGTAACACACGAAGAAATTGAAATATTAATGGATACTAAAGCAGAATAGGGTATGAGATATAATCGCAATGTTGTAAAGGGTCGGTGCCAGCAATGGACTTTGAAGCTAAATGGGCGGTATCCAGAGGGATTAAAAGGCTTGCATTCAACAAAACTGAAGATGTCAGGTACGTCCTGGAAATACATCGACAGGATTAAGACGGATACTACCCGGATTATAAAGGCACATAAATAACGCCACACCGCTATAAATCATCGTGGTAAATTCGATTATTGTCTTCTACCCCGGCAGCAGCAAGATCATCCCGAGTATCATCGGCAGCTTGAATCTTGATTCCATACTCCACGTCTCCATACATCGAAGATTATCGGTTGTTAGTATTGAATAATATTGGATCTGGTCCAAATTGGACACGTCTACTCTCTATTAAACTGATGTTGATCCCAGTAGCATCAATTCGTTTATAAATACTTTTTTAACTCCAATGCACCTGTTTTTTAGAGGCGCTAATTTGATCAATAAATGATTAATATATGGCTATGATCAACAAATATCGATTCGTTTATCGAATATTTATAATTATGTAATTTTAACTGAGATCCAAAGCGTAAATATTTTCAAACACATTCATTCATTGGATTTTACACATTTTCCATAGCAAATTTATATATAATTTCCTCGCGAATCATTGATATTCAAATTACAGAGTAGATCGATCCATCAATTTACAGGGCTTGCAAATTGACATATTGGCAATTAAAACTATAGATACTAATGAATAGATGGTTTGATTTGATGAACATTTACAATTCTATTTGTGATGTTGGTTTTAAGCTAAATAATTATAATTTGAGCTCCTACTTATATAACAGATCTTCCCAGAGCATTTAACTCTATGCAATTATGTCTGTGTAAGAAAATTATTGGTTTTAAATATAATAATTCCAAAATCAATGCATATCCTAATCCAAATATTCTAGTATCTGTGATACATGCCTGATGAATTTGCTGTAATTATCAATTCTATAGAATGTAGAAACAAAGGTATTGCCAAATCGCTCTGGTTGACCTGTAATCTGGTTCAATTTCACCTAGTGCATCTAATATAGATATAGATCTATTCCTCAGTCGTATCATGTTCTTTGAGTTCAATTATATGACAATAATCGCTCCTCTTTGACCTATTCGCTTTGCTACATAGCTTGCCAATTACAATACCAATCGTTTCACTCTCAAATGTACTCCCATTTAAGGGGAATCCCGTTTAATTGATATGACTGCTGTTCTTCTTGTGATGGGCTGTATTTATACACATATTTTCATCATTAATATTTTAATTGACTGTTTAAAAATTTTGTATCACAGATAGCTTAGGATATTTTTTTTACAAAAATTCCCCTTAAAAATTCAATGATCATACGGTCCTTTTATCCAATGAAAAGCGTCTAAAGACAGAGATGAAAAGATGATTTTTTTTTTAAATCACTATTTGGATTTGAAGAAAGAATGAACCAGCTGCGAGACTTCAATGACGAACCATTACATCGAGCGCAGACAAGGTCAATTCAATGATAGCTGGCGAATAAAAAAAAAAACAGTTCAGCGCTATGTTACTATCCACCCACGCTATAATAAACTCAAAATTAGATATAAATGTAATATTGTGGCAAAAAAATTAAATCAACATCAATGTCAAAATGAAAATTGTACAGCTGGTAATATTCAAATAATTATTTTTTGACAGTAAATATTCAAACGATTCTTATTAGAAATAATACGTTTAATGTCGAGTTTATCAGATTCCATTCGCTACGATTCAGCGTCGTTCATTGAACATGGCTATAAATCAATCTCACAGCTTGTCAAACGTAAAAAAGATGAAAATTTTAGCAGAATCACGGTATGGACCAATTTAATCATATCAAAATAGTTTTTAAGTCATTGACTTTTAAATTTGCACATCGAAAATTAATCAAATTAAATTACAAATCTGAAGTCCTTTCGTAATAAATCATTTGAGCTTTGATCAAGTTTACTTGAGCGCTATATATAAATCCAGAATATGTTGGATTTATTATCAAATCGTGCCAATATATTTATCAGATCAATTATTTTAAATAAATTGTACACTGATGTATTTATAAAATTAGCTTGCAATAAATTTGTCAAATTCTGATGTAATTATTATTTTTTAAATATAAATGAAAAATTGGCATATTTGAGAAATCGGACACATAATGTCATTCAACGGCTTCAGCATAATTGCATTAATTGCGCAAAATATACAGCATCCGCATTTATATCGTGTACATTTTTTGCTTGAGGTAAAAAGCATTTTAACCTATCGCAAGATAAATGGACATTGCATCGAAGTGATATTTTATACGTTCCTGGAAAACCCAAGCAATCAAATGAAAATACCGTCTCAAGGCTGAAGAACGCCCATGCAATACTGAAAAAAATCTGTTGAAAAAATACGCATGTCTGAAACGTATCAATATATTTTTATATGCGATAATGGTATTGCGATTTGTTTAAATATCAGAAAAATTGATGATGGATTATAGGAAAAATATGGAACCGAAGATGATCGTTGGGTCGTAAATTGTGTCAACAGCTGTGTCACAAGACGAACCAGACGCAAACGCTTTGGGCGACGCACTAAAACGAGATTTTGAAAAATCGTCAATTGTCATTCTTTGTTTTCTTTAGCGTCTGAAAATTCACCAAGACAATTATCGAGACTTTTTTAAAATAGGCCACAACTAGTTCCGCTCCAATTCCCTAGTCAAATTTAAAATGTGCCTCTTTGCCAATATGATTTAGATCAGTGTGCCAATTTGCTTTATATTAGGTTAATTCTCGGCGAAAAAATACCTTTTAAAATCTGCAGTGTTTGTGAATTTTTCACCGCAAATTTATATTAATTCCGGCCATAGATGTCGGCATAGGGCTCGCATTAATTAACCTGTCAACCTGTGGCTGAAGTAGCTTCTCGACATCAAAAGGCTTAAGTGCACCATCTGCAGCGTTATTGTGCACATATTGCACTCATAGCTGGAAATAAAGCAACCCTCAAAGGTGATAAATGTGTTATATCTCGGTAAAGGGCAATGTTTTGGGACGATAAAATACATGTCAAGCTGCGGTTTTGCATTTTATAATTAACACTTCAATGCTTTAATTCATTTTTATATAATTTTTTTTTACAGGTTTGATGCCTAGCTGCTAAATTTTATAGTCTAGATCAGTGATTCTCAACCTTTTTGAAATCACGGTGGACTTTTGATCGTGGGAAAAAGTGGCGGTGCACCAGAATTAAGAAATCGAATAAAATATGTGATACATAATTTTTATTACAAATGTTTTTTTAAGGCGTCTTCTCACTTTACAAATTTAAAAAAATCGATTTTTATTTTATTTTAAATTTTGAAAGTACATATCTTCAAAAATGTTATATCGAAATTTCATAAAGATCAGACGAGTCTAACTACATTTTTGGGCGACCGTTAGGTGACTACCTGAGAGCACCCGGCTGCATATGTATTGTTCAGACTCATGGTGCAAGTACAAGAAAACGGTGAAAAACAATTAGATAGAAATTTTTAAACATCCTCCTGCTCTAGCTGAGGATGTTCACGAGGTTTTGAAACCGATTTATAAAAATCTTCGGAGGAAATACCTAAAATAACAACGAGTGTTTCAACAGCTGTGTCTGGACAATTTTTCTGCAACCAAAACTTTAAACGCGTTTATCTCAAAACAAGGTTTTTCGGTGGCTTGTTGATTAAATTTAGGAAACTATCCGGCCGATTGTCATGAAATTTGAATGACATATTCTTCATAGTTATGGCTGTGGTGCATATCATCAGATTTTTGAAATTTTGATTTTAAGTAATTTTTTTTTACAAAAAACTGCAAAAAAATCGCGTTTTTTTTTTACTTTTTCGAAAAACGTGCGCCATTTTGTTATTTTCGCAAATATCAAAAATCTGATGATATGCGTTATAGCCACTGATATATTGAATCTAAAAAAATTTATATTTTTGTTTCAAATGACCCATCTCGGAGATACCATCAACAAGCCACGAACATAACATTTCTACACGGGTTTTTCGATGCTACTGTTTTATTATAACAATTGTTCAAAAAAATATTTTTTTTTCATTTACTTGAAAGATGTGTTTATTACATAAGATCCATTTTATCTCATAATTTTTAGCGAAAATCCTCGAAAAAAAATCGTGAAAATAGCCTATTTTTGAGGCGCCTAAAGTGAGAAGACACCTTAAGTTAAAGTACTAGTATTTGGAGGCTCTCTTTAGGTGGAAAATCTAAGAGGGGGGGCACATTACTTCCTTTGTCCACCCAAAATGACGTCCTTGCTTAAGCAGGGACGTCATTATGTTAACATAATAATAAAAAATAAATTAATATGATATCTGAGCTCGTTGGCTTTTGCAGATATCAGAAATATTACAGAGTAATTGATTTAGCTACCCTCAATTCCTCGTCTGAATTCGTAAGTCCTTATCGTTTTTTAGTTTTTATATTAGTTATTGTTAAGAAACCAAGCTCACATAAATATGATTTCGAAAACAGTAACAAAATGTTCAGTGTCTTCGTGTGAAAATCTGGATATTCCTTTTGGACAGAAATCCAAAAGTCCTCCAATTTCATTTTGGAAAATTTAATTTTTAGAGTACGATCAGTCGACAATGAGACTAATTCTTCTTCTTCTGCGTATGAAAATTCACAATACGATGTATCAATCATAGCAAATGGATTTCTTATTCAGTCATAATTTTCTATATTTAAGGGAGGAAAATAATGTGCAATATTTTCTTCCAATAAAGTTAAATGTTCTATTATTGCGGAAATTTTCGATAAGTGAAGGAAACATATCTACTTTTTTTCTATTTTCGATTTTTCCAAAGAATTATTTTTTTCTGAAATGCTGTCATTTTGTCAATGAATGTCAAAAAAAAATCGTTTTTTCCTTGAATGCTTGTGTTAACTTTATTTAAATAATTAAAAATATCTGCAAAATATGCCACATTAGCACACCGATCATTATTCTGAAGACGTTTTACAAAATCATCCATACCTTCATTTCGAAAAAAGTTTAACAATTCATTCTTAAGTTCTATGAATTGACATAAAACTTTACCCCTAGATAATCACCTGACTTCAGTGTGAAAAAGCAAACACCATTTTTTTCGCGGTACGCCTGTTGAGAATCACTGGTCTAGATCAAGAGTTGCCAACCGCGAAATCGCGATCCCGAAAAAGGGTAATCTAGATTATTTCCCCAGCAATGGAAAAAACCTAAATATTCAGAATAATATATGAAATTCGACTTTAATAACTTGACTAGCAAAGGAATAGAGAAGCCGAAATGCGTATTGTGTAAAGTTGTTTTTAATCATTATTAGTCTATGAAACCATAAAAAATCAAACGTCAGCGAGCATTCAGAACACACTTAAAAGGATCTGGAGTTCTTTCAACGGCATAGAACTAGTTATAAACATCAGAGACTTGATCGAACAGGAAGTTTCCAGCAAGCAAGCATAATATCATATGAAGTCGTATTGGAAACTACCGAGCAAAAAAACTTTACACAGTAGGAGTAAAGCTCATCAAACTCTGCATGTTGAAGATGGTGAAATTAATTCTTGGGGATCCCAATGAAGCAAAGAAGCAAAGAATAACTATATCTAATAATACTATTCAGCGACGTACATTAGAACTATTCGTAGATGTTAAATTCGTAGAGTAAATTTTGAATGATATCATGGTTTCACCATAGACGTAAGCTCGTGTGCTCAGGTGCTTGTCTTTGTGAAATATATTAATTCAGATGATATAAAAGAAGAGTTCTTATTTTGTAGCGAATGAATAAAAATGAAAATATTAAGGAGAAGATAAATACATTTTTTGAGACTAGAGGATTAAAGTGGAAAAACATGTGTGGGGTTTGTAAGGATGGTTCATCATCTATGCTTGGGTTTAAATCGGGCTCTCAGAACAAAAGAAAGAATTATCTCCCCAAGCAAGAGGAATCCACTGCACGAGTCACCGGTATACCCTTGCCAGTTTGACATCGCAAATTAATCACAAATTTCTTCTTTACTACACTCCAATACGCTGGTTGTCGAAAGAAAATTTTGCGAATCGTGTCTTTGAATTGAAAGATGAAATCAAGTTGTTCTTTGAAGTGCAAGAGAAACATGACCTTTTGGTGTACTTTAACGATAAAGCAAAATAGGGTTAACCTGAAATTTCAAGGGAACGAAACGAACATTATCGCATTACACGATGATCTTGGGGTATTTTTATCCAAGCTGCAATGCTTGCGAAGAGAAATAAAGCTTGAAAACATTGCCAACAACAAATAAAATTTGAAGGAGGAGATTACTGGACATCTCGAATCCCTTTAAAACAAACTTCAGCGTTACTTCCATGAGCTGAAAAAAAAATAAACTACATTGACACGAAATTCATTCTCTGATTTCCTTGATTTATCCAGCATGATGAATTCTTGGATTTGCGGAATGATTTCTTGGCACGTAACTTTTTTAATGAAAAATTGCTCACACGATTTTGGTGTGGTATATATCATTCATACCTAAATGTGACGATGCTTGCTTTTCGAATTTTAGTTGCATTTGTGTCTTAACATAATTTAAAATAAAATTATATTAAAAAATCCATTTTCGATGATTTTTTAATTACCTTATTAAAATGTCTTTTTCAATTCCAAAGGGGGTTGCCACCCGAAAAAGGTTAAGAATCTATGGTCTAGATATTGGCTAATCGTCATGATATAAATCATGGATTGTTTAGATTTTTGCTTATATAATCCTTATAAATATTCACAGTTCCAAATTATTAGTAGATTTTTTATTCAATTTGCTTGAAGTAGCAATATGCAAAAAATTAAATCAAATCATATTATCGATTGTATTAGAACATTAAAATAAACTTTGTCATCTGTAAAAAAACGACAGATTTTTTCTTCTTTATAGGAACGTTTTTGCGCAAAACATTAAATTATCTTCTTAATATATTTGCCAACATTTATAACCATTTATAGATTTGTTTTATACCATGTTTGAGTACAAAGATTGATGGAATTTAAAATTTGCATCAAATCACGTCCATTTACAATTATGGTGGATTGGCAATACAGTAGAACCTCCATTATCCGGACCTCGGTTATCCGGATTTTCGATTATCCGGATTGTTCAAAATAAACAAAAAGAATCGAATTGGAAAAATAAAATACAATTTATTAATTTGCACGTGGAGAATTGTGTTCACTTTTGCTCACATATGTAATGGATTGCAATATATTTTTTTTTATTCATTGTATGGCGCATTTGTACCAATATCATCGAGTGTATAGTAATAAAAATAATCCTTTATAAAAATAATTTTACATGAGTACATTAATCCATACTTAAGTCTAGCAATTCATATATTGAAGTCTTAGTTTTAAGCTATAGATACAGAGTTTAATTAAGTCCGGACAGTAGACAAATCGGTCTATAGTTTTCGGGATGGATCATTTTTTTTACTGATTTTGGAATCAGAATTACCTTTGCAAATTTCTATAAAGTGGGATAATAACCGATTACCAGGCAAGCATTGAAAACTTTCGTGGGAAGTTTTTAATGATTGTATTATCAATTTCGCCGAACCTGTGTATTTTTTTGTTTTTAATCTTTATTTTTTCTTAATAATAATTACTAACGGAGTGATTATTTTAGTATTTGTTAAGGATTTAGGATAGTTTTTGAAGAATTATTTTAATGATTTTGAAATCGTCTGTTTTGTGCTATTGTCGCTTAAGTGCTGGGAATTCTGGTGATTAGTCCAAAGTTTTGGATAATAGGTTTACCTTATCTTCACTATCGTCGTTTATTCGGAGATCATCACTTAAAGAAGGAAAACCTATCGTCTTTTGTTTGACTGATTTGACGAACATCGGGTGTACAATATCATGCATTTTGTGTACAATAAAAATTAGATCACTAGTCTTTAATACGCAATCGAGTGTAATCGAGTGATTAAATTACGATGCAAACGATCCTGGATTTCAAGTTTTGAATGATGAGGAAATAGTTAAGGAAATATCTGCCTCAGAAAAACAAGATCCAGAATACGAAGAGGAGATTTGCGAAGGAGGATATATTAATCCTTACACATTCTGAAGCTTTTCAGTGTTTAGATGTCGCCATGAAATGGCTTGAGAAGCAAAAATAATGTAAATCAGGACATCTTATATATCTTAAGAATATTCGCGACTTGGCTGCTATTATATGTGTATATGTATGTAAAATTTCTTCATTCTTTCCCTGTCTTTTTCTGTCAATTATGATTTTTTTCTATTATCCGGATTTTTCGTTATCCGGACTACTTCCATCCCCAATTAGTCCGGATAATCGAGGTTCTACTGTATATGCATTAATTTTCGCAATTTTCAATTGGTCTTAAAAGCGTTTTCCATGTATATCACATTGAAAATAAAAAGGAAATTTAGGTTAAAAAATTAAATTTAAAAAAATAATGGTTATTAAATTAAATATCCTCAAAAAAATCCCATATAAAAAATTGGACTATGCATTATTCAATCTAACTATTTTCATTTCTTATATCCAATCTTTAAATGTGACAAAATATTTATAAAAAATTGCATAAAATTTTGTAAATAGCTTATTTTGAAAGATTGCTATACAATCAAAATTCATCGTTATGGCGAGCGATATTCATTGTTTGTTACATTTATATCGATTTTAAAAAATAAATTCTAAATCCAATAAAAGGTCATAAGCATAGTATAAGCTATGTTAACATATCTCCAAGGCAGTCATATCAACTGTTCCACGTCAAGCCCACACGTTCGCTAATATATCCTCACATGTACACGCTATAATGCTTCCTTCGCTCACACTCCCTATATCCTATATTTACATGAAATAAGTGAACATTCAATATGTATGGCGTCATTATCGTGGGTAATATCTTAGGCTGGCTCTTAAATGGCCTATTTAAATTTGCATTTAAGCGCAATAAATACTAACACTTTCCACCCCTAATGCTACACGGGAAGATCGAATAAACAACCGCGTTTACATAAATTTAGACGGTTTGATTCATTCAACGTCAAAGACTCATAAATGAAAGACTAACTAGCTATCGACAAAGTTAGAGTCTTCTCTAACTCGTCCAACAAATAGATGCCGCTACGGCGAGAGACATTCGCAGTTTATAGCAAAGTAAGAGTTTCCATACGTCATATTAGTTGGAAGAAACTTAGTCAAACGTTCGACTGCATACTGGAAATTATTAAATAACATCAGTTTTGCCGTTAAAATGAGTTGCAACTGCAGTCTGCTTTTATTTGTATATCACTTGAGAAACTTGCAAAGGAAATAAATTTTGCAGAAACGTCAAGACTATAAATATGAACTGCCATTGCGTACATGAAATTGAAGGCGCACACTTGCAATTTAATTCATATACTTTTCAATGCAGACTTTAAACCCATCCTTCGATATTAACTCCGGTGGCTTCCAAAGCTAAGTAATGCATGCTAGGTGGAATATGAACGAGTAATGTGTGTGCACCTAAACCTTCAATATATGTATATTAAATACAAATCATCGCCAAAGGGTTTTTGATTACTTCCATACTACAATATTGAACCATTTAAACTTATTGCTATGGACTTGACTAGTTGATATTACTTGATACCTAACTTTCACCTATTTGTTCCAGCTATATCTATTTGTTCTAGTTTGCTTCCAGTCTGACCAATTATGTATATATATTTTTTATTGTGCCCGATCGGCACTAAATGCCGAATTTCAAATACTTAGATGCGACATACCTAACCACATTTGACTGCTCCTAACTACTATGCTTTTATAATTTTATGTATTTTAAGTATTGGCCACTTGACTAGTACTACTTACAGATTAAATACATAAATACTCTTTAACACCAAGCTGATACTCAGTTTATCTGCTATTCATTGCCACTTTTGCAAATCACGACTTGCTTGTCACTCGCTATCTCTCACATAGTCGATCCTACCCAACAATATGGAACACGATGAACCTTACCAGTTAGGAGCCAAGAAGCTTTAGGAACAGATCAAGGACAATAAGAACACCAAATATATGTCCCTGAGGAGAGGCATACGAAGAACTTCGCTTTGCAACGTTAACAGTATTATATTCCATTAACTTCTATATCGAGATGCACTTAAGCATCACGTATGTCTTCATCCTACCCCGGCAACGCCCTAGCGAAGAAAGAATGAACTCTTTGCACTCCAGAAAGTCCTTTCCAGTAGAATCAAAAAGGTCGTCTAGAGTAGTTTTCCACTGTCTTCCAAAGAAAACTACTCAGTCTTTACAAACCTCCCACACTCCTTATTAAGACGGTCGCTTAAGCGTTCGTCAATACGTTAATTCAGGATACCCGTTGGTTGAGCGTTCGAAATAAAACTCGGTGGTAATGCTACCTTCAATATCGAGCGAATGAGGAAGTGAATGTAAGATACAGATGAGATGGATGTAACCCCTTCCTGTGAATGGCTATTGAAGAGGCCCATAGTTCTGCAGTGCACTATTTGTGGCTGCACTATGATGATGATGATACAAATCATAATGAATGATGACATGTGGACTTACATCTAGTATGGATATCATATTGGATTTGTACCAGACCTCAAGCATAATTCGTAGAGCAGACGTTCAAATAGAGAACTATGTGGATTTAAAGCGTAATTTTTTTACCGACTATTTTCAGAGCATGTTGTATTCAAGGATTAGCTTAAGCGGCTTAAATACTTTAATCAAAAATGAATTCAATTTAAATTTAATTTATTTTATATATATACAGGATGTTTAGAACATGGACCGACCATTTTTTTTGGGGGGGGGGGGTTAAGGTGGTCTTTTGCTATATTTTACACATAAATCCTGTGTCATAAGTTATAGGGTTGTCCCCTTTCCAACAATATGCTACATGTCATATAAATCATTCAATAAGTCTTTAAACTTGAAGAGGTACCACTTTTCCAAGGTCAGTGTTAAGAAAATACTTTTTATCCTTATGATTTTTTTAATTTAATTACAAAAATTGATCAAATTAGCCATCTCTGCTTCATATGCTCGCACGATACCTTTTCCTTAATTTAATTGTAATTTTCTGAAGTTACATTTTTTTCATTCAAAACCCTGATACTTAGGACATAGGGCCTATGTGTGAAACGTAGCAAAAGATTCCCTTTACCCCCAAAAAAAAAAAAAAAAAAATTGTCGGTTCATGTACCAAACACTTTTTGAAAACGCCGGAGATATACAATCAATACCATACATATACTCACAATTCCAAAACACATGATAGAGACATATATTGATGATTTGCATGAAATATGCATATATTTGACCTAATAGGACAATACAATGTATTTATAAATATTACGAATACGTTTAATAACAAGCTTATGTTTATATTTATAATAATCCAACAATCAAGATACACAATTCACTCTTAAGCCGCCACAAATACATATTTAATACATGTTTTCATATGAATGTTCCCATGAAAATACCAACGACAAAAAAACTTATATTACTAGTTATCAAACTATTTATCAAATCAACAACGATACTATATATTACTATTGGCATATGCAGATTATGCAGAAATATGCATCTAGGATAATTGTAATATACTAGATAGAATAAACAATCGTACAGTAAAATCTCATGTACGCATAGAATTAGCAGCCGGATAGTGAGAGGTCATTGATTCGAATTCAGTCAAAATAAATTAAATTTTTCAGCCTCAGTCTTTTGATAAGATAGCTTTAAATTGTATAAGTAAGCCAGTATTGTTTTTAATCATATTTGTGTGTTTATATCAATGACATCTTATGGTGAACAGCCTTCTTTAATCATGGAATTAAAATTCATGCCACATCTTAATGTATAATTTGCACAAACTTTTGTATTAAAAAGTTAAAATTCTTAACAAATGTGCTTTTTGAACCCAAACAATAATTTATCATTCTATTTGGGCATCGTGGCAAAGTCGTTTTAAATACTTTGAGTAAGAACGTTGTCTAAGCTTTATCTTTGTTTTAAGTGTTGCATGAGATGAAATTGTGTTTTTAATTGATTTCATGATTTAAAGATACTTAGAGAAGAGTTGTATCGTCTATTTGTTAGTAAAAACACAAGACATGCGTGCAATATAAATTGGAAAAGAATTCAAAGCAATAAATAATTAGGGGGCGTGTTGTAAATAATGCCAAGAGAATACAAAAAGCGTGTTGATGCATAATTTAGATTTGTCTGAAGAAGACATCTCTTCATTACGAAAATAGTGAGGCAATATTTTCACACTAGGAAATTGCATAGGAAATATATTAAATTCTGGAGAGCGATGTGTTTATGAGCATCCTGGTGACAGATGCGTTTGTTGTTTGGCCGACGAAGATGTCTAGTTTAATTTTGCCGAAACTGTCGGGGTATATATTTATGCTGATGTACCCGACATGATATACCAGACGAAGATATGTCATATGCTCAGAGTACCCAACATTTTATTGCCAAACTTCATGTATCATATTACACTCCGACGACAAGAAGTTCCATTCCTTGCACTCTGATGAAAGAGGAATTCATGGTAAATGCAGTGCGCCGAGGATACTTCAAACTTTTATACATTTTCGAAATGCACTCGTCTTAATTTAAACTTGAGGCAATTTCAAAGAGGACATATCTCCGACGATATTGAAGTTATGTCCATTCAACGTGACGATATACGAAGAATCATAATAGACTCGTTCTATCGAAAGTTTGCAATTGTACGGTGACTGGCTTTGATTTCTTGAATAGAATTACTTTTTTAATCCTAAATTTGATAAAAAAAACTATTTGTATATATTGACTTTTGTCGGCGTTCGTCCAAAAATCCGATTATTACCTAATTATATTGTCACGTATTGAAGAATATTAGAGTCGTTTGATGTTCCAATGTCTAAATGTTGATGACATTTAGCATTTACGATGATCTTCAACCAAATAAAAAAGTAAATAAAAACCTCTGGAATGTTGAAACATTGACGAAATCCTTATACAAAGTCAATCGGAATAATTAAATTCAATTTTTATTATACAACATCTCAAAGGTTATTTCGAAATCGATTTGTCATTTTTACATTAAATTTCTTATAATACATTTTTTCAATGTATTACAACACTGTAATTGATTATATTCATAGATTCCAGTGGCACTTGATTGTTGCTCATGTACGGTGAAATGTCTGATATGCCCGGTGCACACAAGTGTGATTTCTTATGCACGGTTTACACTAGCATATATTGCAGTGAAGTAATCATACATTTAGGATCACGATCACATTTGAGACAACTTTTCAACTCGTGTGCACTGAGATTACCTCCATAGGATGTTTTATCAGTGATATGGTTTTTATTTCAGTTTTACATATGATTAAATTTTTAAAGATTTTTTAAGAAGGACAATCATTTTAGACGCTCGAAAATGAGTAGTTTTTCATGATTTTTTTTAATGGTGATAAAATAATCGTATCATTTTAAATTTTTGACATTATTTTACTACAACCTTAAAGTGATAATTTATTTAATTTAAAAAAAAAACAAAATGGCGGAGTTCGGCACTTGTCGAAGGTTTCTTGTTGAACTGAAATCGGGAATGAAAATATTTTTTGATTTTTAATATGTGTAGGTAGTCAACTAAGCAATAAAAATTTAAAAAAAGTATAAAATTAAAAAAAAATCTTGATAATTTTTATCCCAAAAAATAATTTATTTACGCGAAAACCTTAAAACTTTAGCTTAGTTGGCTAGATAATATTATAAAGAGAAACATCCCAAAATTTCAATCAGATCGATCAACAACTTTTTAAGCTACAACTGGCGAACATTTTGAAAATGCAGTTTCGATATAATCTCGTTTGAAGTTTCAATGCGATAAAAATATCAATTTTAGTGGCTTACCGATCAACCAATGATTCCAGTTGCATATAATAGATCTTCAGCTTTCTCAAAAAGTTGATTATCTTCGGCTAACTGTTGTTTTCGGGCTTTACGAGTTGCTTTTGTCTCAGAAAGAGTCTTACGGTTTTACCTCGCTACCCGCGCTTCATCGGTATTTTCAGCAAAGACTTTACAGTAGGTGCCAATACTTATATTTGATGTATTCATCATCTTCAAAATGAAGCTGTAGTCGTTATTAAATATCCCAGCCGCAATGTATGTTGATATTTCAATGATTTTTACACTAGAATGTAGGTGCTTTGGAGCCAGTCGCCAAACCGTCGAGTTAAAAGATTCGCATTTTAGATATGGCCACCCAAGCATTTTTGAAGTAATTCATCCCTGGACAAATCTTCATAAATTAGTAAGAGATGCTGTTTTATCTCTTGGCCAGGAAATGGAGTCAGATATTCAAGCTTTGGATATTTTTTAAAGCAATGGTTTTCTGCCATTTGCACTAGCTTTTGACTCCATTCGGGTTCCCATGATAATGTATTTTTTTTTAAATTCCTCGAACTTCTGTACCTTTCGTTCCTTTATTAATTTATTTTGAAATTTTTGCTTTGAAAATTCAACCACAAACGACAAACTATTGAGCTAAACTTGACTTCACAGCGGTTTCGGGGTGCTCCTGGTTAGGCACTATAACTTCGTAAATATTTCATATACCGATTTTTCTCTTTTATAATATACTCTGAATGTGTTATGCTTTCAAAATACGTGATTAAAAAAAAAACAATTTTTGAACGTTGTAAAGGGTTTGCCCCAAGATTTCAAAATATTTCGACAACCGTAGTAAAAGACTAACTAACTAACTAACGCCCAAAAAAATCTTGTCCACAATATTAACATTTGTTATTAATTTAATTGATGTAATCAAATTTTAAAAAACCTTATTAGCTTAAAGTATAATGTACATTTATTACACTCTGAACATTTTTTAATAATCAATGTTTATTTATATTCTATTCCTATATTATTACGAATATCACATTAGAATTATACTTACAATTAAAATATTTCCAAGTGCATTATTATACATTTTTTTTACACAATTGCAATAGTTATTATCTATGACACAATTAAAATTATTTTATTTTTAAAAATGTAAGGGGGTCGATGAAACTCACAATTGCGTTCAATCACTGTCTTTAGCTAATATATGCTCGATAATTAAGTGACTTTTTATCGCAATGTCCAAGACAGCAGACGCGCACTAGACCGACCCGAAAAACTGAAAGTGGAGCGAATGCGATTTGTTTTGAGGATTACAGAAATGTCAGATATTTTTCCGCGTGTGTAATTTTAGAGTAAATGTAATTAAATAAATGACCCAGTCACCGACGCCCAAATGTATTGGCCCACATCCAAATACATTTTTTTCCGACAAGAATCTATTGTATTTTGTACGTACAAATGTACATTCAGATGAATTTAGAAACCGTTTATATATCTGGAAGCTGCTCTGGAGCAGGGAAGGCCCCCTATAAATATTCGAGCGCAATAAAAATGCTTCGAAATCAATGGAGCTTTGAAGGAATTAACGCGCGAGCTTTGAGCCCTTGCCAAATTGTGGAGCTTAAAATGAGCCCTAGACTGGGTCCATCTTTAATCACAAAAACACATTTTATAATCTAGTTTATTAATACAGCTTGAGCTGTTCTGTATAACGCGGTTTGAGAAGCGCTGAGTCGATCAATAACCTGAAGTACCACAATGAACTCAACGTGTGCCAAAACAACAGATTATTTATAGTAGAAGTTTATTGCTCTGGTAAAATTATTTATAATCATATTAATTGCTGAATCGATGAATTATTGTGGCCGATCGAAGGCTTTATTGTTAGTTTATTGCCCCTTTGTAACTTTTGGTCTTGTTGATAATTTTGTTGTTGTTTGCTAACAACCCTTCTAATCGTTGGATTCCCTCCGTAGGTTGTAATAACATTAAAGTCCACTTTCAGGAAACGAAACTTATGCAAAGATGAAATAATGTCGAGATAAATAATCATCTCTGGAGAAGAGCTAATTTTCTGCTAAAAATATAAAGTAATTAATTAAAAGATACATTATGCTAATTAATTATGGCTGTGAATAATGCCAAAAAATAAATTCACAATGAAATTAGTATAATTAAGTTTTTTTTTTTAAATTAAATAATAGACCAAATTCTCCATTTGCAATTGTTTAAAATCTATTTAGAATATTAAAGCTGAATATGATATACATATAACATTCATGTTGAAGATAATACATTCATCTTCGGTTGCAATAAATTTAATAAACATGAATTTCTGGAATTTCAATGTATGTTATTCCAAGAAATATAAAGAAAAAGTGTCACTTTGATAATGTATTTATCCACATTTTCATTAAAGGAATCATTTTATGAACAATGTTATTCGCTCATGTTGATAATATAAAACGGGTTCATAAATAATATTTTAAAATTATCATTTAAATAAAATCACATTGGGGGATGCGAATTGCATTGGAACATAAACGATCTTTCATTTTCATAATATAAATGGAAAATAAACAACAATAATTAAATAAAGCCAGAAATGTATTTTTCATTCAACAAATCATATTTTTAAGTCAATAGATGATCCTATAAGAATTTTTATGGGATAGTCGAAAATTTTCGAATTCATATTACAAGACAGTATTCAGACTCTGTATTGCTATTGCTACAAATTGACAAAAAATAATTCCAATAAGAATTTATCGCTGTGCATTAGAAAAAAGCATGTTGTAATACGACCATGAAAACGCTTTTACGACTGGTTTAAACTTTTTTTAGTCTCTAATGAAAACGATAAGACTGTATGCAATTCCGATGATGAAAATATTAGTTTTTCATGTATGCTTTTTTGTCGAAGTAAATCCATCATACGCGATCTTTGATCATCAATCTCTCTGAAATATGAAACATCGCATTTTAAAATTCATTCGGCAAATCCCTTTCGTGCAGTATGAGACTTATTATGTACCCTCTCGAGCTTCGTTCGTCCAAATTTCGGTTTATTTTATTCATACGTTTGAGCATAATCTGGGTATTCTTTACAGTTGACAAGCTTAACATGTTCGCATTAAGGGTGGGAAAAGGAAGAGAGCTACAAAGCCGATTATAGGTTATTCAAAATGAAATTTGTACTAATCTCATGGGACTGATTTGCCTATAAAACCCAGAAAAACCATTCGGAGTCACGTTTATTTATGATAATACGCCCGCAAAAGGATCTTTGATTTTGAGATTTTATCGGCGTATAGATTAGAAATTATTCACATGTATGAGCCCAAAAGAGCTCATTGGATTCCGAATTATTTTCAATCATGCGAAAATTTCTAATGATTTCGCCCATCATCATCAATGATTGTGATCATATTTTAAATGAGATCCAACAATGTATTGTACATCACATTTGTTTACAAATCAAGTATAATAAATAGTTAGAAACGAAACGTTAATGTAAAATATATCAATCATTAGTTGACATGCTTGGCAATTGTTGCAATAACAAAGATCGACGATAAATCGTCGACTGCACATCCATTTATTTTTAAATAAGAACAAACTGATCGCTTTAATCCTTGGAGATTATTTCTCACTGAATTCATAATATATAAGTATATTATTTACAAGTCGCATTTATTTATTGGTTACATCTGTTCAGCAAAGTGGGTCACGTGATGTGATTGTCATATTACAGCACACTGGTTCATCGTCCATCATCAGATGATGGTCAAACTTCATAAGAGATCATCTAGCTTACCGATTGGCTAGTACCAATTCTAAAATGCACAATCTGAGTGAACGATCGATTTAAGTTAATACTTTTAATAGTGATATCATTGCACTTACTCTTGCTCGTTTGAAATCCACCACTTCACATAAAATACGGCAGCCGAATATAACAACAATTACGAAATTAAATAGCTGTAATAAACGTACAACATGCAATATTCGAAATGGCAACCAATAGCCAAAACGGTCACGATAGCCGAAGAACCGGAAAAGCTTATTTGCGTGACTCGAGCTTTAGGCTGGGCGTATCAGATTTCAGATTGTTTTCGCCAATCCAAACTATTGATTTTTTAAGATTATGCCTTTTTGAGGTTATATAAGCGGTATTGACGATATCGGTTTCCGGGTTCGAGGTTCGGTTTTAGTTTCCCGGATGGCCAGTGTCCGGCACGGTGGCCACGCGACTCTCGCAGCAGCTCGCGTCCCGGCAACGCCTGTATTTCAATACGCCAGGGGAGCTGCCAAAACTCGATATTGATCTTGAGATCCATAAAGTGGGAGCTGATATGAAGTAAATTTGACAAGTGTCGAAAAATATGGAAATCAACCCACAGCATTGTATAGTACATCATAAGTATGAGACAAACATAAAATTGACTCCTTTTGTACTATCACCAAACATGTGCTACGTTTTGATTGAAAATTTCATGCGCGCGCATCTTTGATTCTTAAAATAAACGACTGCTGGGGGCGTGTCTAAATTGCCATACAATTAACACTCTCGTCGTCAACCGTGAATCGGTATTGTTTCTCACGGGGCCCAAATTATTTTAAATATATATTAAAAATCGATAAGCTTGACTTATTTATTTTTTTATACTCAAATCAGAAAATTCCGGGAGCTTCTAGTAAGAGAATGATATGATATATATATATATATATATATATATATTCTGTTTATTTTAAATTCGCATGTGCTAATTCCATTGAATAGAAATAAAATAACATATTAAATCGTATTTAAGCGGAGGAAGAAAACGTCTACCAAAATTATGCGACGGGATTTATGCAGGGGAATGCCCGTTGCGCTTATGCGGTGGACGCAGCGATGAACGAGTTAATACATCAAAGTTAAGAAGAAGAATACGCGTTGTCTTCTCATTTAATTGAATTGTAATTTTAACTGGGAAATGATCTATTGTATTAATGAGTAGCGAATTTTTACATATTTGCTAAACCAGGCACTCATAGACGGTCCTGAATGATCTTAGACCTTGAAAATATGGATAAACCTGGATCAATACGACTGGTATGAAATATTTATACCTTCGCATTATATACAATATATTAAGAAAAACAAATAAGCAGAAGTTTGTTGTTTTGCAAAAAAACATCTGATGATTACATTGTTAATATATTTGCTGTTTATGTTATGCTCATTTAATTATATTGAAATTTTAAAAATTACTATCGTAGTGTTGCTGTATTGTGTAATTCTTGGACTCGTTTTTTTCGCGCTTAAATTCAAGTCATGAATAAAAATTTTACAAAACATTTCAGCAAATGGATTTATTCATATTTTCTATCGATCGTCTGAATTCAAATTAAGTCAAATTTACGTAAATACAGATACAATTTATAAAGTCTTGATTAAATTCCGATGATCATTTCTATACATATTTGGTTATAAAGGTTTTAAATGTCTTAGGGTTTCTTTGCAAATTTGCTTGATTCTCCATCGGAATTTATTAACATAATTTTCTAAATGTAAGTGCTTCTTTCTAAATTTATTACAATAATTATTTAGGTATTTTAAAACCATTGGTTTTAATACTATTTTAACTTTCTCTTTCTTTTGCTTCGATAATGCTCTCCGGCTGCACCCGTGGTCTTCAAAAATAAGTCTACTCCCGGTAGCTATTTCTGGAGCACCGACTCGTAAAGTAGGAGACTGTTAGAAATTCGTACGCAACTCGCCGATTATAAAATAAAAAAATGGATGTTGGGGATTTCTGAAGAACTCCTGGCTAACCAGAGGTCTGGCCGGTCTGCATAAAACCTATTTTCGGTGCGTGGATGATGAAGTCCTTGATCATTGTAAAGAACAACCGTTGTAAACAATGCACATTGTACCTCTTTAAATAAGAAAATGGATTTAAATACCATTTCTTAATACATGCAAAATTCCTCATGTTATATTTTGTATGCACTATTAAAACATTTTCCTCCTATTTATACCAAAATACCATTAAATTTAAAATGTATTCCGTATGAGACATTTATTTATAAACATTTTCAGCATAAAAAATATTTATCAAGTTGCAATGTCAAAATAGACATAAAATGCATTAACACGTACATATGTCTAATTTTGGACTTCTTAAATTGTACATATAAAAAAATAATGAGACTATCGTAGGCGTTTTCAGAGGTGTTCAACATTGACCGGTGTAGGACGCCTACGTTAGACCGAATAACTTATTCCTTCTGTTGAGTGATATGTCAAATGGCGACACGATTAAACATCGTGCCAAAATCTGGATATCCTGCTTCCATCGACCATACACTACCTCAACTGCTCTGAAATAGCTTTGAACGCCAATGTAAGAACTTTTTTTAGGCAGGGTCACCTACCTATTTTCTGGAAATATCTGCTTGAATTTTAATCAAAACTTTTCTTTAAAACTCCAAAACTGCGCCCAAATATGTAGATATTTTTGTTGTTAACTTGAAAATGTATATCTCAAATATCAATTGTTTCTTTGATTTTTTTATAGAATCCTGTATCGATCATTGTCTTTGTAACAAGTTTCAATTAACAAGAAATGATACAACTATATATTATGAGATCCTGAATCTGAAAGGAAAGATATTGAGAAATCCTCTTATAGTAAAAATAAAAATTAGCAAAATGTAAGTCATATGAGGAAAATAGTGAGCCATGGCACAAGCTTCTTCATGCCCTCCCCCAAGAACTCCCCGCAGGCTCCTTCTCCCACTTCAGAACCTCCTTCTGCACTTGCTTGTTGATTGAAAATTTAATTCCAAGCATGTGTGCCTCTAAAGAGGTAAAATATGACAATATTAAGTCGCCATATCAAGGGAATACGGGATATGATTCAAAACATTCCAACCAAATGAGTCCAAGAGCGTCTTGGTGACTAAGGCCGTGTGAGGACGGGCGTTGTCATGCAACAAGCCCACTCCTCTTGTCAGCATTCCCCTCCTTTCATTTTGAATGCTCCTTTTGAACTTGTTTTGAATCTCACAATATTGTTGTGTATTGATAGTCTCCCCCTGAGGCAGAAATTTGGCCAAAATGAAAACTTTAATTTTTTTGACAGATGGGGAATTAGTGTGACGCTACTATGATGACTGTCTTTTTGACTCAGACGTGTAATAAGCCACGTATTTTTATCTTCAGTCACAATAGAGCTCATAAAATCCTCATCTTCCATTAAAATGGAAGTTTCTTGGACGACTTAAAAGTCGTCCAAGAAACTCGCGGATACTATTGACCCGCTCACACTTGGTGGGATTTCTTACGGACATCTTTCACGCAACTGGACACTACAACTTGAGTTTACGTATTACCGTATTCCTGTTATGCTTGCTTTGTCAGGAGATCCTCTTCTACGACTCAATATTTCCAACTTATGCGACCAAAAGACTATATACGATTATCCCTCTTTTCTGGAGTCGGAAAAGGGGAAGCATTTTACTTTTCGTGACATTCAGACCGATTTGCCCGATCACGCATAAAGAATTTTTACATCTTAAATACGTTAAAAAAAAACTCATTTGTGTGGGTAGAAATATATATTTATTATTAACTAAAATATACTTCCAATATGTTGATTTTCAAAAAAATATTAAATACGACTAATGTTGATCTGGACAATTTTGATGATCTACATTGGTCAATATTTTGGTTTCAATTCCATAACTTTGTATTCTTTTGTTAACTTTAATCCACGTTTCTGGATTGGGGAATTTTTTTCTTGTATAATAACCAACATATCCTGAAAAAATAAAATTTGACTTACTTTACCCGTGCAAAGATAATATTCTTACTTATGTATTTGCTAAGAAAAATATTCTTACTTATATTCTTTAGCAAACCCTCATCAGAGCATATTTGTATTACTACATACTCATCATAGTCAATATCAACAATTTTCATTTCGAAAAAAATAGGAAGTTGTGATGGAAAAATTATCATAATACTTTTAGACGATGTATCACTATTATAATAGCCGAATCCATACACATTTGTTAATTCCTTCGTTCTGAAAAGCATTAATTATATTAATCCAAAACTCAAAATAATATCTTAAAGCAATTGCCTTAAAACATAGAAAAAATGGTACTATCCTGTTAACGGGGAGCAAGCATGTTGATGAATTGAAAACGCGTTCATTTCGACACAATTAAAACAAATAACTTAACTTAACCTAACCTAACCAGATTAGAATTTAAATTTAATAATAAAAAATTTAAAAAAAACAAATATTAGTAGTCGTTTTCAATTTACCAATATGTTATGCCCCCTGTTAACAGGATTGTACCGAAAAAATAGTAGCTGATGCTTAGAAGAGCCTCTTTTTATATATTTCATTTTATTTATCAATATCATCTCCCAACAACATTTAACCCTCATGGAGACAGCTCTTGTGATTTTTGGTCAAACCAGGCTTGAAGAAAACTGTTCAGCTTCTTTCAAGTCTTCATCTTTTAATGTTATGTTATTAAAATGCATAATATTTTAACAGCACATTCTTGTAACATCTCTCGTAATAGCAGGCATGATCTTTCCAACAACTGTGTTCCTATCCCCTACAAATTTTGTGTTACTCTACTATGAATTCATATTCATTAGAATAGATCTTAAAAATGCTTTAAATTATCTATCTCTGAGCAGCTACAAATTCTGTCAACTCCGAACTATCGCCGTGTATCATTTTGAAAATAAATCACGGGGCTAATTTTGTGCTAACTTTAGACACGTCTAGTTTTTAAGCGTTTCCATACTATCGGTTATACACGTATTAAGTGCACTCGTTACTACGGTAAATACATTTATTAAGTACTTTCAATTAAATATCGTATATCTAATTAAATCAGTAAAGATTATAAAATCAAAATGAGGCTTACAGATAGTCGATTTTGGATTTCTTCGCAAGCACACCGATTCCAATATCCGAGAACACAAAATTATTACATCTTCCGATATCTAGTGCAAAATGATAATGTTTTTGTACATACCATTTACCGGAAAACTATAAACAGGAAACGATTCAATATATGCACAATTGAAAATAAGTACTTTTGAATATAAATCTTACCTTTTCCGTATCGAATTTTATCGGTGGTATCGCTGGACATCCCTTTTCAGAAAACATTATAAACGAAAAAGTCGTTTTTATGAAACAGAATATTAAAATTAAACTTTTCGATATAATCATTTTCCTACAAAAATTCAACAAATTAAATTGAGAGCTTTTTAATAAAAAATACATGACAGAATTTAAAATTAGCAATCAGCACATCTGAATAAAAACACCGTTTATACCATTATTCCATCTCCTACGTTTTGATTTTCTTACATCTGGAAATTATTACATCGTTAGCAATAAATAATATTTAGAGGAACCAAAGGACAGATTCAATCTGCGTTGATGCTGTTTAGCTGAGTTTAGCCTTTTAGATGCTACGATATATTTTAAAATACTGGCAATGGATGCTAACTATTTTGGAAAAAAAAATATTAAACACTCCATCGCATACAACAAAAGTTTGATTGCTCTTTCTCTACAAACATACTGAGTGATACCTTGGCGCGTAGAAAATATTAATATTCGAGCATTATTATATTAACAACTATCGTTTTTAGTATTTAAAATATTTTTTGCTACCAAACTTTTTGGAGACTGCAATATTTTATCAATTGATAAAATATAAATGTATGGTTTATTATAAAAAAAGAAATATTGATATTAAGGACTAGTTTTAGTCTAGAAACTATGCTAGTCCATTATATTGTATTGCAAAGGTTTGGATATAAATACAATTAGTGAGGAAATATTCATTGCCTCAACAAATTTTAAATAGTTAAATAACTTACTTAAATAAACGTTTGGTTTTTTTTTTAAACTCTGAAATAGTTTATTCTAAAACTAATGAAATCATGTATGACTACCTATTAATGACTGGTTTATAATTAAAATCATCATAATCTTATCCAAATTTGATTATATTTGAAAAGTAATGAGAAACCACCACATAAGTCTCGTGTAGAAATTGCGTGAAGTTCAATAATATTATAATTACTTAATGCAGATAAAGTGTACTCTTGATTATCCGGATGCGAATTATCCGTGCCTCTTTTTTCTTATATGATTATGAGACGTACACAAAAAAATAAACATAATACTAAAAAACTAAAAAAATGTTGTGATACTCGGATAATGAGGCAACTCCCGAGCCACAATATTTTAAGAGAACTGAAATAAAAACTCTTACTGTCGATTATTTTAGCCAGGAAAAGGCATGGAGAGACGGGAAGATTTTTGAAGATTATTTTAAAGAAAAAATAGGTTTTAGAGATGAAAGGTTTTTTTTTTAAATGATGGATGGATGTGGACGAGTGAGGGGTTCTCTTTTTAGATAACGTCTTCATTAATCATGAGAGACAGATCTGGCCACGGGAAGCACGTCTTCCCGCAGCCAAGGCTATCCGATGACCCTTACGACTCCTGTCACTACCGAACCGATAACAGTGCACGCGCAAGAAGAAATCGCTATCGTTATTGCAGACGCAATGTGTCCACAGCGCCACAGAAGATGTTAAATTGAAAGAATACATCTGAAAAGAGACGGAAGATGTTGCTGTTAATCTGGCGAATTAAATCTACACAGATTAACAGTGCCATTGCATGGGAATGATATTTCGCCCATGCAATAAAACGTCTTTATCGTCACAGTCTACTGAAAATTCTTGCTCAGGAAGATGACAACTTGATCACTTTCTGGAAAAAAACATATTTACTGCATTCTAAAGAGAATAAAGCAAGCAATATATCTGAAATATGTGGGTTATTAGAACATTTAACATGTTTTGAAAATATGTCTAGGGAAAACATCGAGGAGTGGCTCGATTATGATTTAAATGATCCAGATTTTGAATGCACGGACGATACAAATATGGTTTCTTTGGTTTTTCAATAGGAAGAAAATGAGAGTGACATTACAAGTGAAGAAGATACCAGTGATTATATTAGTCATAAAACGGCGTTGAATTATGTTGAAACATTACTAGATTGCGCTGCACAAAGATTATTTTATGTAATGATATAAAAGCTTTCAGAAAATCGAGGTTATATGTACTAGAAATTTGTTTAAAAAATCATAAAAATAAACAAAAATTACAGTTAAATATATTCATAATTATTATATTGTGCTAACGTTTAGTATTAACTATTGATGGTTACTTATATGCTTAAGCGTTTTTATTATTAAATAATGAGTATTGAAATTATTAAACAAAAATTTGCATTGTAAATATGATATTACATTCGAAACCAAGTTGAAATTTGACGATTTGAATTATTCGAATGTACACGTTTAAAACCTATTTTGTTGCAGAAAATCAAAAACTAATTGTAATTTAAGATTCTCTATATACAAGAAATGTCAAGAAATTTCAAAATGAAACCCAATTTCTTAATATAAAGTACATTTTTTACCAAGAAAATGAGCAGTAGATTTCAACTCAATAAGATACAGGTACAACAAAACTACGTACATCAATGAAATCATTATTTTAATCACATTTTAAATATTCAGTATTACTCACCTCTTGTCGATGTCAAACTATTTTGTAATTGAATTTATCTTAGCTAAGATATTTATCGGAAAACACGAGTGTTGTTGACAAGGTAAATTCAAATACTTTGTGCGGAATAGCTGCTTTTTAAAGTAGTCATAGTCAATGTTCATCTTTTTTATATTATTCATAAAAATGAATGATAAAAAGTGGCAATAGATAAAAAGAGAAATATGTAAATATAATGCTTCTATAAATATGACTTGTAATTTTTTGTTTTTTAATGATTTTCATATGCAAGTAAAAGTAACTGATCATGAATTTCCACTTCACATCGGTGTCCCCCAAGGTAGCGTACTTGGTCCAGTTCTATAACTGCTGTACTTAGCCAAACTCCCAGTAACTACCACCTTCGCCCAAAACACGGCCCTTCATTCCTCAGATAACGACCCCGCAGCAGCCTCTCAACTACTCCAGCATGACTTCAACAATATTTTTAAAAAATGGCACACGAAGTGGCGTATGAATACTAACTAAATCAAATATATGCATATCACATCACCAATAGAAGAAAGAGATGTCCTTCAGAATCTAACCATACATCACTTCACTCTAATATAAAGGAAATGAAATCAAAACAGCGTTTAAGCGTGGATAAAATTAAGATTCCTATTCGGGAAAGTAAAAGTGAAGAGATTGAGGAATCTTCATATACGCGTACACGATATAAATCACATAAATTTGGCACGCAAAATTTGAGAAAATCAAGTCTAGAGTACTTTTTCAAATAAGGAGCAAATCGCTTGAAAGCAGGATACAGCCTCTTCAGATCTTTTACAGTATTTTGGATTTGTCAGACTGTTATTTTTTCATTTCGGTTTTCGATCAGTTCCAAACTTTCATGTTGGTTCGATTGCGGCTTTTGTTCTGGCTAAAATAACGGTTTTCCGGTTTTTGGTTCTGCTACGGATAATTTATTTTGTTTGTGTTTCTATTTGTACACTGAACTTATTTTGTAAGATTATTTGAATGTAAATAGTTTTATTATTGCAAAATTTTTTTAAAGCAAAATGGAATAAAAATGAACTCACAGAAATTATTTGATAGATTATCAAAGTAGCAGGTAGCCATAAAGGCATAATTTTCATAGTCGGTGATGATTTGCATAGTTAAGCCGATTGTAAACTGCAATAGAAATGCTAAACTAATTTCTCCACTGTCTCTTCCGTATACAAAAAATCCTGTTCCATATTGTATGAATTTTTCGTTTGTTCTGAAAACGTTCAATTACAATTTACATGTTTTCATTTTTAGCACGCAAAATCAGAATATGGAGAATGAATATCAAAATATGTCCTAAATATGAACAAAGCATTTTAAAGAATAATAGTAAATAGAAAAACGATATAAACTTTGAGTATTTAAATGATTATAGTATTGGTATAATGATTGCAATGAGTTCAAGATAATTTGATTTACATTGGAACATTACCATATATGTATATCAGTGCTGCAAGATGATGCACGGTATACCGTGATTGAAATTAGGAAAATATGATAATATCTGCTGTTAATATACTGGTTGCAATTTGCTGCTTTTTTAAAAGAAGGGATAGAATGAGATTGGAAATTGAGCTATTTTTTTCTTAAAGAAAGGCAGTTGAATAGACAAGAGATTTCAGCCAACAAAACTAGTGTGCAACTGATTGAAATAGCTGACAATGCCCTATTATACTATGTTAATATTGCTGAAATGGAAGCTTTTTTATTTTACCAACCACTTTACAACTGGGTGGACTCTTATTTTAACGAAGAAGATTTGTCTTGGAATTAATATCACAGAATCTATACTGGATGGTACGATATCAATATCTGCAAAAGTAAATGAAGTTAATACGCAGTTAAAACTATTTCGTTGCCTTTTCTATAGAAAAGAATAGAGTGACTTCCATTTGGGCAATGGACTTGCTTCTGCAAGACAAAAAATATCAAGATAGCAAAGGTTAAAAATATAATAATTGAGTACCTGTAGAAACTAAATCTTGAGTTCGATTACTAAATTCCATTCAAGAAGATATGGCTTAACACCATTGGATTAACACAAGATATGCCTGATTTATTTACATATATTATTAGCCTCCTTAAAGACCTCATTTTGCTCGTGATGCTGCACTTTTTTCTATGAAAACTACGATTAGGAAACTACTAATAACCAGAAAGATATTGCATTTCAGATACAGTTTGAAGAGTTTTCAGTAAGGCCAAGAATACGCTAATCTAATGATGCATGTTTATTCACAGTTAGAATTATGACTGCAATTCATAATTTTGTCAAAAAAAAACTTTTATGTGCCGTGGAAGATAAAAGGTTGCGGAGCTCTTATGTAGATGATGATGAACTCTTGTGTTAGGCCCTAATGAAGAATATGACTATAATGCATGTATAAACTTACATTAAATCTATTCTAATCTTCTTTACAAGATTAGCGAATCCGAGATCCGAAAAGATTAAAAATTCCATTAAAAATAATACAGAAAACTTCATAATTTTGATATGATATATCACGCTGTTAGTGAATTAAAGCATACATTATTAATAGATTGATTTTTTTTAAAAAGATATAACTACAAAATTTTCTTGTCTATGTCTTCCAAAATATCACAATACGACTATTATGGTTGTTCAAAGATATAATATTTTCATATAAATAAACATTAGACAGGGAAATTTTTTTCTACATTTCTGAATGGACTTTGTTTTTTCCACATGATGCATGGAATTTGTTCCGTTAGTTTTTGCTTCTAGGAAAAGCTAGAAATTTACGCATTAAATTAATGTAAATGGACAAATCAAGAATTCATCATTATTTAAAATATCTTCATTATTGCAAATCAATCGTAGCCCTTCCCAACTGTAATAATCTTCTCGGGAATATTACGAGAAAATTTCGGGAAAAGGAGTGATAATATTTGACTAATGGCTCACTCCAGAACAGTTCACCGGCCAAGGTTAAAACGAAAATCGCAAGCAATAAGGGTGATGCGAATTTATTTCTGCGTAATATGTACACAAACACGATTTCCTCGCATCTGTTAAATATTCAGCTTTGATGTTAAAACCGCTTCGATCTATTATGATTAAATCGTTTCAATTGTTATCATAATTTTCTAATGACATCAATATATTCCTTAAGATTTTGGCTCACGTCATTCTTTCGAATCAAACGACAGTCAGTGGAGAGTTAGCCTTAGTTCAAAGCAGTAGTCTTAGTTTAGCTTAAGTTTGTTAGAGTTAAGTCGTCGTGCTAATTCTTTGTTTTACGTTTTAATTTTAAGTTGAACAAAAGGAGGGGAATGCTAACGAAAGGAGTGGGCTTCACCCATAGCCTTGGCCGCCAAGGTCTCTTGCTCGCCAAGGTCTTCCAATCTGACACCACTAGATTTTTTTGTCTGGGGACACGCCCTATTCCGTGGCTCACACAGTTTCCTGAACTGACACCACTGGATTTCTTTGTCTAGGAACGTGTCAAAATTGTATCGGTCCATGTGCCAAATATTCTGTACATTGATCTAATATCGTGTTCCGTTCTTATCGTTATTGGAAACCTATTTTATATAATATCTACAATAAAATCTAATCGAATTAATCCATATTTTTCGCAGATAATCCATTTTATATAAAATCATAGGAAATTAATTAAGAGCGCTTTTATTCACATTATCAAGCATCTTCGTAGTAGTAGCGTTGCATTATTGTTAATAAGATTATGAAGATACACTTCTCAGATTCCTTTTCTCGGTTAATTAAGTAAGAAGTCAAGCATAGACTGAATCTCCTGGGCTTTATCTCATCTTGCTTAAATTATACTAGCGTGTTAAGTGACTATGGATATTTAATTTTAAAATGCATCAAACAGATAATACATTTTAGATGGATTCAAATAAAATTCACATTAGTGAAATATCAGATATTCTTCCTATTATAACTCTGAATCTGTCGTCTTGTTTCCATTTATTATTATGTCGAGCTATTTTCATGCATAAATCGATATTTCACTTTTAAATCAATAAAATGCCCCATCAAAAAAATTAAATGAAAATACCTAAAAATTACAAAGACAAAGAAAAGGGAGAAATCAAAAATTTCATCCCAATATTTGACAATTTTAACAAACAGCATCACATAAAGTATTTTTTATAATTACTGAATATTATGTAGAACATCATACATTGCTTTTACATCAATTTATGGCATTTAAGTCTTCAAATATCACGGTCTTTATCCATATTTTATCGCTTCGGCACATACACTATACACTGTTACAGTTTTAAGCTTTTAGAGACGTTTTGATGATAATCGTCAATTATATTCAATGTACGCAATATAATAACTGATGTGGTTTGGTGCTAATTCTTTGAATAAGTTCATTATCTATTTTGGTTTTACTGTATTTAAATGATGGAAAGCCCTCATTGTTTCAATCATAACATGGCAGAAATAAAACAAATCATTCCATTTCATACAATTATCTACTTTTGCTGACCTATACCATGATCTTTTTTAATATTATAAATGGGCCTAAATTTAAGCAACGATATACTATGAATCTAATATTTTTTTATTGAATGGTTCATTTTGGATTCGTTATTCGATTACAAGGGCTTGGTGTACATTTCCATTTGTAAAATTTAATGGCCTGCTGGACAATTTGTCTGGTCTGTCTTCATCAAGATGGTTTTGTCGAGGTTGTTCTTTGTAAAGGCGCCATATGCGAGGCTCATGACGGTTGCACTTGGAATCCTTTCTCTGGTCCAAATCCAAGCGAATTCTAGAAAAATATCATTTTTTCATTGATTCAATCCAATTATAACAAATTATAGTAGAGCTTGTCATGTTTGTTTATTGCTTACTTGTGTGGAATAGGCCAAGATCGATGCAGGAATATGTGACGGCATAGCTCGTGTGGTCTGTCTCTAGGATGGAATATGGGATTGGTAATGGAATTTGATTAGATGGGAATGCCATAATCTGATTTCCTGTAGTTTTTGGACCTGTAGCAATTGATACGCCCATCTGGCTTGTAGAAACTGACGTCCTGTTTTTTTTTCAAAAAATGTTATTAAAATCGGTCTTGAAACTTTAAATAGTACGAATCGATTGTAATGTACTCACAGGAGATCAGCCTGGGATTGAGTGACTATATAAGCAACTCCAAAAAGATCCCAATAGTCTGTCTTGATGCATTTTCCCATTTCTTGGACGGAAAAGTATTTTTCTTGTTGGTACCATTTGCCACTGAACTATTATTATAACAAAATACTTAAGGCGTCTTCTCACTTTACAAATTTAAAAAAATCGATTTTTATTTTATTTTAAATTTTGAAAGTACATATCTTCAAAAATGTTATATCAAAATTTCATAAAGATCGGACTAGTTTAACTACATTTTTGGGCGACCGTTAGGTGACTACCTGAGAGCACCCGGCTGCATATGTATTGTTCAGACTCATGGTGCAAGTACAAGAAAGTGGTGAAAAACAATTAGATAGAAACTTTTAAATATCCTCTTGCTCTAGCTGAGGATGTTCACGAGGTTTTGAAACCGATTTATGACGATCTTTGGAGGAAATACCCAAAATAACAACGAGTGTTTCAACAGCTGTGTCTGGGCAATTTTTCTGCAACCAAAACTTTAAGCGCGTTTATCTCAAAACAAGGTTTTTCGGTGGCTTGTTGATGAAATTTCGGAAACTATCCGGCCGATTGTCATGAAATTTGAATGACATATTCTTCATAGTTATGGCTATAGCGCATATCATCAGATTTTTGAAATTATGATTTTAAGTAATTTTTTTTACAAAAAACTCCAAAAAAAAAACGCGTTTTTTTTTACTTTTTCAAAAAACGGGCGCCATTTTGTTATTTTCGCGAATATCAAAAATCTGATGATATGCGCTATAGCCACTGATATACTGAATCTAAAACTGTTTTATTTTTTTGTTTAAAATGACCCATCTTGGAGATACCATCAACAAGCCACGAACATAACATTTCTACACGGGTTTTTCGATGCTACTGTTTTATTATAATAATTGTTTAAAAAAAGAAAAATATTTTTTTTTTCATTTTCTTGAAAGATGTGTTTATTACATAAGATCCATTTTATCTCATAATTTTTAGCGAAAATCCTCGAAAAAAAATCGTGAAAATAGTCTATTTTTGAGGCGCCTAAAGTGAGAAGACGCCTTAATATATTTTTAATGCGAAGTTTTAAATTAAGATCATTTATGGATGTAACAACAAGATATTGTTTTTATTTTCTACTTATATTGGATTACTGTAATAATAATATAGACTAAAGTCAACTTGCCTTTGCAGGATCCAAATCTGTTTTTACTGTTACGGTCGGACATGGACCAATGCCAGGTATTTGAGCTTGGGCAATTGCCACGAGAGAAACCAAAAGGATGATAAGATTGTTCATTTTGCTAAAAAAAAAGAAATAAACCTCCTCATTAAGCCTTTCGACAATATGTATGACTATGTTGTTGATAAAATTGTCAATAGTGTACGTAAATTTATGCATCATTTTATTCTTGTATTATTGAAATGATGCAAATTTTTATTTAAAGAAAAACACACAAAAAACAAAATTATTCAGATTTATTTTTAATGCAAATTATAAACTGGAAAAATAATTAAAAAATATAAATGTATTTAATTATTATCCATTTTCAATTCGGCAATACTAATAGGTGATAATCCACATATTATCATCATGTATTATCAACCCCTATGCACACTTATAATTTCAATCTCATGAAATATGCAGTATTTTAAACATTTCATATTAAGTGTCAATTCTCGATATCTAATCACGATTTTTCCCATACAAAATAATTACAATTGGCACAATTTAATAAAGATTTAGAATTTAGCAATATTAGTAAAAAAACATGCAATTTAAGAACACTTACCTTGATGACTTTGAATTTTAGCCTTCGCGCGTCAGTGGAAGAATAGAGAATTAATTTCTTTAACCGTCAAAGATATGCTTATATTGTTATCAGTTTTTTCTTATTGTACAAAAAATTACAAGGACCGAATTGGGTAAAATATTTTGCATCAAATTTATTGTAAAATGCTACATCAAAAATGTTGGTGTAATGATTTAGATCTTATACTTATTATTACAAAGGTCGGGTATCGAAACTATATTGTGAGGAAGAAAATTACTTTAGCAATACGTTTAGGAGATCAGAAATAATAATATTTTGACAAAATGTCTCAATCCAAGTTTACCTTGATTTCCTGTACCTGAAAAAGAAAATACTGATAAATAAAGTTGCACATGTTCGCTTTAAAGTAACTAAATTGCAGGAATAAATAAACGTCATTTAAAAATAATCATAGTTAATCCTATCTAAAACTTATGCATGTGGAAGACAATGAAGAACTATAAAAATCCTTAGGTTGTTGCACTTTCAAGTTGGGTTTTATGCTCTTTCGGTCACTATACTTATCAAGAATAAATTGTAATTTTTAAAATTCAAATTTAACAACCAAATTTACAATAGATCAATTTTCATCGAGAGGAGATTAATATTCGAAATTTAATGCTATATCATTTTCTCAAAAAAGATGCTGCAACGGGGGCCACTAAAAATATTTGCGATGTACTAAGTGATATTTTAAGTATTCGCAAATGTCAAAATTAACTAAATAAGCTTAATTAACTATCGAAAAAATATCGGCCAATCTCGAATAGTCTGGTCGATTATTCAAAGAAATCTGAAAAAAATCGGGAATATGTGGAGATAAGGAAGATGGGGGCCGCAAGAGCTGAGCAAAGAGAACCTGGAGGATCATATTAAGGCATGCGAATAACTTCTAAAAATGGAATACGAAACGCCTTTTTAAGCAACTGTAGATGAGAAATGAGTTCTTCACTCTAATTATGGATGAAAATATCAATGGCTACCAAAGGGTCAGGTAACAAAACCGACCACTAAACCTGACCTAACAATAAAATTTATTCTCCAGACATTGCTCCGTCTGATTTCTATATTTTTAGATTTATGCAGCATTTGAATGAGAAAAATTAAAAAAACAAACGATGAAGTCAAAAATGGACTTTGGTCCGTAATGTTTTATGATAGAGATATGAAAATGGTACCGCGTAGATGGAGAGAGGTTATATCTAACGATGAAAATTACATTTTGTAACAATATGTAAAAAGTATGTGCATTCAAATTTTTCATTTAACCATTTGCGATCCTTAAAAAAAGTTTCAATAGGTTCCTAAATAGACATTTTTAAGACAAACCATTTTGTTCCATTTTTAAGTTATTATTTAATAAAACACTATTATTTTTTACCAAAGTTGTATATTTTACTGATATATTATACAGAGGCGTTATATTTTATAGTTTATAATTAGATAATGTGTGGTATCTCTCAAAACATGGACTTAAATGGAGACCGGGCTTTCTGATACATGTCACACAAATAAAGTTTGTCTCGTTCCTCCCACCTGGAATTTTCCTATTGGAACGTAGTAGGCAATCTTTGTGATTCCCCTCCGGACTGGCATAAATGAAATGAGACTTATTTTCTAGTCGTTGCTCCTTGTCCGTAGTGGATACTCATCCTGGTTTAATAATTCCGTACGAAATGTTTCGTGTTTCATCGGCTTCTTTCTTTCTTTTATGGCACATTTTTGTGCAAAATGTAGGCATTGATTATGGATACCTCAAAACTTCAGAAAAACAGCTTTCTCCGCCATTTGCTCGGTGTAATTTACTATTACACTAGGTTTCTGCACTTCTTCGTTTCTTCTAGTGGTAACTAATGGTGTAGTATCGACAATTGGAGGAGATGTATTTGATCGGAAATCTGATTCATCGCTGCTGCTGTATACTTTGAAGGTTCGTGATGCTCGAACAGGAACACTTATTTCTTCATCTGAATCAGAATCTAAGATGAAGGCGGGATTTTTTTACCATTGGTAATTCTTGCCACTCAATATCCTGTTCACGAGTCAATGCCTGTGTTTAGGATTTAACCCGAACAACAGGCTCTTTCCTTTGTATCTCTAGCAGGTAGGCGAAACATTGTGAAGGATTGTTAAAACCAGCATTCCTTTCCATATATTGTCCTTAACAAAATAAGCAAAAAAATTGCATGATTTCAAATTAATTGAGTGGGAAAAAAATGTACAAAAAATGTCGAGCCAGGCTCGACATAGGACCCGCCGGAATAAAATCGATGTCGAGTCAGACTCGACATAGGACCGCAAAGAGTTAAAAATAACGAAAATGTTTATGGGTACATCTTAAAAGCATCATTATAAAAGGAGTTAATAACAGTTATAAGGCTATGAATTCTGCTTTTATCATTGCGAAAATATACTAATGATTGCATTATAAACGTCATTACCGCAAAATTTTCAATGCAGATCACATGATGCAAAGGCATTGAATTAGAATATATCCATATCCACTAATAAAATGTTGCACATCGTATTTTCAAACAATGTAATTTAGATTATGAAAATTATTAGAGAATACATATACAATTCAAATTCAATGAAACATCGAAACGCATGATGATTCCATGAAGAAATGTATTGGCTAATTAGTGGTTACGTATTTTGGTCAATGGCATAAAATAGAATCTATTTCGACACACATGGCTACCACCACACATCAAATTCGTCATATTATCAGAACGAATCTAATAATCGTAATAAAGGCTAATGATGGTTACAAATTTGTACTAAATTTTCGTACTTATTATAAGTTTATGTATAATATTTTTGAATGAGTAAACAACCATATTCAATTTTTCAGTTTCATTTTCAATCACTCACTATTGATCGATGAATTATATGCATGATTCGTTATATAAAGTGTACTATCAGTGTTGGTTGGGTGTGGATAGTCTCCATGGAAAATATTTCTAGTAATGGAGGCAGTTTTATCGGTGATTTTCTATTGTATTTCACATTATTGCAATGAGTCACATTTTTTCATTACATCTTGGAGGCTATTAAGATTTTATGACATTAAAAACATTGAGTTCTCTTAGAATGAAATACATTACGATGTACAAAATTTGTTACCTCGTTGGTTTTCGTTGCCTTCCCATTTTGCTATACGACTAGCAAAAAATCATTGATATGATCGTTAGGATAGGGATTTATGATGCTATTCTGAAAAACATAATTAAAAAATATATTTAATAATATTGTATAACCACCATATAGTTGAATATAAATCTTTAACAAATATATGTTGTAAACAAGTTTGTCTATTTTTTGATGTAGTGCGTCAGTGCCTATATTTTTTACAAACGTAATCATACAAATAAATTGTAATATCATTTGAATTAATTATTAAAAAATACTATAAAAAACTGGGATTTAATATTTTGTGCATACAAACAATTTAACAATTCAAGCAGAATTTTCGATCAGCAATTGTAAAACATTTTTCCCCTTAAAAATATGATAGAAGTGACGTGACATTTCTGATATTTGGGTCCATTTGCATGCCGGAAAATTAGCTGATAAATCATCGGATTCAAGGATTGATCTCCAAAATATTTTCATACAGATTTTCAGAAAATGCAGTGATCTTAACGTGATTTTTTATTAAAAAAAAACCGTGAGCAGATGGCTTGTGCGTCAAATATGGCGTAACACATCTAATCCGATATCAACGAATACTCCTACGTCAAAACGCGTCCAAAACATGAATAGAAAAGCTCTTATAAATAGACAACCAAGAACATATGTTCATCTCATTTTTTTATATGGAAGAAAAACAAGATTATTTTTCTTAATGCTTTGAAAATAAGTACATAAATCTGAATATGTTGAAAAATTAAGAACTTAGTGGGCGTCAGCAAGCGCAATATTTATCAATGGTGTCCAATTTTATAAATATCAATAAAATTTATCAAAACTCATCATGGAATCAATGTTTGCTAATGAGCGAGACGGATGGTTGCCGTAGAAGGAAACAAGACCATACTAGATGGCTGTTCAAAAGCAATACATACGCCATTGGTCACAATCTCTTCTCACGCGTAGGCGCTATATTAACTATGCTCATCATTAGTGTCATTTCATCAGATTTTCGTTTGAATGCGAAAACCTCAATTGAAACTACAGATTTGATTCCGAGCCAAATACATCGACCTAATTAATTTTATTTTTAAAATTATCAAAGCTTCAGATTCATTAGAAAAAGTGTTTTATTTGGATGTGTTTAAAGCTTCCGGGTTTTTTTTCTGCAATCACCCGAATATGTTGGATCGTTCTCGTAAAATCAATGATAGGTATGCTTGCGGAGTGGGTTAGTTGACGCAAGTGACGGCAGATGTAAGAAACTATTTATCAGAAGTATTGGAAAGCAAAAAATATTTCATCTCCAATAATTAAATCAGAGATTTATAGATATAAATAGCTATAAAAAAATTAAGCTTAAATAAAAAAAGTTAATGCTTAAACGCACAGACTTAAGCGCATGGTACTTATTGGGTTAAGATGTCATATCTGTTATCGAATATATCGAATGATCTCCATAATTCATTTCTTAGCAATTATGTATTTTAATTTGATAGTCTCATGTTATCTTGCACATACGTTTAAGGGACGTTTCTATCTCGTTGGGTCTAAAAGTGATCGATTTTTTAAACATTTTTTTATGCAAAAGTATTAAATATAGTATGTTGGTATTTAGTATGTTGACTAGGCGTTTTTTATTGAACATAAAAATATTTTTTAAAGTTTGACAAAGTATGGTAGTGGGAGTGGGAGGAGCCACGTATGTAGGTGCGTGAGCGATGACTTTCTTCATCACGGAAGTCTTAAGTCCTGGACAGATGATTTGCAGCAACAAAATTAAATATATTTTTACTTTGTATAATATTGTGTATAACTTAGACTATAACTAAGAAGATATATTAATAAATAAAAAAATAGTGAGTGATCGAAGAAAAGTGTGTATTTTTATCAAAATTTTTTGTAGTTTTTTCTTTAAATAATAAACACTTTTAAATATTTTTTAAATAATTTTAGTCTATACTATGAAGACGTATATTATACACATGTTTGTCAAATTTCATAAAGAATGCTCACCTAGGGCGTGTAAGAGCACTTCCATGAGCTTGAAAAAAGTAGTTTCGACAAAAACTTTTTTTTCGAACTCTTCTTAGCTTCGCGAGGTGCAGCTTTTCCTCGGCCCATAACTTAGCGAATTTCTTTTATATTGACTTAATATTTACTGAACATATACTTAAACATTGATACTTTACGATACACGAAGAAAAAAACATTTTTTTGAATGAAAATTATGATAAAACTGGATAAAGATGAATAGATTAGAAATATAATACTTCTGATCTCCTAAATTAATTTGCAGTCCTTTTGTTTTGTCCCTTTACCTTTTTACATAAAACGTATGAATACTGTCTTAACTCATTCCGGTCTGGTTGTGCATAATATTGTCTTTTGCTTGACGTGTGGCGTATTTGCGAAAATTTGTGTATGGAAATATTTTTAAATTTCCTCGCATTTCCATCGGGTTACGCATATTATAATACAAAAGTATTTTTTGCATTAGATCCTTTTACGAAAAACGCATAGATGCGTCTCTCTCATTTTCTAATAGTATCCAAAAAAGCACTAACCCGACGGAAATGTGTTAATGTATTCATTCATTATTATTCAAATATTATAATCAGTTGAATGCCCCTGCAAAATGCTGTAATTTGATTCGTATGACATGCACTAGTATTCATTTTCCGAACGTTCCCACAGAAACACTAAATAAAGTCGACAGTTGTTGGATGACGCAGTTAGAATTTAATTATCGCAATCGTGGTCGAGATACGTTATGCCGAAAATTGTTTTTTCAGCAGGTGAAATTATATTTGATCTTATAATGATCGTCCAACGTCTGGCGAAAACGTTTTATATAATTTTTAATGGAAAAATTCACACAAGCTCGCAAATAAAAATCGCAGGAGCCAGTGAAAAAAATCATGTCGCCCATATATTATAACTGCAAACGTGCTCGCGTCAACAATGCTCAGATTTGTATCCAGAAACATAATTTATCGAGACACACACCCATGACCCATTTTCGAGAAAAGTATTTCGTGCAGAAGAAACGCTGGAAATCGGGTTCCGATGATAGATTTCTATTTAGGTCTCTCGAAATGCAGACGAAGAAAAAAAATCGCTCCTATGTGTCGGAACGAATTGGATCGTACGTTTTCTTTGTTGCCTCGCACTTCTAACGTACATAATTTTCAACAGCTGCACAATGTTCTATTCAAATTAAGGCTTCGTTATTGCATCTCGTTGAATATGCAGTAATCGCTTTATAGTTTTATGAATCAATTTACTCAGGTGCTTGATGCTCAAATAAGCAGTAAAGATTGAGGCAAGCTCACAAATTAATATCCATACATTGTCTGGATTCAAATCTAGCTGAGACTTTGCAGACGTGCTGCCGCTTGCCGTAATCGAGACCTTTTCAGAGGTTAATTCATTTTAAAAAAATCCCTGTCTGGTTTAATTGGGCAGGGCCACACTATTTTAGTGAGATACAACAACGACAATTTTTAATAATCTTATTCTAGCTAAAGCATGCGTAAAAGCGTCTCCTATTATGTTATCTCCTATCACAAAAAACTCCATATTTTTGTGATCTTTCGTTTTAAGCTCGACTCATATTGATTTTTTTAGTTCTGATAAAAATAAACAAGATAATCAGTGAAGTAGAACAGGGCAATAAATTTAGTAAAATGCTCTATAATATGGAAATCGTATAACATTGTAATCCTCAACAATGAGAAGTGTGACTGCATTAACTAAAGGAACTGATAGTTTGCCCTAATTGTTTGTCCATATTAACCTCTAGGTTCAGATTTTCTCCGATTTTGGAGTGTCCGTGCAGAGATCCGGTCATGAACGCAACCCACATTCTGTGGACATGTCCGGGCATGGCGTTCGATCGCGAGGCGCTCATTCGAAGTGTCAGCGGTCTGAAAGGCAGACCGGTTGGACACACAAACCTTATAGCCACTCCCTCATCTTTTAGAGTACTTAGGGCTTTTTGTGCAAGCTATGGATAATAATAAATGCATCCCCGGAGCTTTCTACGATCTCCATATTCAAGAAAACCCCACCCCAGAGACTAATTTACATTGGTGGCTTGCACCAAATGAGGTCGCGAGCGAGACTGGACTTCCCCTCGCCCACATTTAAAAGTATTTATTTATCTATTTTAATTATTTATTTTTATCTGGTATTTATTTATAATATATATACGTATATATCTAAGCTAGTTTTTTTCCTTTTTTGTTTTAATTTACAAAATCTAGCTATAATAGTTTCTCCCCCGCGCTCAGAGCGCAAGTGGCCACTCGAAGTTGAGAAAGAGCGTGAAATTCGGGTTTTGCACCTTGCTGTGCACTATTGTTGTGCGGGCTGGCATGGTCCCGAATAGCGAGATCAACATACAGCTCTGGTCAGTGGAGGGTCCCCATGTCCATATCACAAGTCCATTGTGCATATTTTTTACCTTGTACCCTGTTATACCTGCTTTCATTCAATACATTTTGAATTTCGAGGGTTTCGGGGGCATAAAAATGTATTTTCATTATTAAAATGCACAATATATTAGACACATTTTAAATCACAAAATCTCGAGTCCCAGGACTTTTTCGTTGAAAGTCCCGGGACTGGATTCAGCAAAAAATTTCGAAAATGCCGGGACGCCTCGACACAAGTCATCAGTGATCAGTCGACATGCAGGTGCAATGTCTCCGCAGGGCCACAAGAGATGGCGCTGTTAAAATAACACATTGCACCTGAAGAGAGACGGAAGATGTCGCGCCCAATCTGGTGAATTAAATATGTTCAGATTAACAGCGCTATTACGTTGGGATGATAAATAGCCCACGCTTTAGAGCATAGGTTCCCAAACTTTTTTGGGTCGTAGACCCCGTGCCATGTTTTTCGGTTTTGGGTTGACCCCCTACTTACCTGATATTGATTTTTTTAATATTTCTAATTGTAGTGAAGTTTAGTGTTAAAAACTTAAAGTAAAAACACATTAATTTATACATTTATTAATTGAATTTAAATTAAAACTACTCAAAATAAAATGTTGTATTTGTTATATAAAATACAAGCCGCCCTCACCATGCTAGGCACGGTGAGGTTGGCTGTTTTTGCAATTTGGTTTTGCATTCATGGGCTAAACTTTGTATAGGTGTATTTAACCTTTTACCTGCCAATGACTCATCAGCGCATACAAATTCGACGCACCGGTGCGTCGTTGGCAGTTAAAAGGTTAACCTTTAAAGAAAACAATGCTCCTGTGTCCCATGTCCCAATGGTTACGATGCCAGCAACTGCGATTAGCAAAAAACGCGTGCAGAACTTTGCTTTGCGCACTACGTCTTTACGCTACGTTTTTATTGAAAAATCACCAAGCCAAGTTTTTTTTTTAAATCAAACATGGCCGGCACTACGACCTAAAACGATTTAAGTACAGTTCCTCTTGTATTATGACATTCGTTTCTTCTATGTCACCATATGGATTAATTATTCACGGTGGTAATACCATAGTCAAAACATCCTCAAACCTAGTTTCAAAATCTGAATAGAGGGCATTTAAATGTTGAACGTAGGTTGAAAAGTCGTCTTTCCTGGCAGTTTATCAGTGACAAATTGGGGAACTGAGAAAATTCGTCCCATCCAATATTTTGCTTCATTGGTTTAACTCTGGCAAGAAACGCTGATAAGATGGACTATGTTTTATTCAAATTTAAACTGTCGCCTTGTAACTGCAAATTAACCATATTAAATTTTGTAAAGTTTTGTTTGTTTCTGTGGGTGAGGAATCTTCACAAACTTTTTTTTTTCTTCCCGTCTCTTATATGTAAGTTCGGCACTCTTACAACATTTACAACCTAAATTGGCCAAAACCAAGCCAACGTAATAATATTTTTTTATAACATTTTTTTTATAATATTTTTTTTTTTTAATTTTTCCAAAATTTTGGTAGATCATAATTTCAATGTCGTGCAATCTCCGTCCGTCGGTGTCTGAAAAGTTAGGTTGGGGTATGTTATGTTGGGTTGGATTGTGGTATGTTGGGTTGGGTTGGGTTGAGTTGGGGTATGTTAGGTTGGGGTATGTTGGGTTGGGTTAACCTAAAAAAAAAAATTATTCGTGCACCGTCATGAGCTAAATTATTAACGTCATTAAAAAACAAACATCATAGTCGACAGCTTCGTCTGCCGAATGTAGTATTCCGTCAACCAACCCTGTCTAAAAAATATATGTCTTTATATTATAAAATAATATGATGTAAATAAATAAGTACTATCAGTGTATGTGTTGAGATCCACTATCGTGGACCCCCATTTTCGTTTCATGGACCCCAATTTTTTTTTTCGCTGACGTAGACCCCTTGCAGATTGTCATAGACCCCTGGGGGTCGATATAGACCATTTTGGGAATCACTGCTTTAGAGGATTTAGAAACATTTCCACTTTTACAAGAATTTTTCATTGCTGCTGGCGTCGACTGGAAAGGTATTTTAAATATAATAAGTCAACGCGTGAAGGTATTAGTATCCTCGTAAAAAAAATCTTTAAATCAATAATTCCTTTATGAAGGACGTTATTTCATGTACTTTTACGGGTAGAAAAAAATAACAATTAATAGTTGTCTTCGGATGCGGCTCTGATAACCACGCACAAAATATTAACATTGCCTCAGTTTTGGTTATCAGCGGAAGATGAATATCCATCTTTAAGTTGTACAGCTATAAAATTATTATTAACAACCTATTTATGCGAAAAAAGCATTTTCGTTAATGTCCTTTATAAAATAGAAACTGCATCGCACTGCAGCTAAAAATATCCAAAATATTAGAAAAGATGTTTTTGTTAATTTTTCAGATTGTTATGTGTATATTTATTAGTTATAGTTATTTCCATTTGTCACGATATAAGATTATTTTCTTTTTACGTGAATAATCATTTTTATTTTAGTATTTGTCCGCATTACCGGTCCGCAAGTGTAAAAAGGTTGAGGAACACTGTTTTAGTGAGATATATGTAGCTGCACTATAATGATGATGATAATGATAGAAAATATTGACATACTATGGTACTCAATTAGGACTCCATTTTGAAAAACTTTATATTTAATGTATCAAATATAAATAAAACATTAAAATATCTCAAGTGATGCACTTTGATGTTGTTGTTTTTATTCGGAAAAATAATTTTATTTGATATTCAAATTCTGACACCAAAAAAATCTTTGACGAAATAACATAAGACGTCATGTTTATAACAAGAATAATGCTTACAAAAAGAATGTATTTGCATTACAACGCATATCTCGGCAATGCAAAGTTTATTTATCAATATTTTATTTAAAAATATTTCTTTAAAGTCTGAAATTTGTTGCGAAGGATAATCATTCTGCATGAAAATAATGCGACAAAAATCTATTTAATTTGCACTATATATCGTAACACATGAATGATTTAAAACATTGTTTACCCTAAACGCTCTATCCGTTGCAAATAATTATATATTTTTTCCACTTCAAGTGCAAATTCAAGCCATTTTTTAATAATATTCAATACATTTTATTTCAGAAATTGGCTGTGGACAAAGGTATTCAACCTTGCTCCGTGGATGATTTATATTATATCAAATCCAAAGCATCTATAAATAACATCTAGTCGGAAAATATTTCTTATTCCATTTTTCTGTAGGAAAACATAAATTTTGATCAACGCAATAGTGACGTTTGTATACATGTGTTTTATAATAATAATTGGCCAATGATATATTATCGACCATAAATTTTGTTGTCATTTCTGTGATTCTCAAAAATTGTCATGCATAATTTCTGATAAGGTCAATAATGTAATATCACAAAAAAAAAACAATTCTATTCAATCTTGATTCTGTAGACTATGATTTTGAAAATGTATAGGACCTTAATTAAACTTGATTGAAAAGAGGGGGAGAATCGTTTGTAGTTTGTAGTATCTCCGTCTCTGTCGCACGCGTGCGAACATAGATCCGCTACGCTAATCAGTGGCACTTTTTATATATTACACAAACACAGCTTTAAATTCTAGCTGACAACTTTCATTACATGAAATGTAAAATTTAGAAAACAACAAGTATAGACAGAGTGCGAGCCTTTAGAAAATGAAAGAAAGCAAATAAACCGCCAAGAACAGTACCAATAAGTACTAAAAAGGAGCTAAGCAATTTTACCTCTACTGCACAAGAGTACTCACAGAATATTTTTTTAATTTTATATCAGGCACGTTGGCTTGCCTTTGAACGTGGAATAATCTATTATGTTTTTATTAAAGTTTCTCTATCTTTTTCTACATTGTTATTTTTATAGCACTCTATAATGTGATAAAGCATAGATGGAGCATGGCAACTAAATTTTAGAAGATGTTTTTGATCTGGAATTGATTAAATCTATGAAAAATTGTAATGTACCAGCCACATATTAAAAAAAGTTATAAGTGGCTCTTCATTGAAAAAAGTTTGGTCCCAAATATTCTGATTGAAAAATAAAATAATACATATGTGGTACCATTGCCTAGTAACAGAAAGCAATCATGATACGCATGTTATATCAGAACTTATTATATAACTTAGGAAACATATTTAGGAGACAAATTTTGACTATTTTTCATCATCATCAAAAAGCGCCAATCCATGTGTTACCAATTTATAATGCCACACGCTTATAAAAAAAATGATTCCATAATTGAATCCGATTCAAATTTTCTTACTGCATAGTTGTAGAACGCTTATTGCCATTTAAGGTTTCTCTTTCGTGAAGGTAAGCCAAAGCAATCTCTACATAGTACAAATCACTATTCTAAGAAAGATTGACGCAGTCGGTGTAAATGCATCTACGTGCAATATATGCAAGAGAGCTCATGTGAATATTCCCGGGATGTAATAAAGTGCAAGTATTATGGTGCCTGCATTAAAGGCATCATGCACCACATAAATTTTGTTACCACACAATATGAACGCTAGATATACCACATAAAACCGCAAAAATATACTGTGGAATACAGTGGAGTTTAAGAAAGCTCCACGCGAAATCCATTACTTGCAAATTGACGCCGAGCAAATAAATAGCCTAAAGCCAGAAATATATGCCACAATTTAAGATGTCGAATTGAATCCTTAGTTAATGTATTTTATAAAGTGTTATATACTAAATATAAAACCATTTTTAACTTTGTGCCGCAATATGATTGGCAATATAAAAATCTCGTGCGTCAAAGAGTGTCAAAGTGCCTTTGAAATTTAATATTTTCAGATGAATCAACAGTGTGAAAGCATTTGGGATTTCAATCAAGGTATACATTTTCAATCTGTTGCAATTCGACTGCGATATGTGTGCCATTTGTCACTTTTATCAATAAGCATGTCGATCCCTACGATCAAGGGCAAGTTGAAGCACTATCAACTTAAAAAGTCAAATTATTAATTTCATCGAATTCAATGTCATCGATGTATCTCACAAAAATTGCACCTTGTGCTATGAATTCTTCATGAAAATATATTTTCAAATTTTTCATTAATTTTAGAGTCATTAACACAAGAACTTGGACTTTCATTTTTTGATTATTTCAGCAAGAAAGAAACGCTTGAAAATATCAACAAGACATTGATAAAATATTGATACCTTAAGGCTGAAGGTTGAAAGAGAATACCTGGAGGCTATTTTAATAAAAAAAATGTTCGTAAGTCATAAATTTGTACTATTATGAGATGTAAATTTTACAGTATTATTTCGGATCAAAATTAAAGTCCATGTGCAATTGACAAAAAAGGAAGAGACTCTAACAAAGGAATTATATATGTTAATATTGGCATCAAAGTTCATGACAAGAGTTTTTTTTTTAATATAATAGAATGTCTATTAATTTATTTCCTTGTTAATTTTTCAGCAAAGAGTTTGAAGTTAAATTAATTAATTTATTATGAGATATTTTTTCTTTTACTTAAGATTTCCTCAAGGGTATAAACAATCTTCATGTGAAACTTTTCATGGAAAAAAGGATTTTCAGTTCAGAATCTTTGTTTCTCATTTCCTGTGGTTAAATTAGGGTAGGATTATTTGAATAAATTTCCCATATTCCAAATTTGTTTTTATTGTAAAAGTATTTTCGACCATCTGGATTTAAACTCGAACCTTTTTTTATAATAGTAGTCCAGAAAATAGCCCATTATATCAAAATTTGGTCATTTTTTTCCCGAGTCAAATAGCTTTAAAAAATATTATTGAGATACATTTTTATTATAGTTCTGTAAGCTTTCATTTTATACTGTTTGAGAATTTAAATTAAAATTTGAGAATTCATCCTCAGAAAAATGCCTTCATTATTATGGAGTTATATTAAAACTAACATTAGCGCCAAAAGTAATAGAGCCACTAAAGCAAAGATTGTTATATCGGCTTAATTCCCGCATAAGTTTTACACTACTTTACATTACAACATCGTCTGAATAAACCAGTAAAACTCAAAATACACCTAAAGAGACCATATAATAAAGCTCAGTTACTCAGTTTTTATTACCAGTCACCTATTTCATGAAATGAACAATCACGCGAGCTAACACTTATTGAAAATATGTGCCATGCAATTATTCTAATTTCACACTCAAAGATAAGAAGGGAAACTATTCCGAGAATTATAGGGTAAATTGAATTATTTTTACAGTCTAATTAAGTCTTGGGAATTGTTTATTCATTTTATGAGCGAATTAACAAACAAACAAAAAAACAAGTCCTTTCATTTATTTCCCATTCCTCCAAGAGTCGTACATGTATCAGAATTAGCTTTATCAGGGTAGATTGTGCCTTATTTACTGCCCTTGCTTAAAAATTATTAGGGTCTTGGGCGCCGTCGAAATAATTAAACTGTTAGTTCTTTTCGCCCCGATAATTAAGTCGCTTAGAAATATAGCCTCCCTTATTTTCGAATACAATCTGATCAGAATGCATCGCCATAAATTAAATGTCGACGCACAGCTCAAATAATTTAGAGTGAAATATTTCCGATTCATTTGACAATTTTTCTGCAATGATTTTTATTCGCAGCCTCCACAGTTTGGTGCTCCATTTCCACTCTGATGGATAAACACGAAAACCGCCACTATTTGTTATATCAATCGTGAAATAATAAATGTTACACAATGTTTGCGGTGAAAGACGCATCTCTATGACATGAACGATTTTACAGTCGGAAAAGCGTGTTTTATTTTTCCATGAATAACATATTCTGTTACACCATAGCTATAGCTGTCCATCCCCAAAATAATTAATTCCAACAAATAACAGTTTATTCGCTTAAAATGTATTTTTATGCCATTTATATCGATGACAATCCAAATATTCGTGTATCCATGGATCTGTCAATATGGAATACGAATGCAAAATTATTCCACTTTGGTTATTTGAAGAGCAAATAGCGTTTAATTAAATACGGTCCTCGCTGTCTATTATATTAGCAATCGAATCGGTAATAAATTATTGCATATTTCGAGTGAGATAAATATATGCAAACGATCGAGATAGATAGATGCGCACAATTCATCTTCAAATTAAATTGCCAATATCTGATTATACAACAGCTACACATACATCATTAGCTAAAATAACATATGAATTAAAGGAAACAATGATTCACAAACAAAGATACATTCCCATACAAAAATAAACACTTTATAATTGATAACATGGGCGGATCAATTCTGAGGCAAAACAATTATGATTGAATGAGCGCCTAAATAATTGTGTTCCAATTCATTATTAGATTAAAGTATTATGGACGTACAAATTAGTTCGGTCCGTTTTTGTAGTCAAAATTGCTTTTATTCCAGAACAAAATGAATAAACAGATTAATGAAAATATTGTTCATCGTTGGTTCGTATTTTTTCCAACCTCTCAGGCAATTTTCGATTTCTGCGAAAGGAATGAACCGGTGATTTGACAACCTGTACTGCATCTGTCGGAACAACCATTAATCAGAAGGAGCAATGTCGGTAAAATACTGTAGGTGCAGTAAAATATCCCACTTTTGACCTTTGCGACATGAGGCCGAGCGTTGTCATACAGAATAATAACTTTACCATATTTTTGGTTGTATACTAGCCGTTTTTCTCACAATTATCTTCTTAAACGATTCAATTGTAGCCTATTTTGATCGCCCGTAATGGAGTTGCCAGATTATAGCAGAAATTTACGAAAGTTTTCGGATCAACCAAATTTTGCTTGAAGATCGACCAGTCGATTGGGATCGACCGCTGGAGCTCACTTATTATAGAGTATCCAAATCTTACCCCCAGTCACAATCTGATGTAAAAAAACCTTTATTTGTTGCCTTGGAATTAGCTACTCGCAAATGAAATATCGCCTTTCAATGTCTCTCTGTTTCAGTTCATAAAGCACTCAATTGCCTTACTTTTGATGGATTTTTAATTTCCATGGATTTCAATCGTACAGAAACTGCTTGTTGAGTCACTCCCAATGATTCTGCAAGCTTCTCTTGTGTTTAACATCAAGTAATGCCTTCAATTCTGCGTCTTAGATTTTTTTTGGTTGTCTAGAGCGAGGCTTGTCTTCAACGCTGAAATCACCATTCTCAAAACGTTGAAACCATTCCCTATATGATTTATCATTGAAGCATTTTCACCATAAACTTCCACAAGCACTCGATGCGCTTCAACTGCATTTTTCTTCCAATTAAAGTAGACAATTAAAAACTCCAGCACATGCTGCTTAGTTAACAGAAAACTTGACATATTCAACATAGTAAAAAACAGAGTTTTTTATGAAACTCAAACTGAATATTATTGACAGATGTCTAACCTTTAAAAATGTGAGTTAATTCTTGGTCACTTATTTTAAAGGTTTAAATCAATATCATAGTAATTTCGCCATGACGCTATGATTCTCAACGTCAATGGATAAGAATAATTAACTAATAATATACAACATAATAAAAGTGCATCAAGCAAATACAATTTTATTCTGTATTATGAGAGGCTAACAAGAGATTATTGGAAAATTTGATTAATCTTAAACAATATAAATCCTTGGATATCATAAAACATATATTTAACCCATTCGATGCAAAGTAGCTTGTGATGTGTCAATATAAATAATGTTTGAAGCAAAACACTATTTTATTTATGTTTTTTGTTTCGTTTTTTCGTATTGCTTAAAATCATACAATCAATCTTAAATTAATATTTTTATTCACAAAATAACATATAGATATATAAATAGCACACAAAGCTTCATTCTTAATTATATAACTATCTATTTGCTTGTCGCTTATTATCAATAAATAGAGAAAAATAAATAAAATGTGATTGTTAAACTGCGTAAAAAATATTTGAGGATCTTTGTGTGGATATTGAAAAAATAACTATCTATAAATATATAAATAAATGGGATCATATTAAACAATATATGCAAAAAAAAATCTACATCTACTCCATATGACTAGATATTCACATCCGTTATGGGGTTCTTAAATTATTTATATAATAAATTATGTAAATATTGATTTTCTACATTTATAAAAAAAGGTTATTTTCATATATAATATATATATAAATTTTGTTAATAAGTACACATTACAATTACACAAAATGTCACTTAAATATAGTCTTAACTACGACACTTTATCGTTATGGTGGATTTTATATTAAGTACACTTATTGGTGGATTTATTAAAATTTGGCACAAAATTCACTTATGTTATATGTATCATATAAATATAATATAAATATATATATAAATAGATATTGATCATATTTTGTAATTTAGTTATGTTTGTATACAATTATATTGATAATATATTTGTTTCATATTATATTTTCGCATCACAAAACGCTCTAAATTTATTCTATTCTCTTATATAGTATGTTTATAAATCCGAAAATCCTTGAGATTCCATGTCGTCAAATGTATCTTCTTCATCTTGGCTAGTTCCAGTAGTCACTTGCAAAACTCTGAAAGCCGGCGATTGTCTCGGTGCAAATTCTCTGCTAATTTGGTGTAAAATTACTCTGAAAAATGATAATTGATGTATTAAAATTGTGTTTGTAAATTTTGTTTAGATCATGCAACACTGAAAGCATAATTGTAATCAAAATAAATTCATTTATAAGACATGCACACTAAAAAAGTCTATAAAATTTGCGTTTTGTTAACTGTATTATTTTTTTAATGGAAATCTATGGATTTTAGGTGGTTTTACAATTAGGATTTCAATTCGTTTATTTTTTACAAATTTGTAAACCATGGAGTTTATGATGCTCATAAGCATTTCTAGTCTAAGTTCATGCCAATATGTGTTTTTTGGTTGTTGTAGAACACTTTTAAACTGCTTTTAAATCGATGATCTTGTCATAGATGGATGTTAATAAGCTAAATTGGATATTCTGAAAACCGTCTGCCAAAATTACAATGTTACGTCGAACAACGAAAGCAGTGATTCGCTCGCTGACAAAACACCCGAAAACTATTTCCACGTCGACGAAAACTGCGATTTTCAAGCATGGAAAGCTCATATTACTAAGTATCTAACTACACATTAGAAGGTTTTTCAAAAGCGATGCATTCTGCAGCAAATTAAAGACCTCGTATCGAAACAGGTGCCCGGCATCAGCTAACCCATCAATTGTGTCTGCTGCAAAGAGGAAACACACATTTCATTAAGGACAGTACACACAGGCTGGAAAATTGGATAAAACATGAGAACAGACAGGGCAAGCATCAAAGAACTGGAGATATGGGATTAAAAGCTACGTTGAGGTCAAGAAACGACAACAAAAAAATAGAAAAACCAAACGTTATCGGTTTAGGGGAGTTTGATGGCCCTTCATGCCTTTGTACCTCCGAACAAAAGACTCGAGTACAACAGGCAACACACAACCTGGTCATAATGCCTTAACGCATACACAAATAGAAAAACAATGAATGTATTATTCCATTTAGCTTAATTACTCTTATGAAATCAATACAAATATGATAACATATACTTAGAATTATAACTCTAAATCCATTCAAAAATTGCTTTTAAGCAAATGAAGCTTAAAAAGAGTTTTTTTTATCTATAATTACTACCGTACTAACACAAATGTATGAAAATCTTATTATACTAGATAAAGTGGAAAGAAATTATTATTTTTAATGTGATACTTAAAAATCATTTTTACCAAATACCATTGAATCAACACGTTGTTGCTAGTTTTATCTTAAAGCTTAGTTTATCAGTATACTTTTTTAAATATTAAAAGTAGATATTGAAGAAACTTGAACATGGTGAGAACATTGTGTTGAAATTCAAAAGTAATTACTCAGACTATTTGCCAAATTTATAGAGGTGTATTAAAATGACTTCTATAGAAGACGACAATTGAAAATTGCCTAAACTACGAAGAAAGTTTATATAATGGAGATTATTTTACAGAATAATATTATTTAGGTAGTTTTATATAATTTTTTTTATGTGAAAAATATATTATCATTTCTTTCCACTTTACCTTGTACTGAGGCGATGTAATTTTATAAGTGAAGTGATATAGAATCCATTAGACCAAATGTCACCAAATTTACTCCCAAAATAGTAACTAAAAATCTACAAGCTTTCAGATTAATTATTTGGTTGTAATGTAAATCATTATTAATTTAGAGCAATCAGATATGAGAGCAACAAAGAACTTTTACAGGAAATCATTTTAACATAACGATCTCCATTAATCCCTTAATGCCATCGTCTGAATCAAAAGTGGCTTTCATAAGAACGAAATATAAGCATTTTATAATATCGTCTGAAAATTTAAATATAAAATTCTAAATTGGTAACACTTGATCTGTCAGAAGCTGTATAATGTAATATAAAATAAAAACTAACTAAATTTTGATGCACAAAGAGACTTCATTGCATATATTTTATGACGAAAATATTTATTTTATGCTAGAACTAATAGAATCAAATTCTTAAATTCAACTTAATTAAACTCTGCATTAATGCCGGCGTAAACCCTATTTCAATTTTGTTTAAAACCATTAAATTATGCCATTATGTTGTTAATGTTATGATCTCGGAATAAATTCGCGGCTGAAAACTTATCCAAAGTACGCCTGTTTTATAGATTTATGGCTCTCCTAGGCTGGAATTCCTAAATTTTATCAAATGCACAATACATTTAATAGTACCTAGGAGGTGCTACGCCAGGGCTCGAGGGCTCCATCTGTATTGGTATAATCCTTGTCCTCGGCTGGTGTCCTTGCGGCGCAACTTGAGGAGATGAATTCCCGGCGGAACTATTGTCATCCATTTTGACAATCTGCGGTTGTATAACCCTCGTGATTTGTTGTTGAGGCTGATACGTCTGTGATGAGGGCGGGTTGCCCTGCTTGCCCTGTTGGTTCATATCAATGATAATACGAAGCTGTGGTTGTTGTCCTCTGCCTTGCATGTTTTGGGCAGGAGGATTTGACTGTGTGAAGTTATTATTTTGAACGACTTCCTTCTTGGATACTTCCATTTGTATCGGAATGACTCTCATCCCACCGGGTGGTAATTGTTGCTGTTGCACCCAAGCAGGTCCACTGTCCTTAGGTACACTTTTTCTCATCTCTGCTTGTTTTTGAATCCATGGCGGTTGGACGGCCTGTTCTGATTCGGATTGCTCGGTTGATTCGCGTGGTAAGCTTTTTCTCGTTTCGACAGGTTTCTGACACCATGGCGGTTGAGGTACAGATTTCTTTATTGGATTATCATTGTGTGCCCATTGAAGACTACTTGGCGAATCTAAAACCCTTGGACTGAAGATCGATGTAGGATTTTGAACTGGAGGGCTGTTTTCGGCTTCATTTTTAGGTTTTCTCGGTGTGACTGGTATTGTCATGTGTGTTTGATAGCGCACTTCCGTTGGAGATTGGACGCTGTTGGGCGATTGGGAGAAACTTTGTTGAGCTTGGGGTGAATTTCGAACTTCTTGTTGTTGTTGCCCCTGTCTCCATGGGGCTACATTTTTCTGTTCAACGTTCTTTTGGACGTCGGGGCTTTGAACTTGTCTGCCGACGTTGTTATAAATTGGTTGAGGCAAACTTTGTTGCTCGATTTGTGGAGGGTTTGATGGACCTCTCATTGTTTGAACCGGTGACAATGGACTCTTTGGCTGTTGGAAATTATTATTTCTGACCTCCACTTGAATCGGTGAAGATGCATAATTTTGGTTATTATTATTTTGATATGGAGATCGACTATCTGGTCTCCTTGGAGGAGAGTTTCTTACTGCCATTTGATCTTGCTTCCATGGACTAGCCGGGCTCGAAATAGGCGTTACAGATTGCATGCTACTTTGACTCTCATTAAATGGAGAAGATGTTTGTTTGCTTGGAGTGGTGGAAGCAGATTCTCTATTGTATGGAGATGGACTGTGATTAAATTGTGAATCTTGTCTTTGCAATAAATCTTTAGTTGGAGTATGCACGGGAGGTGTCTGCTGAGAATATATTTGAGGAGATGCGGCTGGACTATTTCCTGTATAGCTTTGTGGACTAGAAGGATACTTTGGTTCAGGCTTCCAAATTGGACTCGTTGAAGGTGACTTGTTGTTAAGCTGTTGATTGCGATTTTCATACGGTGAAGTTGGAATTGTTTGCTGTGGAGGCTGTTGGGAAAATTGTCTTGGAGGTGGTATTCTCATTTGTGGAGCAATTGGACTTGGAGTGGCAGATTTTTCCACAAACTTAGGAATTTGTCCTTGATTCATTCTATCAGAGAGTTCAGATTCCCAATGATAAGGGCTGTGCGTTTTACGCAGCATTCCAATGGGATTTTTAGGGATGACAATTTCTGGACGTTCGCCCTCGGCGACTGTTTTGGGTGATTTTGAGACATTGATTACTAGTGGTGGAGGAGGTGGAGGTGGTGGTGGTGCGCCTGCAATAGGTGGTGGTGGAGGAGGTCCACCGTTCATGCCCTGTCTTTGAAAGTAAGCCGGATTTTCTTGATCTTCTAATTGCTGTTGCTGTTTATTCAGACGTCTAGCCATACTCGGTGTCCTTATTTGAGATAAATCCAAACCACCAGGGGTGTATGTGAAAGGTTTTTTGTCTTTGGTCATCATAGCATTTTGCACACATGCTGGTGGTTCAACTCCACATCGATTTTGGAAATTCTGAAATCAACAAACGATCATAATATAGCAAACGTTAATTAAATATTCACACTGTATTATCAAATATAGAATTTAAACCTCTCCGTGGTTATTTCTGAAGCTAGGTATCCTACCGGTGTGAAGCATTGGTGGAGGCGGTGGCGGACCACCTTGACTGAAAATAAAAAATGAAAAATGTTATTGTCGTTGTCAATAAAAAACCACTTTAAAAAACATCTTGCTTTTCGTAAGAAAGACAGAAATAAACGTTAACATTGACCTCGATTGAATTTCATTATAATGTCGGAATGCAGTAAAATCTTTAAGGTTGTAGCCAAGTTCAGCTCCGGAGGTCAAACTCCAAAAATAGTCCCACAAATTGAGAGAATGTTTACACAAACATTTTTACGAGCTGTTGATGATTTTAAAATCGTTTCTTAAATAAGCTATTGTGAATGCGATTGCATATTATATTTTCAGATAGCATGTTACGCAACACTACTCATTAATTATTGCACTCAAATACCATCAATGTTTTTTTTTTCAACATTAAATCTGGATATATCAGAAAGTTGCTTGTATAATGGATTAAAAACAGGTTTCACCTATGGACAGATTTTTATTTTTTGCTTAAAAATTGATGCAAAATTGAGCTGCGATTGATTGATTGGTCAACGTGCTTTCATTCCAAAGATTCGAACAAGTTTCTAGATTTCAATTATTAGAGTTGTCGTAACTTCCGATTGCTATTTCAACCATGATGATTCAATTTGCTTTGAAATGTTTGAGTTGGAATATTCTTTCATATTCAACCACTTGCCAAAATTTTGATTGCCATAGCGTCATTTGCTTCATACACAAATTTTATTTAACGACACTATGAAAGATACTATTATACATTTATGACCAATGTCGTCACGTCGTATTAGATTAAACTTAGGCCATTAAATAAAAGTAAGCCTCATATTTCACCCATATATTGTATATATTTTTTTTCGCCCTAAATTTGCATTTCTTTCTGATATACCTCATTTACATATAAAACAATATAAACTAATTTAAATATTTTGATCCCAAATGATTAATTAAATAATAATGCTGTCTCAAAATGAAATTCAATTGTTGTACGCATAATTTGGTTAGGATAATCACCTAAATAGGTTCACATTTTTGTGTTCTTTTTACTTTTCAACAAATTTTGATTTGTTAAAATCATTAGTTGAATTATTGTAAATGAATTGTGACTCCGTTTGTCGATCAACCGATCGATCGATCGTATAAATATGAATTGCATTCAGAAACTTGCATCAAAATATCACAGAAAATTTGATTTCTTATTTGAAATAAAATCAAGGCGGAATACGGCTTTTTAGCCAATTTGGTAAACAAATACGGCCTTAATTGCCAAAGTTAATATAAATAACATGCAAAGTAATCCGCCAACACTGCGAACTTAAATATAATCGCCCACTTAATTGCGCTCCAACTACAATACGACCAAATTAGGTACAAATTCCCAATTAAAACAACAAATCTAGGACGAATTTATGTGATCGTTTTTATACGGGTGCCTGTGTGGATGGCGTGAGTGCTGACACTCAATCCTCTTGGAGATTTTCCGGCTTTCCAATTAAAACGTCATTTTGATATGAGGTGGCTATGTCGGGTGAACTCAGACAGGTCAATTGACACACACTAACGTGCTTTAATTAATCGTTGCACATGCAACTTCACTTAGATGCAAACAAACATACACCGGCAATTTCCAATTGTGCATTTGCGAGATGGCAATCTCGCCCTGGCTAATTGGACGCTCTGAAAACGCTACTATCCATTTCGACGCAAGGCGAGCCAGGTATTTTATTAACCCCCATAACGTCGTTCGAAAAACGCATATGAGCGCATGTTTATATGCTCGTTAATCAAAGAAGGGGGCCAGTTGCATTCAGCAATACTGAATGTGATATTTAATATACTTTTGCGCACGAGCAGCTGATGTCTCCAACATAATTATTTAATATGGACGACACCTGAGCAACGTGACGCAAACTGAATATGATTGATCATTTGAGCACCGTATTCAATTTTCTGTACATTGAATGCAGTAGCGTGCGAATCTATTGCATATAGGCTTTTAAACTATTGATATAATAGGATTGACGATCGTATGGCGTTACCATCATCCATTTTCAACTAATATATAGATATGACGTTGAATGATTCATACATACTATAATTTTATATATAACATCATTATGAATCAATAATTATTAAATATTCTTCTTCTTAAGATGCCATATTCATTATCAAATATAAGCGAGCTCCATGGGAGAAATTTCTAGGGAAATAATATTTCATCCGGTGGTTCCTCATTTACCTTCCATTTGTGATAAAGATAGCCTCGTATAATACGGTAATATGATTCCACAAAAACGTCATTTAATACAAATTCGTGTTATATGAGGGTTGAAATTCATTCAAAAAAAGTTTTTGACAATCTCAATCACACAGAATATACTTTTGCATATTAATTGAAAAAAACTTTAATAACATACACATAATCGATCATTCGTTCATCATCGCTATCACTAACAATTCTGTATGCTCAACTCTTTCCGAGGTTAGTTGTGAGTTTTCATCATCGGAAGATTCGGAGGTGGTGAATGTGTGATACAGACGAGATGGATGTAACCCCATCCTGTGAATGGATATTGAAGAGGCCCATAGTTCAGCAGTGGACTGTTTGTGGCTGCACTATGATGATGATGATATATTTTGTAAATCCCTCTCGAAGGCCTAGCCATCTTCTATCTTTTTTTTCAAATTGGTATAATAATATAATATTTCAACATTTGGGTGTTTTAGGTCGAACAAAAGTCAAACGAATGTAAAACATAATTATTATTATTTTTAAATCGTGTTATATAAAACCGTGTTATACGTAGTCCAGGTCCATTTGAATAAAAAGGTTTAGATGGGAATATATATTTATAAATACATTTTTTTAAATTTAAAATCATTTAGAATCCATGTACAGTGTACTCTCGATTATCCGGATGGGGATTATCTAGTTTGCGAATTATCCGTGCCTAAAAAAAATCCTTATGTGATTATTATGAGAGGCACAAAACAAAATGAATATAATACTAAAAAAAAATGTCCCGAACACCGAAAAAACTCCCGAACAGTATATGAGGTGTTAATAATAAATACATAGTAATACTTGACACAGGTCAAGATTAAAGAAACAAAACTCTCCATAGCGATAAAGATGATGCTTGTGTTTTAACTACTAAAATAAACGCCTGTTTTCGTGTTTTAATTACCTTGGTTTTTATTCTAGGAGCTTAAGAAAACCTGTTACATGAGGCAGATATCACATCACACGCAGATATCGAATATATAAAAAAAGGGGTGATAAGAGATTGGAAATGTAACGGAAATTTATAAAATGAAGCTTTTATGAGTTCAAAATAAATAAATCTCGATCGTTTAACCTTTCCTTGACCATGATGTATTTACTACAACCCGACTCTAATAACAAGAATATCGATATGAAATATAATAGATACGGGGCTCAGAATATTTCAGGATTTCATATGGTGTACCAAATACATATCATGGTAGCGCACGGGTGTTTTTAGCATGGTAAGGGAAATATAAAGGGGAATCCAATGAAAAATCTTCCTGTCGATTATTTTAGCCAGAAAGGGGCATGGATGGACATTTGAGAACGTCAAACAACAGACAGCGGCTGATGACCTCATAGTATTTCTATATGAACTCCGTATCACCAGCGCTGCTGTACAGTCTGTTTCAGAGTCCCGGACTAGCCACATAAAGTATCATCCATTGAACTTTATCCCGGCAGGATGATTCTCACGCAGGAGCTTCCAGGTGCCCTACCTTTTCATTTCGCGTCCTCCAGAGAAGGCGAGGTCCCTACAAGGAGAACAGCTTCCGATTTTGCATGTACCCGGAGGTACGCTGGATGGAAGGAAAAGCCACGGATGGACAGGGTGATTTTTGAAAAATGGTTCAATAACAATAGGTTTCAGAGGTGCATTTTTTTTTAAATAAGAGATTATCACAGAAAAAGGTACTATTTTTAGATAAATGCTCTTTTTTATCGGGAAGAAAGCATATAAAAAGCGAAAATAAGCGATAGACTTAATTAATAAGTATTAAAATTTGTATCAAAAATATGATATTATATTCGAAACCAAGTAGAAAATTGATGATTTGGATTATCCGGGTTTTCCAATTATCCGCCCCCTTCCTTCTCAGCATTAGCCCGGATAATCGAGGGTTTACTGTAATTCAAACATTACCCGCTCTTTGAATTTGATCATTCAAAGATGGATTCTTTCAAATGCAACATCGAGAATATTTGATTAAAACGATCCCTCGAATATGGCGGTATTCGTTCACTAAAGTTTGAATTAAATTTAAATCATTATTAAAAATGCCATAATTTTCAGATTCAAGAAATCATATTAGAACTGGATCGAGCCAATCGGTCGTAAATATTAATATTTCCGATTTCCCAAATTTGTTGATATAAACCACCATACCAATGAAATATCAATCAATCAAAATATGTACATTAAAACCATCGCCTATAAACAACTATTCCGTATTTATTTTATTGTTGCGTACATATCAGCATTATGCTATTTTGTCTGCAAAGCATTTCAAATAAATCACAGTCATAATATGATAAATCTGGACTATATGTGAGATATTTGACAGTTATCCAAAAAATATTCTTGAACATTTATTTAATTATGACAGATTTATAATTTAGCGTTGAAAACAAAGAGTAAAACGCTGCCAATTAATTGTTTATGAACAAATATCCCTTGTAGATAAAAATATATGCATTTCAATGATAGAGATGCAGTTTTTTGGATTGATTTATTTTAGATAAAATAGATGAATTTTAACAGCAGCTTTCAAATCAAACTTCTCTATCAACCGGCTCTATTGAGCCAGTTCGATTCCGCATTTGAGATAGGCATAATATTGGCTCATGTTTGGAAAAGGCATGAGATTATCTCTATTTTGTAAAATTATCATAATTTTAATCATGTTTAAAAAATATTACATAACTCAAATGTTTACAGTCTGCATTAAAACAATAAAATTTAGATATGTCTTTAATATTTATCCAATTCTAGCTTAGTCAATCAATCATAGCTCATCAATGCAATGATACAGGCTTAAAATTTATGTAGTGGATTCCCATTGCTTTTAACATATGCTTAAATTGGATGCAATTGAATCAGATCTGTTAATACTGTCGGATTTTCAAAATAAATTGCTACAGGAAAAAATCTCAATTTGGATTTAAATTCGATCTTTATATCAATATTCAGCCAAGAGTATTTTACATATTCTTAAATTATTTTCTAATGAAAATATTCAAATATAAATCATTTTCCATGAAAGGACCCTCAAATGGAGTTTCAAAATATTCCCGTTATCTCCAATAAGCATCTTTGTTTTATATTTCAGTGTAATTGTCTAGTGGAAGATTTAATTATCGAATTAATTCCAAGAAGCCACCCGATACAAATTTGTCTTAAGCTGTTAAACGCAAGTAGCAAAATTGAAAATACAATTTGAATCAAGGATAATAATTTTCAGTCGTCTGGTTTGGCGTTAAATTTTATGCGCCCTTAAAATTTTCATAACACTAAAAGGTTTGATCGTCGTATCGTTAAACGCATTGTCTTCGGCCATTAGACAGGGAGATGTATTATATAATATTTTTATGAATATTAAAAATAAAAAATCATCCGCCATAACGGTCAGGGTTCTAAAGAAACGCATAAAATTTCACAACGGCAATAGAAGGGCGGTTTTCTTGTTTAATAATCAAAGGGAAAGCGTTATAATAATATATGATAAACGCTGCAGACATTTCCAAAATACTTACACAAAACGGGAAGAAAAAAGGTTTTTATCATAGCCGCTTTATGACCCCTGTGAATATTAAAAACGTTATTTTAACCGAAACACTTCCTTTTCGGGACATTAATTTTGGCTTTTTTTATTCGACGCATTCGGGTACGTGTAATTTAAGGCACTCTGTATAATTTTAGAACTTTTTTTGTGGCTATCTCGCGAAATATATTTCATATCCAACAAAACATTTTCGCAATAATTCTCCAGCTTATGCAATTAATTTAAGTGATAATTCTGGAATTTATTTTTACTAAAGATGATTTTTGTAATTTTTTTCCAAGCAAGAATAGCTGCTTCATTTAAAAGTGCCATATGTATTATTGGTCGTGGGCGATTTCCATTAAAGATTTTTTTATAAATAGGTGTTATTTTATATAATATAATGATTTGCCACGATTTGTCAATTAATATTTACAAATTTACTGATACGGTGAAATTCTTGAGTATTTAAGCGTATTAGAAATATTAGCTGTAGTTAAATAATCAAGGCATCTCTACTTATGGAGCATTCTCATGGAAGCATGTACAATTGAAAAAAAGCGGCAAATTTTAGCCTTTGTTGATACAAAGTATGGATACCATTGAAAATTGATCATTTAAATGATGTGGAGGACAAGATTTTAATGACATCTTCTTAACTACTGGATTCTATTGAATTTTTGGATAGTTTTACATATATGTTTTTAAAATAAGCTAATTTTTCAAAATTTTAACCCCTCTTTGACTATGATCAGGTCCGTAATAAGGGCTTGGCGTAACTGAGCTTGGGGCGCAAAAACGCAGAACACCGAACGGCTCAAGAGTTGCACATGGTTTTTATTTTACTCAACCATTCTACTTTACATGAACCGACACTAATTAACTATCCGTTTTTATAATATACTCGCTCATTCAGTGGTCTGAAAAGTGGACCGATTGAGCATACAAATCTTACGGCCACTCCGTCTTTTTTTATGGCTTTATGCGACATTTTCTATGATCTGTACGATCACGGAAGCGACGTAACGTCTAGACACTTTCTATCATAGTTAACTTTAAAAAATATTTTTTTGGAAAGGGGTAGGGGGGCGTTAAGTTAGATATTTGCCACGGGCGCTTCATTCCCTAGTTACGGCTCTGACTATGATTCAGAGTTCAGAATTTTTCAGATTACATATAGTGTACCAAATACATATCATGGTAGCGCGCGGTTGTTTTTTTGCACGGCAAGGGAAAGGTTAAATAAAATGATTGAGTTGCTATCATTTAAAATGGAATGAAGCAAGCAGTATTTAAATGCATTATTAAATGAAATAAATTATTTAGGCAAATTCAATTACCATCTGATTTCATTGCTTGAAAAGTACTTACTTATTTCAGAAAGTATTCTTAACACTTGGAGATTTGCATGTGATTCGATTCATATCTGTTTTTAGAAATGCATTCCTAATATCCTAATATAAACAAGGTTGTTGATCTGATCCATATGGATCACTGTGGACTATGTGGTACATACGCATCATATTTGTCGAAATTTTTATTTTAGAAAATATTATTTTGAACGCTAATTGACAATCAGTAAGCCAATTGTTCCGGCAAAATGAAGGCAAAACAAATATAATAATGGATATATACTCGTACTAATTGTATTTTTTAACATTTGGGAATAACAACTGTAATACGTTCCACAGGAGATTCTTGTAAAAGTATTTCCTTATTTTTATATGTATAATAACAGCCCTTATAATTAATTAGTATATAACGAGCCACTCTTATATTTTATATATAAATGATGGATGTAAAGTATTTTGATACACATTTCCGATTCTTTTGATATTGGCTATAAACATTGTTTTTATCATGTGCTCGATTCAGGCACTCACACGTCGTGTTGATATTATGGGTTAGATCCTGGACTTTTGTTATAAAGGCTTGGACTTAAATCTGTCGACTTTATTCAGTGTTTCTGTGGGAATGTTTAAAAAATGAATTTCACCCTGATACGAATTAGACAACAATGCTCTGTAAATGATTATAACATGGTTTTGGATTAAAAGGTTCTTATGTAAATTCAAATCGTGGAAAACAATTTACCACATTAATATTTGTAATCGTCTCGATCCAGATTTATCCTATCCCGATTCTGGATCTAATAACCTTTCAAATATTTTACATCTTCTACTAAAAAATAAACTTAACATATGTTAATCATGTATGGAAGTAATGGGAAATCATCATATAAAAATTCTTCCATGCCTTAAAAAGTTCAATCTTATTCTTTTTATTGATGGAGGTTGTGACCTTAGGACCTATACCTCTCTGATTATACAAGCTTGATCATTAATGATCCTAAATTGATTTTTATTTACATTATTTTGATTATTTAGTTATATAATATAACATCTTAAAGAGATAAAAGAAAATCTATATACAAATAAAAAAATATACTAACAGCCTATATGAATATTCGGACTATAGAAAAATATTACAATGCCAATAAATTAGGTACCAATTGTCTCAAACCTATTTTTTCTCGATTTCCATAAAATATTAATAAAACAAAATAAATAATAAACTAGGGCAGGGTAATAAATGGGAGATTTAATTTGCGACTTTGGTTATTACAATAGATTTAGACAAAAAAAATCATTCATCAATCTGCTCTTTACTAATAACTTATGATAACGTGTGACTATTTTGAAGCACTGTGTGTTAGATTTAGAAATTTTAAATACTGATTTACATTAATTAATTGTTTTTAATATCTTACATAAAATCCTCAATTTTCCGTTGATATTTAAATTATCTAACCATTTATATTCAAAAAAGAAGATTAATATACCTTCATTTAAATATTTCCATCAACAGTATTTTAATGGGTAATAAAAGTTTTAGAGTGCCGTTTACTTCAATTGTTCGTGTTTCTGTGGGAACGAAATATAAATAGAAACGCCTTGATTGCTTAATCACAGCTAATATTACTAATACGCTTTTATAATTTTTTCTCAAATATTTTCACTAAATATGAGATATGTCATCCCAATAAGATTTTTTTAAGAAATAATTTTTGTATTGTTGTGGCTTATAATAGATATTGACATTGATAAACAATGTATTTAATTTGTGGGAAGTCATATTATACTTGGGGGAAGTTTTCCGCCCATATTTTTCAATAGGGGAGGATGCTAAACGTTTTGTTAATATATAATGAGGAGATCATGTCTTGAGAGCACATACAGCATGAAGAAAGGGACCCCTCTAAAACATTCATAACAGTATTATGTAATAAAATAAGCTTGAATTATGCGCCGAGGTAATAAACGATTCATCCACGCACCTGTGATTCTAATTAAAAGGCCAAGAACAGATCTTACAGGGTCTCATAGATAGAAGTAAATCCTGGATGTAAGCCCGTGGGCTTAAGAAAATGTTCAACATGCATAAGACAGCGTTACATCTCAGATTTCATGACGTGTAATTACTATGAAAACCAACATACAAATCCCCGCCGCAAATTCGACATTTTTTATTTATATTTTCATTCGCGAATTCGTGCCAAATAAGCAAAAATACCTGTTGTTAAACGCATCGATGCGTTCGCATGAAAATATTTTTGGCTCGATCCCGGAGCTTATTTAGCTAAATTAACAAAATAACAATCCAAACAGTACGCGAACGAGCGCGCATATTTATATTGGAGAATATCCAAAAATTCCCCACATATAAACAACCGAAAGGAGCTTAGTTCGAAATAAACCGAAAGCACATTAAAACATTTAAATTCTGTCAAGCTTTGAAGTCGTCTGAATCGACAGTGAAATAAAAGCTCCAGGCTTTGCTCAGTAGCTATTCAATTCAATGTTTATTCTGCCGATCTAATAAGACACAATATTTCTCATCGTAAGGCTCCTTTTCACTAATTGAAGCCATTTTCTTGGATCTCATAAAATTCCTGTAATTCTGCGTCTGTCAGACTTCAGTCTTTTTCCATTACGAGTCTTTAAGCGCCAAAAGCGTCATAGCGCTCTCGAAAAGTGTTGGCAAATCGCAAAGTATAAATCTGTCTGAATGGACCATGATTAAGGCGAATAATACAATGTTATTCGAGTCAAAATGTTAAAAATAAATAACAACATCTTTCATGAAGGACACCAACTCCCAAACGTTATATAATATAAATAAACAATGAATCCAATATTTGCGAAAAATGCTTCTATATAGTGCGGTATAGGTATAGAGCGATAAGCCTCAAACGGTTTTCTTAACTAACAGACCTCACAATAGACGCCAAAAAATGAATGACGGTCATAAAAAGGGATGTTATGCTCAAACTAGACAAATATGACCAATGCCAGCTCTAGGAGAGTGAAGAAAATATATCCTTTTTATCAAAAAACACAAGCCAATAACAATGCTTTCTACTATTTACGCTTATCCTGAGGTCCTTCCTTCTAATTCCTAACGTTTAACTTTTTTGGAAAATTATAAATATAGGATAGTCTTCTGCTATTCATACCTTAATCTAAAACAGCATGAGGGATATGATCCGCCTAGTTAAGATGGTTCCAGATTAAACCAACAATCGATACTTCGCTGTACATGTCCATGACCTCCAAATTCGATATATTAGACATCGAAAATTTGGTTCCAAACTAATAGTGGATTTATTAATTTCCAACTAGATCCGTCTGCGTGCATCTCATTAAGCACAAAAAAATCTTTGGATTAAAACGGGGGTAGTAATAAAAATAAGTGTATCCTTTCGAAACAATCCATCAGCTGTTCAATAAGCTTAAAATTATTATATGCTAGTCTATGGAATTATATTTTTTCATGATAAGTGCGAAATAATTTGGTGTGAATCGCAGTGTTATTAATATAACATTCCAGAAATACTGCCATAAATTATTTCAATAAATTTGTGCCAATTTTATATATTAATACAAATATGTCAATTAAGAATTTCATAATAGAAAGATAATAAAAGTGCAAGAGTATTGATATAAAGAGTTTTGCATGTGGCAATACACTCAACCCTCTTTTTGTGCGATTTCGAAGTTATACGGTATTTTAAAGCAGTTTTATTTTATTTTATGAAGAGTTTAAGAGATATTGACACTGGGTATACTATATCTTCCGAAGAAGAGAGCGATTTTGAGTTATATCGAAAATCGCAATGAAAATTATCATATAGTGATGATAGTTTGTAATTAAAATAATTAGTATTTCTCTAGTGGATATCAGAAATCTTTAAAATTTTACTAATGATGCAAGATGTCCTTTAAATGTTACCAAAAATGTTATTTTTAATTGCTTTATTGTTTTCCAGTTTTTTTTATTAACTTTTTTTTATGCGATTTTGGATATATTTTATATAGCTGTTTCAAAGTTATGCGGTTTTTAAAATTCATGGAACGCATCTTCACTTTTTCTATGTAAGTCATAGCTTTTTTTGTGTGATTTTCCAAGGAACGCATCTACCGCACAAAAAAAGGTTTAAGTGTAATACAATATAATATTGAAATGAAAATATCAACAAGTTCTAAAGGATCAAAACTTGCATAAAAAATCCATACGTGAATCAACTATTTAAGAATACTACCTGAGGATTAATATTAAAACATAAAGTTTGAAAACCACTGATTTATAATGCTTTAAAATGATAGCTTAACAATTCCAAGTTTGTTATTCCCTAGTGGTATTAGTTGGCGGTAAGAGTAGATAAACTATATATCTACGCGTTTGTAGCATGATATACATATATATATACTAATTAAAATTGATTAATCACTATTTTATTAATAAATAATTTTATTAATATTAATAGTTGTTTTTTTTAAACAATCATTAAAATGCCAATTCACCATTTTTTATTTTGCAAACATTGTCTGTACCTCGATAAATTCTAGTATGAATTAAAATAAAATTCATATAGCAATGATAGCTTTTAATTTTTCAAACCATTGGCACACCTCGAGGTCGATCTAATAACTACTATAATTCATCCCCAAAGACAAAGATCTTATTCGAATTTCTCGAACGCCCCCGCCAGATCCTATTTTTATTGATGGAGGGCCTTTAAAACAATATTCTGTCACCTCTGGGTCACATTATTAAAATTTATGCGCCCACCGGGTCGCGAATTGTTTAATAATTTATTACATTTGACCCGTTGATCTTCGAAATTAATTGATGGTTTATCGCATATCTCGGAAACGAAGTTGGACCATAAATTACGCGTACAATAACCTGGGGAGGATGCTGTTATTTAAGTCGGGCCAACGTCTGAAGATCGTTATAAAGACGATTTTTTCAAATGAAAAATCACACATCTTGCCGATCTCCCGTTCAAAAAAATCGTAGAGAAACCATGAAATAAATAGAACTTGGCAGCATTGCCCATTTAGTCAGATTCTAATTTGGGCGCCTCGAAGTTCGGAAACGGATTGCGATTGTTAAAGCTTCCCATATCAACATTGGCCATAATTAGAACTTAGAACTTGCTCATGCATCTTTGACTTTCAATAATGACATATAAAATAGAATATATATATTTTTTTATGTATTTCCCCATATTTATTTGTCCCCTCGTTATAGCGAACAAGGTTGAGATTATTTTTTCGCCAATATGCTCTAATAATCACACGTTAAGCCTTTTAATTAAACGGAATATGCGGAATAAATCTTGATTGTTTTGGAATATAAAAATATCAATTTTAAGATCCAAGATAAATTTTCAATCATATTTCTCATCGATTCACAGCAATACATTTAAATTTTGTATTATAAAAAACTTCAACATTGAAGTAAGTTATTAAAGGATTTATAAAAGTTCAAATTAAATGAATGAAAGCCTTAATCTTTTATTGTGTGGATGTTTGTGATTCCATGAGAACACTCAAAAAACAAATAAACAACCATCCAATGCAAGTTTTTTATTACATATAGAACATCATATACCATATCAAAAATATAGTTGTTAAATAACGAAACTAATGATGTATCGTGAATTTAATTAATAAATCTACACTCTACACAAACCTGAAAATCTACTGTATATCCTCGATAAATCGGTGTATTCATCATAATTTATCTAAATATCTGAAGTCAATGTAACTTAGGTTTCGGTGATGATATCTAAAATTATTCTGTCCAATTTAGAATGTCAGCGATTTGAGATTACAGCAGCTTAAGAGCTACCAAGACGAATCGAGAGATAGATAGCTTATTATTATACGAAATTTGTCATTCATTTGTAGTCGGCTATTTTTAACGCGTTGATCGACTATGACGCATTAACGCGTCAAAGAACATGACTCGTTCCATGCGATGACGTATGTTCGAAAGTTTCCATGCGGTACCAAGAATTTCCATAAATCTCTCGAGATCTAGTCTTGAAAATTTCCTCCAAGGCTCGGGCTAAACGTTCGCACACAAATTTGCAAAATCTTAAACATAGCATCCCGACAATTATTTATTAATTTAAGTTTTCAACTAGTAGTGTTTAACAATCCTTTTGGTGCCATTTTAGCAACAATAGAGTCTGAGTCTGAAGCTATTACGGCATGGCATTATCATAAATAGAGACAAGAAACAGCTTCGTACCCATTTGGAAGACATCAAAGATATTAAGACAATGTGCGAGGATGCCTTTGTTGCTTGGCATTACAAGGTTGAATTAAAATAAATGGTCGTGCTAAAAAGGTGGATCTTCTTCAATTTCTGAATATATTGCATTCGAACGGTGCAATTCGATCCAAATAGATTCTTTTAATGTCTTATTCAATTGCATTACGGCCGTTCAACGTATGGCGCAGGGATAAGCAACATTTTCTACAGCAATGACAAGGACACTTAATTTTTCGATATCATACCAAAAACGAACATTTGCATCAGACTCAAGAAACTGCTTTTACAATAATATACAAAGACAAAATTCCTCAATATCAAAATAATGCTTAAACTACATTCATCGTTCAAGCGTGTCTCAAAATGGAATACATTTTTTCAAAGTCAAAATTATTATATTCATCCTTACTACTTAATACAATATAACCATATTCTTTTAAAAAAAAACTACACAGACTTGGACAAAATTATAAAAACGTTTTGTTTCTTAGACGCTATCATTGAATCTTCGAATGATTTTATATTTATATAAATAAACTAGGCATATCCCGAAAGTAAGTGTACTCAATTTTTATGTGTTTTTAGAAAAAGTGTATTTGAAAAAAAGATATAGGATATTTATGACCTCAAAATGCTGACACCGTAGTAGCCAAAGGGTTAAAGTTTCTATCTTATTATCAGCATTAATATTTAAAAAAATATTTTCTTTAAAGAAATAGTATCTTATAATAAAGTACCAAAAATGTTTTACCTCAAGTTGAATAAGGGCAATATGCATATTTCTCTCAAGCGTTGAATCAGATCCCATAACATTGATTTCATGTCTATTCATCATAGTTTAAACAAAATATTCTAAAAGATGGTTTTAAAAAAATCAACATCAAACTGACCCCTTAAAAAACAAAAATGTCTAACATTTGCTTTTCTTCTATATCCCATTGTGAAGCAAGTTGCAATGCCTTCATATCGAATGTATTTTCACACGTTCTAAGCCGGTTGCATTTCATTAGGGAACAGTCAATCGGTAGCAGGCGAGGTGGTCCTCACCCTGGGGATGGCCACCTTCCTCCCGACTACCACCAGCCCGAACGGCAGTTGGTCTGCCTTAATAAAATTGTCGATACCAGATCTGCCAGCACAACAGATCATTTCTCTGACACGTGTCCTGTTGCAATAGAACGGACGTGTAATTGAAGTCAAGTTTCTTTTAACAAGTTGGTATTATTTCACCTTTTAACACCTTTCCTCAATCGTTCACCGTAAAATATTTCCTATTATTAAATCATTGGTTTATCTCGATCGGATCGCATTTTTCAAATTCTCTCCTAATCCAACTGATAATCAAAACGTCGGAATAAACGAATTTAAAATAATATTTGGGCTAGGGCTTCAGAGAGTAAATCAAATTTATATCCTGCTCGACCATTTGTGTAATTCGATTTAACTTTTAACCCAATTAACAGCGGCCAGTTCTGATTTGCATCGCCCAACAAATGCCATGATTGCCTCTATAATATGAACTTCTATATATGGATGAACTTACTTTCGCGCACATAGGGTTAAATATGTAATGAAATTTCGCATAAGTCATGCTTGCTTAATTCAACTGCCGTATGAAATTATCGAAAAATATTTTGTTGTGTTTAAAATAAACATCTAAAAGTAATCTTACGATCTGAAAGCAGCTGTTGGCACATTTCAATGCGTTGACCTTAGTCGTTCGAAAATGTATTTTTGTTTGAGCTTTGTAATAAAAGCTCTTTTATTAGAACCTCGACGATTGATCGCCGTGGAATAGTTCGCGCATAAAAGTTTCCACGATCAGATTTTGAAAATTTCATCAGCAATAGAAGATTACAAATGCTTAAAGCAATTAACGATCAGATTAATTCCTCAAAAATTGCTTTAAATCAAGAAAAAAGAATGCTTATACTCGCTGAATCAGAATCAATAACGATCTGTAAATGATTCTCATAACAATATACTATGATAGATGAATCATAGTGTTAAAAAATAACATGAATTTATAGCATTTTATTTGATAATTCATTCGTATTTCTTTTCGTAGCTTAAAATAATCTTATTCCTATTTGGCCATTTGTAGAAAGCGATGAATCTCCATATGATAAAATATCATATGGAGATCATCTACATCCAGCCTCGAAATAAATTTTTGACTAAGTTTCTGGAAAGATGATGCTATCTAAATCTGATCCATCAAGTTGTCATCTCGACAAATTTAAATATATTACGTTTCTCAAAATTTGTCTTATAATCAAATATATTTTGTTGGAATTAAAACAATTTGTTATATCAACGAAGCAATTTTATGATGATTTCATCATCCTAATTTATAGAAAAGCATTTTGTGTATCCGTGTGAACACACATTTCACAAAAATCAAAATTAGATTACTTAAACAAACATTTTCAACAAAATAACATATCGAATCAAATCAAAGTTTATAATAACACTTCACTCAATGAGTTTTTAGGATGACAAATTAGCCCACAATAGCTCAGGCCGATCGCAAATTGAAGTTACGCGAGATAGCTGACACCTTAAAGACATCAGAAGGTAGTGTATTCACCATTTTGCATCAATATTTGTTCATGAGAAAGCGCTGTTCAAAGTGGGCACCGCGTTTGCTCACAATCAATCGAAAACGATAACGCATTGAAATTTTAAAGCGCTATTTAGGGCCGTTTTAACACAATAAAAATATTTTTTATACAGCAAGTGATAGCTGATAAGGTTTTAGGCTTTTATGTTTACTTTAAGAAAGGAAGAATCATCAATAGCGAATACTATATGGCATTATTGGTGCGTTTAATGGAAGAAATTGTAAAAAGACGATCCCAAATCTAGTAGAAAAAAGTGTAAAGTGAAATAATCCTACGAACTTATTAAGCGATTTTAAATCATCTCACTTTATCACGTCAAAAAAACTTTTTTTTAACTTAATTCATCGAATGTACATATCTCTAAGAATGTTGTCTATAATTTTGGTGAAGAAATTCGAATTATTTCAATGTTTTACAATTAATTCACGAAATGCACTCCGGTTCAGATTGCGCTCCGACGGCTTTGAGACCGCTGTGGTCGCAGGCTTGTCCCTATACCTGCTTTTGTTTGCAGGCCAGAAGTTCTTGTTGGGAACCTTTCTTATCATTTTTCTAGAAAGGGAGCAAATTAAGTCGAAAAATGTTAACATACATTTAGAAAAGGCGAATAAGCAAGTGGAGAGTAAGGGCGCAAAAAGAAAGCTCTATACGAAGTGCTTCGAAAACCGAACAGTTAACTAAGAAATTGATAAAAGATGTATCTAATTATTAAAACCTAACTATCCGCCAACATTCTCAATAGAAAATATGAGAAACGCTATTTAAGCCTCATACTATCATAAAATTTCGACTGATGAAGCCTTTCAGTATTTACACTGTGTGTGGCGCAGATTCTTGGTGCGAATGGCAGAAACATGCAACTATAAGATCGTTGTATTTATCTCTCGACGAGGAAGTTCAATACTTCTTAAGACCCACCAATAAGAATTATCGTTTGATGATTTTCTGGGAAGATGCCTTGGTTCGAATATACAAAATTGCAATGAAAGTTTCAACGCGTGCATATGGTTAAAAAAAAATACTAGAAATCGCAATACATATACACGAAGGATTTAAACCTATATTAAAAATAATAAACGTCATGAGGATCACGATTCATGGAGACGCGCAACAAAGATCATATTTACCTTACCAACCGCCGAGGCTCTGAATCTTCTAAAAAAGCTAGAATAGTCAACAGAGACACCAGATCAGCCAAAAAAGACAAGCATATGATAGCTGAAGGATTGCTTTATAGAACTGGAATCGATGATTAGTAGTATATTTCCCTTTTCAACATTTTTTCAGTACTTAAAACTTTAAACGCGTTTTTCTCGATACGACATCTTTGCATGCGGCGTTTATAGAATTTCGAAAAACCAAGTCACCGATTGATCTGAAATTTTACGAGCTTATTTTACATATGTATGGTTATGGTGGTTCGCAAAATCAGGTCAAAATTTTCATTTTATCTTACGTTTTACATTAAAAAATACCCTCAAAAAAGGTGTTTTTTCCAAACTTTTTTTTAAACTAGCGCCATTTTGTTTATTTTAAACAAAAAATAATAATTGAGTGTTATATAATAGCGACATTCTTGGCTTTTCGTTTTAGGCATCTTGCAACGCCAGTGTATTGCAATATTAGAGCCTCTTCTGAATCAATTTATTGGAATTCGGATGATTTTAAAAACCAAGCAGTTTTCTTTCGAAACTATTTTGAATGACCCAGAATTGCTGAGGAGTCTATTTTTAATTCAAGAATTAGATTTTTTAGCTGATTACTTTTTTGAAAATCTGCGTTTTCAATTGAATAATATCAAAACGATTTTATGATGACAATGGAAAACTATTGCAGAATATTTCAGCTTTCAGTCAGTTTATAATTAAACTTTTATGTAACGAAAGTTTGTTTAATCATATAGCCTCCACGTAGAAATTAATCATTCAATTATATTTATCAAAAAGTTTGTGTATCCATGAGAACGCTAATATTTAAAAATTAGTTGGACTTTGCTTACCAGTATTTCCATACCAACCGATTGGACTAACAGTCAATACATCGTATCCTAAGGCCTAACATTTTTCTTCGCCCACCGATCCATAGGTAATACACTAACATAAATACGATGGCGATTAATTTCAATGCTTTATGCTGTTATAGCAACCATTCCGTCGTTGGAATCAAAACCCACGCCCAAACAGTCGCGTCCAATTAAGTGTTAAAATAACCGAGGCAAAATTCATGAATGGATATCATCAACGAGCGAACAATTAAAATCCATTACTGGCACATTTGCGAAAACTGCAAAAAACACATTTTTCGACAACAACGACTTTCCTTTGATTCCGAACAGTGTTTAACATCAAACGAGGTGCAAAATAAATTAAAGTGCGTGTTTTCGAAAGTATCCATTGTTTATTGTAGACCGTATTGGCAAAGCTCCAGGCTCGAATTCAGTAACTGAAAGGCCTATAGTATTTTTGTTACGTAGTTAATTGCAAACCGGTACGTGTTACAGCAGCGACCCAAATTTCACAAATGCTCTCGTATATCGACGAAGTATTCGCTGAAAAATTAATCTTGCATACAAAAAATGCCAGATCATTTATCATCGGGGCTGGTTATATACTAATTGTGATTTGAGTGCCGCTGATATGTCTTGCGTAAATGTTTTACTCACATGATGGCTTCCCACGTATACAAATTTAAAACTGTGCATCTGTCACTGCATATATTCAAATCTGATTTGAATATTATTAATGTTGAGCTATAATTGCTTGACAGCTTTGTTCTGCTCCAAGTACAGAATCTTTGCCATTATTCCGACAGAATTAGATCCGATGAATTAAGCAAAGTCATGGAGGCATGGAAATGCTTTATGTTTTTGGATCGTATTAACCTCATAACCGTATCCATTAAAACAAATTTAGTTCATTATATAAATTTAATCGAACCAGCTTAAAATAAAGGGGATGCAATAGTAAAACTGATCAATTTATTGCATTGCATTTTATAAAAATGTAGGTTTTTTACGCGCGACATTAAAAGCTTGCCCACGTTAGAAGGCGCGAAGTTCTCCAGCAGTTAATGTGTTAACATGTTCTTAGATCCGATAAAGACACAATAAAATTTACATATCTCTCTAAGCAACAAGTAAAGCATCGAAAATAATAGAATTTGATAAAAAAAGTACTTGCAGACTTCCTTTTGGAACGTAACCCAACTCTTTGCACTAATTATATATTTTGCATATGACGGCTTTTTTAAAAAAATAATGATTGCACCATACAGGGGAAATAATAGATCAGTCTGTCTTTCATGCTTCCATGAGAATGCTCCATTTAGAGTATTCTGAATTGAATTCTAAACGCGAATTAGGTTAAAAATAAAGATTAGCTAAAATAATGTTCTTCAATTTTGTTGAAATAATTATCCAAGAGAATCTAGTTAAAATTTAATCTAATAATGTCATTGAATTTCTGTCTTAAAAATGATCGATTCATTGGGGAAATTTGTATTAAAAAATTTAGTGATGGTTTTAGTAGACTTTCATCAACATTTCGCCATGTTCTTCCCTTTATTTCTATCACAAAGTATATAATAGCCAAGAAAATGCTCGTATGAAAATGTTTGCAGAAACGAAAAATAATAAATTCGCAATTTTTTCGACCCGAGCCAGTTGACATATGCTCATATCAAACTATATTTTTCAACGCATGCGGAATATTGTTTGCTCTTGGGATAGAGTTGTTTATTCTCTTCCAATAAAAGCTAATAGAAAATCAATAAGCCGAGAAAAATAAATTTGTTAGGAGAAGGAAAAATCTCTCCTTTGTCTACAGGCCGGGGAGGAAAAATGTAAAATAGGTAGATCACTTTATTGTCGATGTCGAATCATTATTTTCGAATAAGTCGCAAATAAGAAGTTGAGCCAAAAGAAGAAACCGATACGTAAAAATATATTAAGCCCTCAACAGACGTACGCCGTGAAATAATCCCCAAATAATTGCCGAAATCGCCATGAGTACTTTTATATTTAATTCGAAATCGCTCATAAAATCTTCAATAAATCATACATTTTCGCAAAAGAGTATAATTTCAATGTGTTGTTAAAGTATTTTAATACTGCTAAATTCAATACCAAATCAATCGAAGGAATATGAAACGTATTGAGCTTCGTTTCAATTGCTGAAATATATAACAATTTATCAATAATTTATATATATTATCTCTAAATCTTAAAATATTCATTATCATTCGATCGTCTTGCCACATGACCTGCCCACTGCCATAGTAAATTAATCATCATTATAGCAACACTGAGTTTTTTTTTTTAAATCTATTCATCATTTGTTATCTCTAAATCTTAAAATATACATTATCATTCGATCGTCTTGCCACATGACCTGCCCACTGCCGTACTAAATCAATCATCATTTTAGCAACACTGAAATATTTTATTGTTGTTTACCTTTTTTATAAAATGGATAATTTTTCAATGCTTTATATTCAATTACCTTTTGTCTATCAGCGTTCCCACGGACATACAAAAACGATAAATAACTTTAAATTTTTCGTTATAAAAATCACAATATCATTCAAGCAATATATTTTATGATTAGAGCGACACAATTCCACAAAATCCAAAACATTTTATATAATTTGCTTAATGGAATTTTTAATACAAATAATCAGTGATTATGCTGATAACTTTGTGTTAATAAGATTTGTAAATCGTCGATTGATCCGTCAAATAATCCTGGATTTAAGTCCGACTTATGGTGAACGCAGTCGTTGATTGAATTGCATTGTGTGCTGCTTCATGATAAAACTGCATTGACCCAAATCTGAATTTAGCTCAGCAGGCAATAAGAACCGCTCTCGATCCGTAGATTATGCAGAATTGTACGATTTTCAATTATAAAAGCGCCTTTGTATATTAATTTATAGAAATAATACGGTTGTACTGCATGTATACCACACTACGCGTGGGCTGCAATTGTGGTGGGCGATTGTACCCAGCACATGTTGTAATGATCACATCGCTCAGAAGTAGAACTGAATCACTACAATTCTACTATTTTAATGTGCTTGGTTGTTTTTGGCACACGATATCATTACAAAATGTCTACGGCACGACTGACTCAGAATAAGGCGCTCATCAATCAATTGCGGCCAAATTGGACAACAATGTATGACAAAAATATTTTTTTGCTAGTAATTCACTAATGAATTGATGCAAATTTTGAAACAAATTAAATTTATAAGTAGAATTTGTTGTATGATTCCGATTGAATTATTTGTATTTTTTAATATGCATTAATATTTTATGTTTAAATCTGTATAAATATTTCGTATTATATTGTAAGAAAATTTTACATGGAGATTTGCATATAAAAATGTGTTCGTTGTACTGTTTATGTATTTTTTTTTTGTTCAAATTTATGTTTATCTTAGCCCAATAAATGTTCTTAACAGTTGAAGGTGTCAAATAAAAAATGTTTATACAATGAATTCTATAAGTGATTTCATAGTATATTTTAACATGGAACAATGATGAAAATATGCGTGATTTCATGCATATCGCTGATGTCATTGCATTTGATCGAATGCTAAGATCTCATCGGATTTACCACATTTTTGCACGTCTTTCAGGCTCGAAATCATTCACAGAGTTAACACGAGGCAATTTATAGTCCGGAGCGTATATACACGGGATAACAGACGTGTCTCACCTGAAATCAGCCATTTTTCTTCGTCAGTGTCAGCAGAGTCAATAGGTGACCCGCGCCAATATTTATGTGGTCAACTTGGCACCTGAATCCAGGCACTCGATCGCTTTTTCGTCACCGTGTTCCACCGGGTGTACAGTGAACGACTGATGTATTTGTTGCACAATCGAGGTAGAAATAGTCACAGTTTCCTGTCCTCGGAAGCTAGTTCACACTGGACGGGCTCTTCTATAAATACGAGATGGGACATATTAAATAAACGCGATTGTTAATTCACCGGTCGACATTTTTTCGTAAAAATACATCAAATTTGCGCGAAATCTGTACGTGGGCGAAACGATAAAGGCGTGATGATCCGGCATTAAGCTAATGATGGATCGTCAATTTTTTTCCGTCGTGTCGAAATTTTGTACACACCAAATCTAATAAACTGTGATGAAATTTTACAGATGCGCAATTTTTTACGAATGCAAATAACCCCGGATTTATGCTGATCGCGGATATAGAATATTCCGGGATGCTGTCTGCAGGAAGACTTTTATTAGCACCGGTCTTAAAGGCCAGGATCGATTATAAAGCGAAAATAATTCAATAAATTTAACCCGAGCGTCGCGAACGCGGGTCATTTATGCACGGCAAAATTATCGAATTTGCGCCATAAAAATATAAAAAAAATATTTTGGATTTAAATTTCATTCCATGGCGTATTCCATTAATTTTAAATTAGGCTCCATTTATATTATTTTCGATACATAAAAACTGAACCATCCATCAAATTCGCGATATATTGTAGTACACAATTTATTAATAAAATATCATTTAACGCGATATAAACCGGACGCACATTTTTGTGCATTTGCTCATATTACATGATATAGTATTAGTCCTTATTAAACCACTTATTTTTTCGAAATTATAGCCAACATTTTATTATGGGCAATGAATAGGGGTTGTATATTGGAAGGTTCTATTAATTAATACTATTTATAAATACATTTATTTTTGAATTCGAATTTTCAAAGATAGATTGTCGGGTGGGATTTCTTCATCCAGATTGCAACATCCAGAATATTTAATTAAAACAATCATTTTAAATGTGTCCGAATAGAATGGAATTCTACTGATATTGTTTGTATACCAATATTCAAACCTATTTTCTACATTGAAAGTTATAGAAAGATAAAGCCCATTTTATCCCGCTAAATATTGATATCATTTTATTTATATCCATTAAAAGATATAAGATTTGATCATACTTAGAAATTATTAATAGCATTTTGTCGCAATGCTGTAATGTATTGTGTTCGACAGCTGTTGTGGGAAATTTGAGGGTTGATTCAAGGCGATCTTCAATGCTAGCAAACTTAAGTGGGTGTCTCGAGTGATTTAAGAAAACTACAATATTTTTTTTGCATGTTGCAAATGCCGCTAATATTTAAAGCGGAGAATATTCTGGCATTTTGTCAAAATGACAAGCAATTATAAAAGCGGTATTGTAAATATGTACGGAGTCCAGACGTTAATCGAACTGTCTATATTAAAACCGATTTTGCAAAGCGCGACTTCAATAAGATCGAATTAATTTTATTAATTATCGTTTATCGATTGTATTGATTCAGTTTGGATCAATCACTATCACTATTTACGTTGTTATTTACCGACGGTGGTTACCATACGGCGGAGCCGTCACTGTCAACGGGCGGCGTCAACAAACTGAAGCACTGTCACAGTTTAGGTTATATTTATCTACGGATCGATTAGGTGTATGACAATAGCAAAAAAGTGGTCGATCCCTAATGAGTACTGACTGCTTTAAAAGAGCACTGCGACAGTCGGTGTATCTCGGTCGGGATCTGAACGAAGAGTTTTGGAAGTGGGCAACAGATCGGAATGCCAGTAGGCATCTAATAATACTTCCTACACCAGCGAAGATGGGTCAGGTCGTTTTTATATTTAAACGCGAACTGCGGCTCTGTGCTCGGGATTAATACGTTTCGAGTCTTTGCGGACTCATGGCGAAAATATGCCACTTTCTGGAAGGTGGCTCGGCCATCTTCCCGAAGCCGTGTACGTAGACCATCGTCATCGCCCGTGGGTGTAGGCTCTTTTATACATATTATGTGGTTTGTATTTGCCAATGTTTACGCTCTATATTTAAGCGAACGTCTCCGATGCATACACCTTTGCGTTTTATGCGCGCCATAATACTTCGAATGAGTTCAATTTAAATCCCATTTCTATTGAACAGCAATGGCGGTTTATTCACAGGATCCGTACACAAGTCAGGCGTTCTCCAAATTAGATTTCCACGATAAAATCCGTATGCTCATTCATGTTCTTTTAGCCCGGTCGAATCTCCAGTCTTACTCGGTGGCCAAACTTTTCAAAGTGGCAATCTATACGTTTATGTAAATTTAACACGTTGCCTTGGACTATATCAATTCCAGAGCCTGGAAAAATCAAGCATCTTATCGCGTGTAAAACGCACTCAAAATTAACAATTTGGGTTTATCTTAAGGGCGAATAAAACTTTGTAAAGACATGTAATGCAGAGGTGTCAAACTAAAGGCCCGCGGGCCGCATGCGACTCACAATGGATATTTTTACGACCCAGCCAACCAGCCTTTGTCTTAAGGCGTCTTCTCACTTTACAAATTTAAAAAAAACGTTTTTTATTTTTTTTAAATTTTGAAAGTACATATCTTCAAAAATGTTATATCGAAATTTCATAAAGATCGGACGAGTTTAACTACATTTTTGGGCGACCGTTAGGTGACTACCTGAGAGCACCCAGCTGCATACGTATTGTTCAGACTCATGGTGCAAGTGCAAGAAAGTGGTGAAAAACAATCAGATAGAAATTTTAAACATCCTCCTGCTCTAGCTGAGGATGTTCACGAGGTTTTGAAACCGATTTATAAAGATCTTCGGAGGAAATACCCAAAATAACAACGAGTGTTTCAACAGCTGTGTCTGGACAATTTTTCTGCAACCAAAACTTTAAACGCGTTTATCTCAAAACAAGGTTTTTCGGTGGCTTGTTGATGAAATTTCGGAAACTATCCGGCCGATTATCATGAAATTTGAATGACATATTCTTCATAGTTATGGCTATAACGCATATAATCAGATTTTTGAAATTTTGATTTTAAGTAATTTTTTTTTACAAAAAACTGCAAAAAAACGCGTTTTTTTTACTTTTTCGTAAAACGTGCGCCATTTTGTTATTTTCGCAAATATCAAAAATCTGATGATATGCGCTATAGCCACTGATATATTGAATCTAAAACTGTTTTATTTTTTGTTTCAAATGACTCATCACGGAGATACCATCAACAAGCCACGAGCATAACATTTCTACACGGGTTTTTCGATGCTACTGTTTTACTATAATAATTGTTCAAAAATATAAAAATATTTTTTTTTCATGTACTTAAAAGATGTGTTTATTACATTAGATCCATTTTATCCCATATTTTTAAGCGAAAATCCTCAAAAAAAAATCCCGAAAATTGCCTATTTTTGAGGCGCCTAAAGTGAGAAGACGCCTTAAGTTGAAAATTAATTTTCAATAAAAAACATATTTTTATTATTTTGTGTTAACAGCTATTTATTTACTTCAAAGAGTGTTTGATTTACCGTGTAATTGCTTAAATAATATTTTCGCTCTAATACACGGTTATGCGACATGTAGGAATAATGGCTTAAATTGAAAAACTAGGTCTTTCTCTGCCCTGATACCGAATTTAATTCTAATAGAAAACCAATCCAGTAAGTCTATAAATTATATATATATATATCAATAACATTATGTCTTTATGAAAATTTGCATTTTTGCGCCCCACCTAAACTTAAACTTTTTTTATTTTGCCCCATGTTTGCTTTTGAGTTTAACTCCTCTTCTGTAATGGATACATGATAACATCCGCACGATGAAGGGTAATTGGGTGTAATTCGATAAATTGTTATTATCCGGTATCGATTTACAAATTGCATTGAAATTGATAGATGTTATCGTACTGTAAATTTATACTAATTACATTATAAAATCACAGTTTTTCTTTTTTAAGTGTCATACCCCTCATCGAAAATATACGATCTTTATAGAAAACTATTCTATAAATAGTGTTTTAACTATTGACTAGTACTTTATTTACAGATCAAATACTTAAATACTCTTTTAACAACAAGCTGATACTCAGTTTATCTGCTATTCATTGCTACTTTTACAAATCATGACTTGCTTGTCATTCGCTATCTCTTATATAGTCGATCCTACTCGAAAATATGGAACACGATGAACCTTACCGGTTCGGAGCCAAGAAGCTTTAGGAACAGATCAAAGACAAGAAGATCACCAAATATAGGGCCTTGAGGAGAGGCATATGAAGAACTTCACTTTGCAACTTTAACTTTTGGTGTAGGAGCGAATCCAAAATGCACTTAATCTTCACCCTAGCCCGGCAACGTCCTAGCGAGGAAAGAATGGAATCTTTACACTCCAGAAAGCCTTTTCTAGTAGAATCAAAAAGGTCACCTAGAGTAGTTTTCCACAGTCTCCCGAAGAAATCTATTTAGTCTTTACAAACCTCCCACACTCCCTGTCGAGACGGTCATGAAAGCATTCGTCGATACGTTCATTCAGGATACCCGTTGGGTGAGCGTTCGAAATAAAACTCGGTGGTAATGCTACCTTCAATATCGAGCGAATGAGGAGGTGAATGTATGATACAGACGTGTTGGATGTAATCCCATCCTGTGAATGGATATTGAAGAGGCCCATAGTTCTGCAGTGGACTGTTTGTAGCTGCACTATGATGATGATGAATATCAATAAGAATTAGATAATTTGAACAAAAACGTTTTAACAAACCAACGAATTGACTTAAAACCAAAATTTCAAATGTAGTTATGTTTAATTTAAGGTAAAGTAAAACTAGTAAAGATCAAAAAATTGCTCTCGTATCAATAGATCCCATGTTTTGCTTCTTTTTTTTTTAAACAGATTGTAAGCTTCTTCTGCGGTGGAAAAATAGAAGATCTTAAGAAATTATCTACAAAATTAGATTGATTTTAATAATTTTGATGATATCTGTAAACAACATTTTAAATAAATTTGAGTAAAAATTAAGTTTAACGTGTTTTATTTTGTGTATAAAGTTAACCCTTCTGTCAATAAGATGGTCTGGCCAGACCATTTTGCTTTTGCGATGAGTTATTTTAACACTAGCTATGTATAGATCTTACCAAATCTACCTGTCTTTGTTCATTGAAGGGTTTTACAGAATTTATGGTCAAATGGAAGAAATCGGGATCCTTGTGTTTCGAGAAAAAGGATATTTCTATTTATACACCTAGAATCAATGAAAGTGGTCTAGTCAGACCCAAATTTTTTTCATAGAATTCTTCATGTTTTTCTGCATAAAATTTTAATATTTTCGATCCATAAAATATTTTATCATATTTCTCAGATGGACCTGCATTTTTACCTATGTAGCAAAAAATGCATGCAGAAGGCAACGGGAAACCACTGCACTATCCTCCCAAGAAAACTCCACTATGAAAACAACAAGAAATGATTTGAACACGTCATGCGTTCCGATTGACACCCGGCGCCAATCTAGGTCCGGGCTGGATGGTGTGAAATGTGCTACCGGCCACGAGAATGCGGAGGACCAGGCAACTTGTGGAAAATATGCGACTGGCGTACCAATCACAAAACATCGCAACTCAAAACTAGGAACGTGGAATGTTCGAGGACTAGGTCATCCAGGAAAATTGAGCATTATTGAACGTGAAATGGCCTCACATAATTTGGATATTCTCGGACTCAGCGAGACTCATGGAAAAGAGAATGGCCACTTTATCACCCCAAATGGAAATGAAATGTACTGTGCAGGAAATGCGAACAACGCATATAGTGGGGTAGCCATTCTACTATCTCCTCGTCTCCAGCATGCAGTCATTGGTTATGAATCCACAAATGACCGCATCATTCACCTTAAACTAAATACTTCTCCATGTAAACTACACATACTCCAACTGTATGCACCAACAACTACTTCAGACGAAGAAGCGATTAACGCGTTCTACGAATCCCTTTCATTAACAATCAACCGCATTCCCAAAAAAGACATTACGATAATACTTGGTGATCTCAACGCCAAAATCGGTAACACTCTAAATGATGATCACTTGAGAAATGTAGTCGGACCTCATGGAATGGGAATACGAAATGAAAGAGGGGAAATGCTCCTCCAATTTTGTATAGAAAAGGAGTTCACAGTAATGAATACGTGGTTCCAGCATCACCCGAGACGTCTATATACATGGGTATCGCCAGGGAGTAAATATAAAAACCAAATTGATTATATAATGATAAACTCCCGCTATCGATCAACAATATATAATACCAAGACGTATCCGGGAGCTGATTGCGGATCAGACCACCAACTTCTAATAGCGAATGCCAAAATAAAACTAAAAATATGAAGCGTACTAGAGCAATCCAAAATTTTGCAAAAAATGTTGACATAACTAAATTTGGCATTCGAATACGGGAACAAGTCAACGATTTAAACTGTACAAATGAAGAAACATCAAACACAACGTGGAACAAACTTAAGCAGCTCATAGTGAATACGGCTACGGAGTGTCAGTTAGCACCGGCTCCACGTAGAAAACCATGGATCACGGAAAACACTTGGGATAAAATCATGTATAGGAAAAAACTCAAGGAAAGAGGCCTCACAACGGAACAGGAGATAAAAACCTATTCCGAGACACACAGGACCATCAAAAAATTATGTCGCAACGATAAAAATAAATACATTAATAACATCTGTGATGAAATAGAAGCGCATAGTAACAAAATGGAAACTGGAGATCTCTTCCGCAAAATAAAACTCCTCACACATAAACAAACTATGAAAACGTGGTCCATAGAAGACTCCGATGGTAAATTGATAACTGACATTGATGAGGTTATTAAGACATGGCGGTTATACTGTAAAAATCTTTATGCAGATATAGAAATAGTTCCATCCACATCCCTTACAACGCACAATCAAGAACCAGATATACTGAAATCAGAGGTTGAGTTGGCCTTGAAAATGCTCAAAATTAAAAAACCCCAGGCAGTGATTGCATCCCAGCTGAACTTCTTAAACAATTGGGAGACACGGGCATCGATATTTTACATGCAATATGCAACAAAGTCTGGAAAAGCGGAATCTGGCCAAAGGATTGGATGGAATCTCAGTTTATCATTCTACATAAAAAAGGTTCCACAAGAAAATGTGGAAACTATCGTACCATTGCACTCATATCCCACGCAAGCAAAATACTGCTCCACATAATAAACCAACGCCTAAAACACTACATCAGCTGGCAAATACCCCACGAGCAAGCGGGTTTTGTAAAGGGGAAAGGCACCCGCGAACAAATCTTAAATATCCGTCAACTGATTGAAAAATGCCGGGAATTCCAAATACCGGCAGTTTTGTGTTTTGTCGACTATAAGAAAGCGTTCGACTGCGTCAAATGGGATAAAATGTGGGAAGTGCTAATGGCGATGGGTGTACCGACGCATCTTGTGCACCTAATAAAGAACCTTTACCAGTATAACCGAACAACTATCAAGGTGAATGAAATAATATCCAAACCGTTCCAAACCCAAAAAGGCGTTAGAAAGGGATGCATTCTCTCGCCGAACTTGTTTAATATATACGGCGAGTTTATTATGCGTAAAGTCCTGGAAAACTGGAACGGTGGAATCTCCATTGGCGGAAAAAAAATCTCCAATCTGCGGTATGCTGATGATACAACGCTAATTGCCACGACCACAGACGAAATGACGACACTCCTCCAAAAAATTAAAGTCGAGAGCTCAGACATGGGACTCGAGATGAATGAAGCCAAAACTAAAATCATGGTTGTGGACAGAGCATGTGCACTTTCCACAACCAACATTCAAGGGCTGGAAACAGTGCACGATTTTATTTATCTCGGATCCTGGATCACGGACTCCGGCGGCTGCGACGCAGAGATTAGGAGGAGAATTCGTATGGCAAAAAACGCTATGTCTCAGCTGAACATAGTTTGGAGAAATAGAAGTATAACCAATGCAACGAAAATGCGTCTGGTCAAATCCCTCGTATTCTCCATATGCCTCTATGGAGTTGAAACATGGACAATGAGAGCGAGTGAGAGGAGACGTATAGACGCATTCGAAATGCACTGCTGGAGACGAATGCTGAGAATCCCATGGACGGCTAAACGTAGCAATATATCAATCCTGAATCAATTAAAAATAAATATCAGACTTTCGACCGTATGCCTGAGACGCGTTCTGCAATTCTTCGGTCACATTGCTCGCAGAGACAACGACAACCTGGAAAAGCTGGTGGTAACAGGAAACGTGGAAGGTCGCCGCGGAAGAGGAAGATCTCCTACCCGCTGGTCTGACCAAATCAAGAGTGCCACCGGCCTTCCAATAGTGGAAGCACTTCGTTCTGCGGGCCATAGAGAAAATTGGAGGACGTTCATCGGTGCCACGGTCGACTCATAGTCGGAGTCACGATCCTCAGCCATGAGGAGTACGATGAGAAGAAGAAGCAAAAAATCCTTTCGCATCATATGTTTGAAAAAATCTATATTTAGTATGATATTTGTCTTTTTCCTGTACTGCAGAAAATGTTTTTGCACCATATGTCTATAAAAACCAGATGGTGGATCTGTGATTTAGGAAATGGATATCCTTTTAAAGGTATCCTGTATACTGGAAAAGAAGAATGAGACCAGAGAGCAATCAACTTAGGTGAAAAGGTGCTACTGGAATTAACTGTCAAGTACAAAGGAAATGGGAGGACGGTTATTGCTGATAACTATGTATTTCACAACTTTCTATGGCGTAGAAAAACTTCAGCAGGAAGGAATTGCTTTTTTTGAGACTATCTGTCGGAATTAAAAAATATCCCTATAGAAAGGTTGCCAAAACATCGTCGTCCAATATATTCATCCTGTTTCATATGTTTCTAAAAAATCGAAAACTATTATCCCATTATCAACTGTCCATTATAATGCCGAAGTTGTTGGAGAAGTCCAAAAGTCACAGGTAATGTTATTTTACAACATGCACAAAGGAGGTGTTGACATTATGGACTAGTATACACGAGCCTGGTTTTCAAGCTAGTAGAGCAAGTGCTGGTAAACTGAGAGGGTGGTATCTCTAGTTCCGTTTTTGAGGTTAAAAAATAGCTTAAAAACGAAGTTAAATAAGTTTCAGTTTATGACACCAATTCAAAACAATGAGATGAGTACTCAAATAGGATCATCCACATAATTTTTCAATGCTTTCTTCAAATAAACCTGAAAATATTAGTATATTAACGTCTATATGTTTAAACCGAATTCACCTAAAAAGGTTTAAGACTTCAAAATGATTTTATTTGAATATAAATCTGTCACAATTGTTAGTATAATGAAGAAATTTTTTACTAATATTTTAAATTTATTTAACAAAATTGGAACTAACGTCATGAAATTGTATGGAAATTAGACATTATTCGCTATTTAGGAATATGTATATTTAAATTACATAGTGCAGTGATACTTTGAATTAATACACGTTGCTTTTGAAAATCTAAACGAACAAAAAATCTCAGAGATGAGAGAAAAAATCTCTCATAAACAACCAAATTTATTCGCGCATCAAATGTTATATTGTTGAAGAATTCTTCACCAAACGATGCGTTCATCATTGACGTCATCCAAATGTTTTATACATTAATTAGTCCATATATTCCATAAAAATTATTTAAACATGATGAAATTACTTTGACTCTTATAACAAACAAATGTGTTAATGGTCTTAATTCAATGTCTTATAATTGCATTATTTGATCAGCCAAAAAATTCAGAGCGCCTTTTATTGGAATTTAGTCATAGTTGGCATTCATATGAGCATACTCATGCAAATTTAAATCCTATATGAGCTGCATATGTGAATCATCTTCCTGTATCCAATAATATAATTGAATGAGATCAGATTTTCATCTCTATTGCACTTTACACAAAGGCAGTGGATTTGGCTTAATCAAAATTAAAACTAAAACAATATACCTCTCAAATGTTTCCTTTGTATCTAAGGCAAACATATATCATACATTTTTTTATCTATCCTCAGTATAAGTCTGGTTTTATTTTTACTTGGGTGCGAAATGAATTCTTCAGCACGTGTTTGCTGAACCAAAACAATATATGAGTCACATCGAGAAGCAGCTTTAGTTTCTTCCGACTCGCCATATGGTGACTTTGTTTATAGAAACCTTGCTGAAATCTCATAAATGGCAACCTATACTAATTTGAATTTTGCTCTATAAATAAATTAATTTGGTTTAATGCAATATACGATGAATACCGCTGAATTGGATTATATTACTATAATAATCATAATATTCGATAATTCACATTTATTTTTGATATTGACACATTTCAGAATCATAGCTTTGAGGACATTATGCATGTCCTCAGAGCTTAACACATGTGTCTATTATTCGAAAGCGTGCCTGTGCAAGTCTTGACTTTTTCATAGCCACCCATTGCTCCAAATTATTATATTAATGTATTGATTTATTCGCTAAACACAAGAAAATATTGCTTTAAAGGGCCCCATTTGCAAGCAATCATCTTAGTACCTTTGCTTCATCGTGTCGTATTTTCAACACAAACTCTCTACAAAAGATAATTTTGAAGCACATTCGGTCACAGTCGATTGTTACAGAATTCATGCACAATGCTCATTCGATTATTCAGATTATCCTCTGACTGAAAGGCAGAACAACGCCGACCTGCAGCACTATTGCTTAATTTAACTTCGTCGTTTCTATGAAATATGAGGCAAAAATAGAACCGTATTCATGTGCACTCTAATTTAGGGCGCTGCAGTTGTTTTTGTAGCGCTGGTTAGAACAAGTCCTCCGGATTAAGAGCATTAACTAGATTTCAGATCCTTGTGTCATTTGTACACCAAGTGAGCTGCGGATTCAACAAATTCGCATGCAAAATAAAGTTGCCCGACAGAATAATGCGAAATGCCTCTCAGGGGCAAAATCTCATGCGAGCTTTGTAGATACTAGAGAGATTTTGACGGAATTAAATCCTAGGGAAAAATCTGCATTTCATCCATTGCTGGCTTAAAATTCTCGAAATAATAAGTTCAAATTCGTGGAACTTTGACTTATTACACCGTATATTTTCTTTATGATTAATTGATATATTATTTTCAAATATATTATGTGAAATAGTGGATTTACCTCTAAACACAGATTCAAGAATTTACTAAAAGAATATGCTCATATCTTGAAACACACTGTTTCACTCTTTACATGTACCGCCGCTTCACTTTCTTTTAACACTTTACTATACATTAATTGTGGTTTTTTTAAAATCCATCTTAAGCTCTTTTAACGTTTCTTATCTCATTGATCGTTCGTAATTATCGTAATTTTTATTTATTTTGTTTATAGGGAGGTTTAATGTTATATAACTTTGGTATATTAATAGCATTATTACATATCAAGCAAGATATACAGCTTTTCACCATAAAAGAAATACAGAACGTATGTAAAAAACTAAAGAACAATAAAGTACCAGGTCTGGATCTCATCTCTAACGGAATCATAAAAATCATTGCAAACACCACTCCCGAATTACTGATAGAAATGTACAACAAGTGTCTTCTAGATGGAAAATTCAACTCAGCGTGGAAGAAGCAAACACTGGTCCTCATTCGAAAACCCAATAAAAAGACGGATGAACCAAGATCATTTAAACCTCTTTGTATACTTGACGGCCTAGGAAAAATACTAGAAGCCTTGTTAAGATCCAGAATCGAAGAAAATATAGGATTGGAAACACTTTCAGACCAACAATATGGATTCAGAACGGGCAGATCGACCATTAATGCAATTCAGTCCGTCATAGAATTTATTAAAAGCGCATGGAATGGATCAGTGAAGCGAAGCAAAAAGGAAGCCTTCGTCACTTTAGATGTAAAAAATGCTTTCAACACCGCCCGCTAGACCAAAATACTTAAAGCCATGGAGGAAAGAAACATTCCAAGATATGTCCTTTGATTAATGAGCGACTACTTCAATAACCGAATATTAGTACTCCCTATAAATGATGCGAACCGAGACAGAACCGAATGCAAAATGCACATGGGGGTCCTTCAGGGCTCAGTATTTGGACCAACTCTATGGAACATGATGTACGATGACCTTTTAAGAATTGGCCTTCCCGAGGATACAAAACTTGTCGCCTTTGCTAACGACGTGGGTGTCCTGATTAAAGCCAAAACTACAGAAGATCTGGGTATCACCGCAACGGAGACGCTACGGAGAATCGCATGATGGTTCGAAAAAATTGAACTCTCTTTGGCACTTGAAAAAACGGAGGAAACCTAACAAAGAAACGCGTTGACGAACCACCGATAATAGCTATCCAGGGGCATTGTGTTAGCTACTCCAGAAGTGTCAGGTACTTCAGCGTACACATTGATGACAAACTGACTTTCAGAAAACACATCAATGTGATAACGCAAAAGGCAACAATGGTGACAAATTATTTGGTGCGATTAATGCCAAACATTGGCGGACTTAGATCGAATCGAAGAAAGCTACTTAATGAGGCGACTAACTCCATCTTGCTCTACGGGCAACCAGTCTGGGCAGAAATGACACAGAAAGGCGAAAACAAATATAAGCTGCTAAGAACGCAAAGAATAAGCGCAATTCTAATAATATCAGCTTATAGAACGATCTCACTGGACGCAATATAAGTTCTAGCAGGCACACTTCCCATGGACATCCTCGCCATGAAAAGGAAGCGCAGATATAAGAAAAATATAGGAAAAGAAGAAGCCTGGGAAGAGTCAATCCAACAATGGCAGAAACGCTGGGACACCGAAACCAAGGGAAGGTGGACATATCAATTAGTCCCAGCGATACAAAAACGGACCTCGCGTAAACACGGAGAGCTCACCTTTCACCTGACACAGATGCTGACGGGACTTCGATACTTACCTATTTAAAATTGGCAAGGAGGACTCGATAAGTGTCACCACTGCAGCGAGGATCGCAATGACGCAGAGCACACCGTCTTCAAATGTGAGGCGTAGACAGATGATAAGCGAAAATTAGCGAAAAAAATTGGAGAAACCCCAACTATATCCAATATGGTCACCCCGATGACTAAAATGAAAGAAAATTGGGAAGATTGGACAAATTTCGTTAATGAAGTCATGCAGAAGAAAGAAAACGGAGAAAGAACTAGAAGAGTGAATACCGGTTCGTAGAAAAACAAAACCACCCCCTTGAAGCGATGCGAAAGCTGATTCCAAGGGGGTTGGTGGAGAAAAAATGGTGGGGGTTTTAGTGGGTAAGAATCCCACACTACCATGGTTTTTAATCATGGTATCTTGTTGAAGATTTCCCCCTCCCAAGAGCAAAAAAAAACATATCAAGCAGATTATCTTTTTTTTTCCAGAAAAAATATTCCAATTCTCACTTTTCTTGGAAATTTCAATGTTAATCACCGATTTTTATTACAACTTTGTTTCTCTGAAGACATATTGTATATAAAGGGCTGAAATAAATAAATAGCCAAACATCATCCTTGAACTTTATAAGCTTTATTTGTTCCGGAGTGCCGTCATTATCCATGTAATACCACACTTTTTTTAGTATTGTGTTCGTTTTCTTGGCTGGGACGCAAAAATATTCGTTGTGTGCCCAAACTAGAGTGATCATATATCATCATGGTGATTATTTTTTTCTTTTTAAAAGTCGAAAAGACATTATGCCATTTTACAATTTTGAATATTAAGCAGATGACATAAAATTCTAATTTTGCAATTAATTTCTTGTGGTTGGTTACATAATGATGATTATAATCATTTTTTAATCTCAACATATGCCAATAAATTATTTAGAAAGCAACCTGATAATTTTGTTTGTCTATGTCTGGTAATCGAAATTTTTTGCAATTATTATATATGGAACCTTTTTTTGCAATCATATTTAATATAATATCATATTGGATTGAACAAAATATTAGAATTTTTGCACAATAGTTGATAAAAATACGTAATACAATTTTCTCGTTCAGTATTTGTAAATTTTCCCAGACAGTTGAAATATTGTTAAAAAATATAGTTTTTTTGGAAAAAATATTAAATATAAATTAATAATTGACACATTTTTAATCATTCTGTCTTTTACATAAACATAAGTCTTTTAATATGCATTTTTTATAATCTAATATAGAAAAAATAATCAGAAGTGAGCAAAAGACAATGAATTCTCAAAATTTAAGACTAATGATCTATTTATAAATAGAAGTTATGCAAAAGTATAATAATTCAAGGATGGGTCATTTCAATTTCACCAAGACCTGATATGGGTTTAATAACCCACATTATATTTCAATAATAAAATTTAGTGTATTTTTATTGATGTAAAATTATCATAACATAAGACGGATAAGAACGTTTAATTGAAGCCATGATTCTCTTAAAAGGCATTTTATGAGGTCACAATTACGCAAGTTATGCGTTAATGGGATCCAAGATATTTTAATAACGTTCCTCTGGGACACATCTGAGGTCATCGATGTAGAAGTTTTCTCGTGTAAATATTCCAAAGTAATAAATCACGCCATATTTGCATCGGGGAGGGGGCACGTAAACGAATTATTCCTTTAATTTGATTGTCCCGCTCGCGGTACGTGGCCCAGATTAAAAAGCAAATCCCAACCAATTTTTCTTTGCTTCCATATTAATAATAATGCAATTTTGGCGTCCATAAAACGTTAAATGGATTCCCCATTCGTTAGTTGGTAGGTCGGTTCTCTCCGTGTAGCTGGCAATTATGTTCGCACGTAGAGCTCTCCTAGGAGTACTAGAGCCTTATTAGCTCACACCGGATAAAGAGGCCAAATAGTCTACCGAAAAGACAGGACCGGGATCAATAATCCGCTCCGGATGGACTTTAATTAATTTACCACTTCATTCGCTGGGTTAAACAGACAGACAACCCCCTATCAAATTAGCGCCGAGTATAAAATTTGATTGTGTCATGGCAATAATATTTAATAGCTGTCCGATCTCGTGTCATAGTCCCATGGCGATCGACGCCAAAACCAGTTTGCAGCGTTCCAAATTGGATTAAAATTGTTTTTTCGATGAGAACATATGGATGTTGTGGAAATTTCAACCCAATGGGAATTTATTTTGGTGGGACGAAGACTACTAAATCCAAAATTATTCAAAAGATCCCCCGATCTTAATGTACCAAGTGGTTGATCTCCATAACGGACCTTACTAGGGAATGTGGCGGTTTCTGATTTACCTTCCACGCATGATAAAGTAAGGATAATTTGGTAATAAATTATAATTTTAGGTAGAAGAGCAGAGAATCTATGAGGCGAGAAGAGAATCACTGCACAACTTTATTAATCGCCTCTGTATTTACTTTTTCAAATTCAGGAAATTAGTATAAACCTGAATCGAGACGATCGATACAAAGTATTAATATTTCCGATCACCCAAATTTATTGATACTCTGAAGATTTTTTTCCATAATCTGGATTTAAATCCGAACCTTTATAATAAAAATCCTGGATCTAAACCACTATACTCGGTCAATTCATTATTTTAATTATTTCAATCAATTAATTTCATTAAGACGATTTAATCCCTAATTTTAATAAGATATACAATTGGAATTTAAATTCAAAAAGACGACATATTAAAGATTAATTCAATTAAATAAATAACTTCCTATTATATGGGATGGAGATACTCCTGAACTGTTGACCGTAGACAATCAAGTTTAATTGATAATTCCTCGATTATTAACAAGGATCTCATTTCACTAACGAGGTCAGCACATTATAGTCCAATCTATAGACTTTTTCCTTTTTAAGAAGATCCCTGATATATCTATAACTACTTTTAATATCTGTAGTTTGTTTCTCATCCAATAGAAATCAATTATAGAAGTATTACACTCATTTTTTTTATTATTACATAGTACTGCATAAAGATTGGGAATTTCAGTCTGTCAAAGATTAACCATGATTCAGAAAAGTTCGGGAAAGCTTTAACAAAAAAAGCTGGTTACTTTTTTGTATGATGAAATTCGATTGAATGTCACGAAAAGTGAAACTCCAACCGGCAGTTGATCCGAAAAAATAGAGGATAGTGTTGTGTGTATGTCTATATAAAACGTAAACGACTAGACCAGTAGCACGTCTATTTTATTATATATTACACAAACACAGCTTAATTTTTCAGCTAGTAATTTCTGTTAATAAATGGAAAAAAAGCAATGCTTAAATAAATGTTTCCTATGAGCTAAGAAATTTCATTTCCACCACACGAGAGTCTCACGCATTTTGATGAATTAAATATATTTTAACCTGTTAATCGGGCAGTTCCTTTTCAATAACGTAGCATACAGTGGACACATTATCGCTAGGACGTATATATACGTCCCGCCCACCTAGGGTGAGTATGTATTATTAATTTTTTTAACGATGCTTAGAATTTATAAAAAAATCAATGAAACATGTATTTTTTATTTATTTAGATGCATAACCATATAAAAAGATTAACAAATACAACACAATAAACAAAAGTACATAAAGAAATTGGAAACATAGAGTTTAAAAAAATAAAATATATCCATACATAAATTCAAAACTCAACTTCTGTGTGATATATTATATTTTAAAACAGTTGTTAACATGTAGTGCTACTTCACTATCCGGACGCCAGTTTGTAGATTCTTTCCCTTTTTTGTAATAAACTCGACATTTCCTGGCTTTTGGTTCCCTTTCATTTGTTCTTTAAATATGCCTTTCAACTAAGCGTGAGGGTTTAGGTGTAGTGCTGTTTTTTGATGGCATAGGTTGACTTTTTACTATGTTGTTTGAGCTGGGCATCAATACGTCTTTTTTGTCCTTCCATTTTAAAACTATAAATTTGCTTTTGAATCTTACCTTATGCTACCGTTTATTAAGTACACGTCCACTCCAACACAATAGCGAAGTGCAACCAATTTGCTACCTATCTTAGATTCATGTAAAAATATATATCGATAACTCACACATTCGTTAAACAACAACAAAAAGTCCCGCCTGATTTAGGACTCAACATATATTTCGAAGACGTATATATACGTCAATTTCGATGCAGTTTACGTTGGACGTATATATACGTCCCGCCCACCTAACAGGTTAAACAAAAAACTTATTAATCAAATTGGTAAACGAGAGGAAGAAATACAACAAATAGTATTTAAAAATCCAGATTTGGATGTATTAATGAGCAGATTCTTTGGTCGAATATTTGAGTCATTTGAATATCGCAGTGCATAAAATCAGCCTATTATTATTACAAAATTAATTTGTCACAACATCCATAGGGGAACCATAACGAGAAATTTTAGATTTTTACTGTCATGGTTGATTCTCAATATGCGCTGCATTCCTCGTATAAAAATCTTCCACGAATTTGGAGGGAAGACATTTTTTCGATTATCGCAATACATTACAGTAAAAAAATATTTTTTCAGCTTCTCAGTCTCTCATCGAGCATGTAACAATAAAGCTGCCGAACATCAGCACCAATTTCAGCATGTTCATTGGCAATCGTTTCATATGATAGCCGTAAACAAAGGCACATAAGCAATTCTGAAGCTTACGGAAACTTCTTCTCTCAACACCATTCTGCTTTACGTGTACTGCCTACGAATTAAGAGGGTCAGCCCTTATATTTATTTGTTTTATTGCTGTATAAACACACACACACACGCGCGCGAGCCCAACAATGAGATCTTCTAAAAATATAATCTTCATATTATCCATGGACATCATCCGAATATATTGAAATAGCAACTATTTTTATGACACTAAAATAAAGACCAACGACAGTGACTTATTAGTTTTGGCATTTGATATTTATAATTCAAAACCACTCAAGCCCACGCATGATACCATTTTTATCAAGATAAATATAAACATTTTTCAGGGATCGTACGTAAAAGGAAAATATTTAATGCTGCCATCTATATTTTGACTTTAGAACTAAATGATAAATTTATATTATTATTAAAAAAATTATATAATTATACTAAAACAAATCACCAATGGATATGTGTGCATTTTATAAAATTAATTTTTAAAAATCTTAAATATTTTTTTGTACCATTTTTAATAGATATATAGTGTCTCAGAATGAAATGCTTATTTTTATATATTTTCGCTTGAAAGGTGTACACAAATAAAATTGTTTTTATTAAATAAATCTATGAAAAAATGTCTTTTCTAATAGTGAGCTAATTTGAAATCTTCATAGTCTTAGATGCTATATTTGCTCGTCCGCCACTTAACATCCATATAAATCCATTTATATGTCAAGATACACAATTACTGAACTGCGCTACGTTTTATCAGTCTCTGTCTCTCTCCGAGCTCAATGTACAAGAGTGCTCTTTCTGAATCACTGGAATTCGCTCGCAAATACGCGATCATCCTACATACAGGTTTATATTAATATATTTGAAATGTCATTTTTTTATAATTGTAATGTGGAAGGAAATCCTGAGAAAATGACAAGTCTATCAGTTTCTGCAAGGAACTGATGATATTTAGATGATGACACCACTCCCGACCTCCCATGAGGTGTCATCTCATCAGGGGCAGATTGTCGGGTGTTGGGTTTTCGAAAAGTCCCGGCGGTGATTGGAACGAGTGGTGAGACTCAAATGTCAAGCTCAAACCTCTTCAGCCAACCGAGTTGGTGACAAAACTTCGATGGAGAAGGATCTCCGCGGATAACCAAGTTCGATCCCAGACGACGCATTCTTCTCCTGGACTCAGCAGATTACGAGTTAAAGGAGACGGCCATCTTCGAGTTCAAGAAGATGCTTCAGCAACAAAGTATCAACCATTCGATTTTGTTGATTTCTCACGGCCACCATATTTCGGCCTCTTTACATCAGAAAGGCTTAAATGCTTCAGTTCAAATCCAAATAGTAATGGATCATCTTAAGCCATATTTATCTTAATTTCCTGGATCTGAAAAATAAGCAAATACTGAAACCATTAAAACCAGGCAGGACCTCTACGTAAATTCGTCGATATGAATAACTTCACATTAATTTGACCATGCGTGGAAGACAATAGTGAATATCATATAACATTTTTCCCAAAGTAATCTAACATGGAATGATTTTTTCCAATTTATGTAGGAATTGTATGTATGTAGGTGCTGAAATACTGTGATAAAAACGATAATTAATTATAATGCATTTTTGCTAATTCAGTGCGGCCTCCCGGTGAAACTTTACACTGTACTTAGCGGACTGTAAAGTGCTAAGATATCACCGGATGATTTATCTCTCTACAATAATCGACCAAATATAATTTGGAACAAGAAGATGCTAATTCTGATATCAAGGCGGAGATTTCACCGACTATAAATTGTCTGATATTCCACTTAAAAATAATTTTGACAAAAGAAACATCGTCTCATGGTCTGAACAAATATAATAATATTTTTTCAATCATCAGCGTTTATATTTTATGATTTTTTTTATAAGAAAGCATTATAAAAGCTTTAATGGCGATAGAAAAGTTTGCATTCATGGCTTTTGAATGAGACCAAGGAAGCAAAGATTTTTTTTTGTAGGCGAGCATCAGGTACATGGAGTTGTAAGTAGTATGATTCGGCAAAAATTCGAAGCTGAATAAGGACTAGTTTGTGTAGCTAGGAGTGTATTTACAAAGCAACCCTCGGTTGTAGCTCTTCGGGCCGATAGCTTTCACTAGACCAGAAGCTCGCACAAAAGGTTGATATTGTGGGTGGATACACGAAATTCATCCCTTAAGTGGCGGAAAGGGGATCGTTTTGTAGCTTACGCCTTCCCGCGGTTAATGGCTACGAATAAGGAAAACGACCAGCTTTTTGATTTGGTCACATGCTCGAGGAAAACTCGAAATTCGCGGTCGTGACTTACGCAACCGCGCAAAATAATCGTTGTTTTGAATGGCTCCTCTGTTTATATTTCCGCCATAAGCGCGTTATTATTAGCCTATTCTCACCCTTTTCCTCCTCGACGATGCAAATATCTTCTTTGTTTCGAAATTTGCCTCCTTTTTACGACTACACACAGTACTCTCTTATTCCGCATGTATCTTCAGCCACATGAATATTCCTCACAATATATACATTTCACCAAGTAATCGAGTTTGCCTTAACGATTTCTTCTCGAGAGAAGTGCTTTCATTTTAATGCCTTATTTATAGTTACGATTCGGAGGAAACCCTTATTGGCTAGTGCGAAAAGTGTTAATAGCGTTCAACTAATCCATTATTCTGGTATAAACCAGTCATTTGCAGATATCAAATTCGAACTGTGAAAGGACGGCAGCATCATAAACATTCGCTATAAAACTGAACTGGCTTTAATTCATTGACTGTGTACTTTATCACTGCAAATTTTCAACCAATATTACATCCATTAAATCAGACATAAATAGGATAAATATACATGCGAATTAAAACCATCCGGCTATAATTTCACGCTAAAAATTGTCAATGTTGCATCAATTAGCTTGATATATCATACACCATTATATTCTTCATTTCATGTAATTTTGTATATACAATAGAGTGTGCGAGCTGTGTTTTAAAGCATCCCTTCTATTAAAGATTGCATTCAAAGATAGACATTATGTTAGATTAAGAAGATGAAAATATTGCAAGTGTTCGTTCTTTCCCAAGTATCTCATCATTTAAAAATGACCCGAATGCGTTTTCGATGCTTTGCTGTTGTCGCCAAACGAATTAATCCAGGTATGAATTAAAATGATGACGTTCATGTGTTACTACTTCACGGTATAGTCCACCAAAGACTGAATACATAGCAAATACATAATAAATCGACGGTTATAGTGCTTTGTTTAAATTAGCAACCACCAGATCAATATGCGCCAACATAGTGCATACGCTAAAGGTCTCACATAACAAATTATGTACATAAACAATATTTTACTATGCCTATGTTATTTCCGCAAATATAAACAATAAGTTGACAAAGTTTTATCGTAATCTAATGAACGGTATGGCAGCGCATTAAATACGAACAAACAAATATTATTTTTTTATATATTAGATAAAACCTTTTTCCAATATAAAACAACAAAAAAAAATTGAAAACAATCATTAAAAAAATCTAAAAAGATAGATATAACTGCAAATTATTTTACTGAGCTCAAATTCGAAGGCTTCCAGTTTATAAGACTAAGTCATATAGTATACATTTTTTCTTTGTTTAAATTTTTACATACAAAATTATTATTCATTCTTATACAAGGCATCTCTGCTTACGCTACGACATGATCTCTGTAGGTTCGTTCACTATCGAATCGTGGAGATTATAGTCAAGATGTTTATTTACGCTGAGAGAAATATCACAAATACAAGATTGGGGAAGAACACGTCAGTCTTTGGAAAGTATCCTGTGTGCGAAAAAAGGATCGGGTGTATAGAGACATTTGATGTAATTGGACAGAGCCATCTATGATTAATTAATTTGAAACAATTATTCCAAAAGAATTAATGAAATCGTCTCTATCAAAGTCTCTTATGAAGATCGCCTGTGTTCAATAACGGATATGGCACCGTATTAAGCGAAATTGCTATGATCATATTTAATTACACCAAATATTCTATGTGTATCCATAAATAAGCCTTGACTAATTTTCCATAAACATGTGTATTTATCCAAATGTTGTACATCACAAAGAGAAGAATGAATGTTTTCATTAGTTTGGATAATTTTGCATGTAAGACCGGGAGCGGGATTGCGCGGAGACGGTGTTAATGCTCGAATGAATGAACAAAATTAAATTCAGCGTAATCGCTTTCAATTGCCGGCTTACTATCAAACAATAAGATTCAATTGTAGTAATAAAATGATGGTAGATTCTAGGAATTGCCGGCCAGAATGAGATTTCACTTCATTAATCGGTCTTTTGGTAAACATTTGCTCCGGTGGCAAGTTTATTAAGGCGAATTTTAATCGCGATATTGTCTGTAAAGGGGCAACCCAATTAGGGGCCGGCGGAAGTGATTTCGGCCCTAGCAAGTATTCCCGAGTGCAGGTTAATGAGGCTTCCACGGCTCCGGTGTGACCAATCAGGTGGTGTGGTGGCACACGTGGTGGTGGAGGATCCGGGAGCCCTCCGGACCTGCGAGCTTTGCCACGCCGGATGTGATTACATTACAAGAGAATTGTTAATTAACCGACGCAGATCACGCACTCTGGGGCAACTGGGATTCATCTGTAGTTTCTGTTCGGGATTATCCAACTACCCCCCGATACATTATATATGTGCTTCACGAAAGCTACAACCTAATTTTCATGAAAATTGATTTCGGTATGTTGTCTTCTAAACGTGTGGATTGGGTGCTGATGAGATAAATTGTTTGCAATATCCTAAAGAATCCGGCATATCTTATATTCGGCTGATAAATTGATTTTTATAAAAACATATTAATATCAACCAGTTCAATATAAATCGATTACCTCACACTGTCCGGGCGCTCGGTTTCATTTGTATTACATTTTTACATGGAATATAATATAATGCATTCCTACAAATAGTACTACGCCTGTAGATAGTTCCACAGTTAAGCAGTTGGGCTCGTAACTCAATCATCTTGAGCTCAAATCTTCAGGAAATGCAGTTGGCGACCACATTTTTAAAACATATATTCGGTATGAAGAACCATGTATGTCCGGTTAGAAATAATCTCATAAAAGGGATTACTAAATGTCACCTCAAGCGATAAGTGGGCTTAAAAACACTTTCTATTCAAATAAATTCATAATTTTAATATTACTGATCCATTTAAAGATTTTTTTAAGCATATTATTAAGGCATGCCACATGAACGTTCGGAATTCGTCAATGAGGATTAAAATGTCAAATAACTGTTACAAAACATAATAAATCCAAACAAAATAATTTCCATTAGCTTCGATAGACTTTTGCCAACAAAAAACTATACGTCCACAATTTTAGAACTAATAAATTTTTACAACCCTTGAATAACCTCATCCTGATTTCGAAACTTTATATTCCTTTAAAAAATACTCCAAGTGGCAAGTGTTTAAGAAAGATTTGGCAAATAAGATCAATGTGATAAAGTCAGGTAGCTTAAAGCATTTAATTGAAAGTGGTCATCCGTGATTAGGGAATCCAATCCCTAGCCAAAATTTCGATTTCAGGATTTCGGGATTGCATTAGATCATCCCGGGTAACATTAAACTTCGAATGTTTCGTCATTTAGTGTTTCGTCATTAGATATTTAAATGCTAGTTCGAGTTGATGACCGTGTGAGCCCCCATTTTCGTATAATACCATCAATGTGACTGATAAAATTAATTTCTGGTGAGACATGGACTAAAACTCGCAAAATTCCCGATTTCCCGACAAATTATTTATTTCAATCGCTGCAGATGAATACTTGAATATTATAATACTTTGAAGTGATTCGTGATTATATTACGGAAGAATACAAAAATTCTGAACCCCTTATCTATTATATTTCATATCGATATTTCCATTATTAGAGTCGAGATGTAGTAAATACATCACCGGTAGGGAAGGGTTAATATAACAATTTGAAAAACATATATGTATACAGATTAGACAGTTACTGCTCTTAGGCGTTACTGTTTCCAAGCGTCCAGGTCTCTGCAAGAATATCTCGATTTAATAGCCTTCAACGTGCTGATTAGGTGTACGATTTCTGTTAGATAAAAATTTCAATCCTGATTTTCGGGACTACGTTTACTAATCCCGGGATTCATGAGCACCTAAAGCTGTCTAAAATCCCGGAAAGTGGATTCCTATCGGTGATGTATGTGGCTGAGCATTATTTTAGAATTGACTGTTAAATTTTTGCCATAATTTAAGATAGCTTCTAGTATTTGACTTAAAGTGAAACTGTTTTAAGTGCGGTAGGGCAAATAGGTTTTAACATCATGAAAAATGAAACTCCAAGTGGCAGCTGGTTAGAAAGAGGAGGAGAATCATTTGTAGTTCTTCAGTGTCCGTTGCATAAATCATAGACCCGCTACGCGCATGCGCTGTGCCACCTATACGTAGCATAACTCAACCACTAAACTACTAGAGGTGCCTATTTTATTTTTTTACCTTCTGACAATTCATGTGGTTAAAATTCGCGTAAAAAATCTAAAAATCAATTTATTTATTGCATTTATAAATAATGGTTTTTTTTTCCAAAATTCAAATTCTGAAAATTAGAAACAAAGATGACTCTTTTCGACCTTTTAAGATCAAGGCTATCAAAGATCTCATTGATTTATTAAAAAATATGAAAATTTATCAGTGTTATTTTTTGAATTTGTTTCTTATCACTATGACAATATTATAATTATATGATTGTCAATCTGTTAAAAAATAATAAATCAATCTGTTAAAAATTAAATATAATTAAGCCGAGCACATGTTTAAAATATAGGAAAAACGAAGCATCCCCGATGTTCAAATCAATTATGGATACAAGGAAATATTCATAAACAGGTTTCAGAATCGAAAGGTGATTCAATTTAAGTATACTATATTTAGAATAAGATATCGTATACAATTTATGAAATTTAATATTATCATCCTAGATCCTGCCACGAAACATATTTTTCGTCATAAATCATTTTCTAAAATTAATATAGGACAATCAAAGGGAGACCACATGCAGAGAGGACGCAGGAAAATAGAGGGAAACATATCAAACGCTTCATAAAATAAATTAAACGAATTTCCGTTTATGTCTTTCGATCTACAAAAGTAATATGGAATAAAAAGGGGTTTAAAAATATCCATCATCTCTCTTTGTGGACACAGATGTTACATTTAAATTGAATGGATAAATCTTCAGAATTATTTCTGTGATCGTTTCCCTCAACAATACACTGTATAGAGCGAATATTTTTTAATGGAAATTTAAAAAAACTCAATCTGAACATCGTCGTTTTAAAGGGGGGTGCTAACGAAGCAGCGGTAGGCAAATACGGATGATCGTGCCGACTGTGGACCAGTAATGAGGAAATAGCTCTTCTGATTATTTTTTCGCAGAAAGAAGATTGGGTTGGATAATAAAAAAAGTGAGCTCGTGTATAAATTTCTACATATTGGTCCATTTTTAATATCGAAAAGAATCGAATATCACAAACAAATCATTAAAAGGATAAATAGAAGTAATAAACTCACTGAAGCAATTTTTCACGGATATGGACAATCGTCAGTTCAATTCTTGGATATTAGGACCATTTTCTACTGATGAATTTCATACAATATTTTGATACAACTTTACGAACACGCTTTGAAATTTTCCCATTGAATATTTTTTCATGAAATAGTACCTCTATAACTGCAATGCTAAAAAATAGCTTGTGTAACTAGACCAATAATTTCGCCTGAAATTATTACCTCTAATGCGCTATAATTAGAAATATGTCATGGTTTAGCGGTCTTTATCCATTAACATATCATTTTGAGGTTTAGCTCAAACGTCACCCACAATTTCATGGTGGAATTACGTAATACAAACTAATGAAAATATTTTCTACCCTCTAAAACAACCCGCCGGCATACATTTAACTTCTATTATAGTATCTGTTCGTGAATTAAGACACGATCATATCAAGCATTCCAGATGGGGTTTTTCGACATTTAACGATTCTTTGAGTTCCGGCAAAAGGTATTATACCATAAATTTATTCTCATACATCATTGCGCCATGTGCATTTGGAAATGCGACCGCGAACGCCCCACATGTCCATCGAGTAATTTATAGATCACCTATAAATATTTATTAATGGTTAAACTATAACGGATATGCCGGAAAACCCATTAATATTTTAGGTTATTCGGGTTTACCAGTCGGAACTTATTTGTCAATTGTTAATAAGGACCATCTCAATATGAACTCTCAGAATGAAGACCATTCCTGAAAACGAATTGAGATAAATATTTATAATGCAGACATGAAATGTAATATTTTTTATTAGTAAATATTTTTTATAACAACCATTTAAAATCATAATAACTTTTAGCTCTATTTCGGTCTAATTACTTAGCATCAGTTATTATCATTGATCCTACTTTGTGAAAGAGTTTATATATTGACAAAAATTGAACCATGACATGTGTACTACTTTTTATGATAAAAATCATATTTTAGATTTCTGAAATAAGTATAAAATTTACGAGAGAAATTTTTAAAGTAAGTTTTTCGACAAGTTGTGTGCATAGAGTAGAATAGCATCATATCTCATTTCGACCTCTATCACAAAACGAATTAAATCATAAACGTGTTCCGTCGTTCATCGCAGCCGACTCGTGAGTCGGGACCATTATTACGAATTGCGCCGCGATCGACCTCGCAATTGATCACGCATTGCGCCGAGATGCTCTCAACAGTGGGTGTGCGTACGAACAACGCGACCTTCAAGTCGCAGCGACGAAGATAACGCCCCCGAATATTCAAGATGTTCACGATTAAATGGAAAAAAAAATTACAATTGATGATATAAAGAAGCATGACACGGAAAGTAATGGATACAATAAAATATGACCTTTTCATGGAATGCAGACCAAAAATTTAATCAGATTTCTAAACATGTTCATCTTTACGTTTGCAAATATCAGCAAATAATCTTTTATCGTGGTATTTTTAAAGGATAAGATTATGACATACTACTCTAGATTGAAGATTAGGATGTACAGTTAAATAGAAAAAAAATCAAGGTAATAATGTTGATAGTTAACCATATATTTTAATTTCAATAAATATTATTCTTGGTATTGTGCTATAATTTTAACAAAAATATTCAATAAATGTCTTGATTCGTCACCCAAGTCAAAGTTTTCTTAGATTTATTCATGCGATAACGAATATTATCTTTAATGATTATAAATCTTTACGTCAGAGTTGAGTTTTCAATTGCTTGAAATGTTCCAATAATTTCCGTTTCTTTCTTTTCGCCTTTATCAATAAGATATAATTGTCAGCTTATCTTTATATTCAGTAGATCATCGGCTATCATCATTTTAGGACGTTTCCAATACAAAATAATGGTGCAATGTTTGGAATAAGTGGTCTCAACTTTTTAGTTAGTGTATCAATATTCTGTGTTGCGTTGCTTGCGTGGTACAGAAGCAAATATAGATATTGGTCGTCGAGGAAAATTAAAGGTCCTGTGCCTGCATTTTTCTTCGGAAACTTTTTGGATACATTCAAAAAAAGGCAGACATTTGGGACTTATTTGCAAAATTTGTATGATTTCTATAAGGATCAGCCATATGTAGGCTTCTATATTTTTCATAGACCAATTCTTCTGATACGCGATGTAAATCTAATCGATAACATCTTAGCGAAAGACTTCGAATATTTCACTAATCATGGCATTGATTATAATGAAAAATCTCAACCTTTGATAAATCATCTATTCAATGTCAATGGCATCGAATGGAAAATACTCCGCCATAGATTGACTCCAGCGTTTACTTCCAATAAAATGAAAAACATCTTCAACACAATGATTCAATGCGGAGAAGACATGATTAATTATTTGGCAGATATACCAATCTATGAAAGATCTACGACTTTGCAAGAAATTATTATTAAATATACGACCGACATTATGGCAACGTGCGCCTTCGGGATAGAAGGACTCAGCTTCAAAAGTCCCAAAACTCAATTCAGAGAAATGTGCAATAAAACTTTCGATATATCGTTCATAAAGATACTCAAAACTATCTTCATATTCATCATTCCCGAAATTCAAAGGGCACCGACATTTTCAATGATTGACGACGATGTCAAAGCTTATTTCACAGACGTCGTCGATACGGTTGTTAAAGAAAGAGTTATCAACGAGGTCGAAAAGAACGATCTAATGCAGCTTTTAATACATCTAAAGTATAATAAACCCATACATGACAATGAAGGTATTGCTTATTTCAATTTATACAGTGTCTTTGATAATTTTGAATAATTCGTAATTTACTTACAGACGCAAAAGAATCGCGAATGTACGAAGCTGTCGACGAGAGATTGAAAAGAATCGACATTGCGACGCAGACGTTTGGGTTCTTCGTAGGTGGATACGAAACGACTGCTGCTACGTTGGGCTACTTGTTTTATGAAATTGCCAAAAATCCGCAAATACAACATCGACTCGTTTTCGAAATCAACGCCACAATCAATAGACATGGAGGAAAAATTACTTACGAGGCTCTCAGCGAAATGACTTTTATGGGCCAAGTTATCGAAGGTATGCATAATACATGTAAATTTTTATTTTAAAGCAAACGCATGTTGTCTCAAATTGGAATGCATATAATATGTGATTTTCAATGAAGGCCAAAACATTTTTAAACATCATGATATCGATTACTTGAAAAAATATTTAGGCTTTAAATTATATATCATATCTTTTGATATCAGATTATATTGATTACGTTTGATATCGTACAAAAAATCTAAATAACTTAGAAACTGATATATTTATATTTTTCTCCAATAAAGAATTTTGCATATTTCGACTAGCTATTGAGCTTCTATGAGTGCCTTAATCAAAATTATCCTAATTCGAACTTGTTTCAGTCTTGGTCTTGATTTTGAGAATGTTCTAATCCCCGTCTATGGTGACATGAAACACCTCCTCATATCTAGTCACTGATTGTATTCTAATTAACATTTTACAATCAATTGTAAAAAAATAATGATGATTGTATTAACAATAAAGAAAGTACCATAATTAACTTAGAAGCTACATTCGTATGTCTGTTACTTATCGTCCATACAAATCCACTTATCTGTCAGAACCGCGCAGCGTGTATGAAGTTTGTACATAAATAAATAAACACTGTCGTGTTACACTGTTAATTTATTTCTTTGCGTAAACATAAACAATACACATGAAATCGATTAATTTAGATTATAAATTTGGATTGTTGATCTATACAATTGTACGATCTGCCCAAGACACTCTCTGCGTCTCTGACTCTCTCCAAACTCAACGAATAAGAATGCTCTTTCTGAATCACTGAAATTCGATCGCAAATACGTGACTTAACTCCTCAAAAGGTTAACATCCCGAAAACCAACAAAGCATCATAACCTTTAGTAACAGATTTAAAACGAATGCTGATAATTTTTTTTTTTTTATCAATGCTATGAAATAACCTCCAGCTACTTCAATTCTTATCCTATTTTCATCATTTGAAGAAATGATACAAAATATTCAATATTGTAAAATACTATTTTAGAATTAGAGATATGTTAAAATTAAAGACGCCAGTCACAAATTTCCGTCAAAGAGGAATTTAAAAAAATGGGATTAATTTATATTATTTTTAAAAATATTTTTTTTTATTTTTTATGTAAAGAGACTTTAAGGATGTATCCACCTACTCCACAATTATTTAGAGTATGCACAAAGGACTATACGATTCCTAATACGAACACAGTAATTGAAAAAGGAACTAATGTTATGATTTCGATTCTTGGCGTACACAAAGATCCTGAAATACATACAGAACCTGAGATTTTCAATCCAGATAGATTTTCCGCCGAGAAAAAATCGCTTATGGGTGAATTTTCATTTTTGGCATTTGGAGGAGGCCCCCGAAAATGTATTGGTAAGATTTTTTTATATTATTATGAAAAAGCATAATTTTGTAATATCAAGCATCAATCAACACTTATTAATTTTTTGGCTTTTAATTTAGCAATTGCAATTTGGAGTCGATAGTTTTGTATTTTTAAGCGTTTTTTTTATATAACCTATTTCATAAATTTATTGCATTAATTGACATCTGCCGTCGCCCGCATCAACCATCCGCTTAGCATAAATTTTCATGTTGTATATTTAAATAATATCAAGAATATAATCAGAATTAATTTGAATGCAGTGATGCTTCCGATAAGCTATAAAATTAATATCAATCCAAACACTAGTTGAACTTTCACATTCCGTACCAATATCTATACAATTAAAAAAGTCCATACTTAAAAATATTTCATTTAACCTAAATATACAAGATCTTTATAACTCAGTGGTTAAACAATCACCCGGATAATAAGAAGACATTGATTCGATTATAGCCACGGTGAATCATATATTCTGGTTTGATTTTTATGATTATTTCAGGATTTGTGTATTTTATTATTATATAATAAATTTATGGAAAATTTGTTTTCAGGCTCTAAATTCGCCATGCTGCAAATCCACATAGCATTGGTTTTCTTACTGAAAAAGTACGAAATTTGCGGTGCAAATTCACCTCGTTTAAAACCACGTGTAATTTAAAATAAATGAACGAAAATGAAGATCATTTGAAAATGAACAGCTGAGTGATGTTGGCTAAAATACGCACTAGTATACATCAACGATTTAATCCTTGATCAACGCTCAATTGACGAAATGATGATTAAGACAGTGAGGACCTTATTAAATGGAACGTTTATTATTATATTTTCTGGTTGTTTTTACGAATTTTATTTACTTTGCCAATGTAAAACCCGACTGATTGCTAATTATCAATGCATGCAAATATTTTATTGTTAGTAAATATTGTATTGGAAATGTTCTATAAAATTCGTCGAGTAGTTTGAATGGGAGCAATAAAATCAAAAGCGTTCATCACCATTATATGTAATCATATCCATTGATAATCAATGGTCGTTGATATAAAATTTGAAATGTTTAACAAAAAAAATTACTATAACGTCAAATGGCGATAAAAATGATTTTAACTCTTATCAACAATAAAACATTAAGAATTAAATAATGTTGTTTTTACTTAATTTGATACAATGTTGTCTTTGATCATTGATCCACTTACGATTAGAGTCATTGTCAATGTGATGAAGATGTTCATAAAGATGCATTCTTATTCATAACATTATCAGGTTGATATAACAGATGTTTCATCAACTGTTCGTCTTCAATGGCTTCAGATGAAAAGATAACCGCAAGAAAATTCCTCGATATGCAACAAAGAATCGCATCATTTGCACATCCTTTAATATAATTTGCTCCAAATAAGAAGGCATAATGTCTCAGATGTATGTTATACTTAATTTGATCGATATTTAACACTGTATATCTGTTAATCAGCGAAAAAGATCCAATGATTCTTAAGAGAGCCCAAATCAAGACGGTCTTTCGGCCAATCAAACATATATGTATTCTTCTTTTTCGAGAACACAATTGTCTGTATAATATTTGAAAATTCCATCGTTTATCCGTGGAAATACTCAGTAAATAAAATTTGTTAAAAGCCGAATACAAAATCATTTATTTCACCCAATTTAAAACAGTATAATCAAAAGTACGATTATTTTTCTAAATATGAATTTCCATATTTCAAACAGCTTTTAATTTTTGTTCATAGATGGTAGTATATAAGTTTCATTATTATAGGCATTCTGCATTTTAGCAATAACAGTAAAATAAATAACATAAAACAACCATAGATGACACTAGTAGAAGCAAATTCATGGTACTCTTCCGGAAATCATTATCTATAATGACGCACAACATTCCTAAAATCGAAAACCAGTTTCCAGAAGTTACCCACAAGCGATTCGCGAACTAATGACACCGAGAATAGTATGTTTAAGCACCCAATACATAATCCAAGCAAATGTAGAAATGGAAATATTGTTGCTCTATTTCATCTAAATATTTTGTATACTGGAGAAAGACTCTTTTAAATACTAAGAAAGTAATCAAATTAATATTTATTTTATTAAAATATAAATAAATGTAACATGGATCCCATTGCAATCATCTCCTCGCAGTCATCTTCGTCACGAATGCCTCATGTAGCTCACTGCTCACAACCAATATCTCTTGAAATATGATTACTTCGAAAGTAAGGGCAAAATTACTTCACCTCTCGATGATGTTGATATTTTACTCTAATTTTACAATAAAAGTTTTCATTTGAAACAGATTTTAAATATAAACTCGGAAACACGGTTATATGGTTCCGCAAAAACGTCGTGTAATACAAATCCGTATTATACAAGGTTTGAAGTTTATACAAAATTAGTTTATATAAGTTAGTCCTTTATTTTTTTTAAATAAGCACATTTGTATTTACGAAATTAATTGAAAAACCTTTAACAATATACCATTCATCATCGCTATCACTTATAATTCTATATTTTTTTATTATTTTTCGAGATCTGTTGTAGGTTTCCATCATCAGAGAACTCTGGATTATTTCTGGTTATGCCTTCAAAACTTCGGTAATAAGTGATTATCTACTTTTAACGTATAAATCTTTATGTATTTCATTATAAGGTTCCAAAATCTGTTGTAATTTTCTTTTGAATTTTAAACTTCTTTCCATCATAAGATAATTATGTATACAAAATAAATCTAATTTGATAGCCTATTCTATGTCTTGATTAACTATTTTTAATGTGAAATATGTAGCTACTTCGCTACAATTGCTTTCTGAGTAATTTATTTTTATTTTATTTATAAACCTTTATTCACAGAAAGTATAATATTACAGGTAAAAATGGTGTATCAGTATACACAATTACATGAAAAAATGGTTAACAATTTAAGTCTTAGATTACTATCCTTATCTTAATTACAAATATAAATTTTAATTAATCAATAAATTTTACATAAAAGAGTTAATTTAATTTTTGTATATTTAGGGGGAAAAATAGGAAACTTAAAACCCCTTTGCGACATTTCTTAAAAAAACTATCTTACAAACTAAAAAAAAAAAAAAATTTAATCAATCAATCATATATCATTCATACATCGCGCATTCGTGACTATCAACTATAGTAAAATGTGTTTTGGCATTTTGTGAACGTATCTGAAATTATAGTTTTGTTTGGTGTAATCGCCGAGTATTGATATGAGACGATTAGTGTGATTTGGAATTTTTGAGTAAAATCTGAGTGTTTGCTGATGAAAAAAATCTTTTATAAAAGGAAGCTTAATTTTATTATGAAAACGTTTAAGATTAGTATATGGAAATGTATTGAAAGCAATTTTTATGGCTCTGTTTTGTACAATTTGAAGTTTATTATAGTTGGTCTTGGATATGTTACTCCAGACGGGAGCGGCGTATGAGAGTGTAGGTCGAATCAGGGTTTTATATAGTAAAAATTTGTTAGAGGCCGAAAGAGCACTGCGCCGACGAAATATGGAGTGCAACGCCCCCATAGCTGCTAATCCGCGGGCACGAGTCATCGACACCTGTGCTCCCCATCTCAGTCTTCTGTCCAAAGTCACCCCCAAGTATTTCACTTGGGGTTTCCACTCGATAGAGCTGGACCCGACGACTATTGGATCAATTCGAAGATTTTTCCGTTTCACGGAGAACAAGATAGCTTCGGTTTTTTCTTTGTTTAGTTTGAGTTTCCAACGATCGAAATATTTAAATGCAGCTTTTAGCGATCGTTGGAGGTTTCCGACTATTAGCTTGTTGCTCCGAGAGCTGGTATAATATGCCGTGTCGTCGGCGTAGAGTGCTACGATTGATGGGGACGGTGTCGGTAGGTCGTGTAAGTAAATGTTGAACAGGTGAGGCCCTAAAATACTGCCCTGAGGAACTCCCGCTGAGACAGACTGGGAAGTTGACGTTGCTCTGTTTAAGGTTACCGAAAAAGATCTTTTGCACAGATAGGATTGGATCATTTTAATAAGGTAAATAGGAAACTTAAGGGATATCATTTTGTGGATTAGACCGCGGTGCCAGACAGAGTCGAATGCCTTTTCGATGTCGAGAAGTACCATACCAATACTTCTCTTCATGTTAAAGTTTTTAGTGATGTGTTCAGTCAGTCTGGTCAACTGATGAGCCGTAGAGTGATTCATACGAAAGCCGAATTGCTCATTATTAATAATATTTACACTAAGTTCATCCAGTCTATTTAGAATGAGTTTTTCAAAAATTTTACTTAGTGCAGAAAGTAAGCTAATCGGGCGATAATTTATCGGATTGCTGGCGTCTTTACCGGGTTTGGGCAATGGAATGACTTTCGCCGACTTCCAAGTGGATGGGAAGTACCCCATGCTCAAACACGCATTAAATATTTTTGTTAACTGGATAATTACTTTAAAAGGGAGATTTTTGATGACTGTATTGTCTATAGTGTCAAAACCTGGGGTTTTCTTGCTTTTGAGTTGTCTGATTATTTTTAAAGTTTCAATGGGTATAATCAATTTAAATTGATGTGTTTATGTATTTAGATTGTTATGGAAATCCCTAATTGATTTATCTACTATTTTAATGATTTTATTATTACTCATATTCTCTGAAATTTTGTGATTTAAATTAAAGGTTATTGCTAAAAGGTTGGCCTTATCTTTATTGGACTCGGCACTTATATGATTATTAATTAAGCTGGGAATTTCTTTAGGTTTATTTTTGAGGGTTTTTACAACTTTCCAAAGGGAATTGTCAGAAGGACTTAATTTGGAAAGCTTAGTTTTCCATGATTCATTTTTTAATTTGTTGATTTGACTTTTAATTTGATAGTTGAGGCGATTGACCAAAACTTTAATGGATTTGAACCGATATTTTTGCCACAATTTCCTAAGTTTATTTCTGTTTTTAATCATGCGTTTTAAATTCCGCGTAAGCTTGATAAGATTTGAATCTATTACATCTAACGGAATGAACTTAGCTTTGGCTTCTAATATAATGTTGGAGATGGACTCTACGGCCTCGTCAATTTCGCATTCGTCAGATCCGGGAACGGAAGTGGATAGGAGGATGTTGTGATCGAGATACGATCTGAAGTCTGACCAATTTGTCCGCTCGTATGCCAGCCTGACCGCGGGCGCTCTCTCGAGTCCACCCTCCACATCAAAAACGACTGGAAGGTGATTGTAATGAGTAATTAATTGTAATGGATTCGTTTAATATTTCGATTTCGTTCAACGTACGATCCTCCAATATTTCTTGGATTTCATGAATATCCATGTCATCAAAACTTTTTCCACAAATATCACGACAAATTTTTATTATTATTTGGTATTTATCTTATATTGATGGTAAAACATTTTCTCCAGAGACTACTTCTAACCACAGAATTTCGAATGGATTTTTTTCAGGCATTATAGACGTAGTTTATAATCCAAATTCGTACAAATCATATATTTTTTTCCTTCAAACTGTGTTATATAAACCGTGTTATACGAGGCCCGAGTGTAATGAGGAAATTAATTTATATTTTATAGTTTGTCACCAAATAAATCAATTGTATTTGATCGAAGCGAAAGTTTCCCAATTATTTAGAGTAAATAGTAACCATGAGATAGCAGTTATAATACTGGGATCCATATTCATCAACACAAAGCTAAAAGAAAGTTTGCTGTGGAACTCCATTTATTTAATTACTGTATTTCAATATATGGCAATTTGATAACTGATGCATTCTTTAGCTGAATTCGAAAGCTCGTCCAAATTTTATTAACAAGAAAATTATTTAGCAATCCATTACAAATTTGATCAACGATGTGAAATAAATTCAAAATTTCATTTTAAAAAAAACTCATAAAAAGAAACTCGACTGAATTTTATCATCCAAGACAGCGCGTAGTTTGAAGACGAATCTACAATACGGCACATTCAGTACCAGACTCAAGTCATCATCCAAGCCAAAGGCGGATACAGCAAACGATAAGCTCGAATTCAACATACGAAATGTCAGAAAAATTACATTCAAACACATTAATTACAATAGAAAACAGATAGTAGATGTAGAATCCGGAGTAGATGTACTGTTCTTATCAAACCGTCAAGTGTCAATATTTTTAATTACTTTGTGATAACAAATTCATTGCGAATATGTCCACTTATGTGTATGAGGCATAAACATAATTAACAACTTCAATATAAAATATGTATCTAAACATCAATTGATTTTTAATAAATCTTGCCCATCATCCAAATTACACTTTTATATCACCATATTAGCATAATTACAAATGTCGTAACATAATAATAGTTGATTTGGATTCAAAATAAACTGTTGTCGATGAGTGTTACACAACACCGATTAAGAATAATCAAGTAGCTGGGCTAAGAGTGGGTAGCTTGTTGCTATGTATGTTCAGTAGTACATCTAACCTCTAAGAAGACATATACGTACAAATTCTTCAATTACACTTCATGATACTTGTGTATTTTTCTCCAATTAATGAGCATTATAATATTGTTGATTGTGGTGTTGCGCAGTTGATCTTCGATTAGTTCCATAAAGAAAGTGATTTATTGTGTCTTAATTGTTTTTGTTTCAAAAATTAAATATAATCTGAATAACATGATGACTTTTTTGGCATCATTCTCGTTCATTTCGACGGTGATAATATTTGTCATTATGTTCTTGTGGTACCGTCAACGATTCCGATACTGGAAGAATAAAGGAGTTCAAGGACCAGAGCCCACCATCCTAACAGGAAATATGACGGAAATGTTCACAAATGGTAATTCGATTGGGATCCAATTCAAGGAGCTTTATGAAAGAACTAAACATCTACCATTCGCCGGCTTTTATATGTTCCACAGACCGATGCTCCTCGTCAACGACTTGGATTTGATAAAAACGATCATGATTAAAGATTTCGCACATTTTACTGATCATGGCATAAATATAAATGGCAAAACACAACCAATTGCCAATCATCTATTCATATTGAATGGAGCCAGATGGAGGGCTCTCAGATATAAAATAGCTCCGGTATTCACTTCCAATAAGATGAAATACATGTTCAAAACTATGGTGGATTGTGGCGTCGAAATGCAAAATTATCTCAAGGAAGACGCTGATATCGGTGCTCCTGTCGATATAAAAGAAATCATCGCCAAATACTCCACTGATATCATAGCGTCATGTGCTTTTGGTGTCGACAGCAACTGCTTCAAACACCCCGATGCTGAATTCAGAGTAATCGGCAGGGAAATGTTCGATTTTAAATTCAAAAGGGCTTTAATATTCATCTTGTTCAATTTCGAGCCAAAACTTCAAAACTATTTTAATCTTAAATTGATAGAAGACCACGTCGAAGACTTTTTTATAAAAGCGGTCAACGAAACGGTCAAACATAGAGAGGTGAACAATATCGAGCGAAACGATCTGATGCAATTACTGATTCGATTGAAAAACAACGAGTCTATCGACGATGATGGTTGTATACGTTAATTAAAATGAATACAAATTTAAATTATTACTCATTTTATTGAATTCAATTGCAGATGAGAAATCAAACAATCCAGATATACCAAATGTCGAAATAAACAATATAGATCTGGCTGCATTGGCTTTTGGATTTTTCGCCGCTGGATTTGAAACTACTTCGACATCCCTCAGCTTCATACTTTACGATCTTGCCAAATATCCAGATATTCAAACCAAAATAAGAAATGAAATTGATCGAGTGTTTGCAAAATATAATGATAAAATCACATATGAAGCATTCAACGAGATGACTTATATGGGTCAAGCAATGGAAGGTTTTTATTAATTATTGTAATTCATATATATTTATAACTAATGTTTTATGATGATAAAAAATATTTTTTTATCATTACAGAAAGTCTTCGAATACATGCACCATTCCCCAATATTAGCCGAGAATGCACAAAAGACTACACGATTCCCGGAACGGATATTTTAATTGAAAAGGGAACACCAGTTATAATCTCAACGCTCGGTATCCACATGGATCCCAATGTGTATCCCGATCCAGAAAAATATGATCCATCGAGATTTTCGCCGGAAAATAAAGCTGCCAATCATCAACGTTCATACTTAACGTTCGGTGATGGTCCTCGAATTTGCATAGGTATTTGTCTGATAAGTCGTATACGATGCAGAATAATTCTTAAAAATGTACCCCATTTTACTTACACAAGCGAAATAATCCGTTACATGTATATTTTATTGCAGGTAACAGATTTGCTATTCTTGAGATGAAAATAGCATTATTCTTTATCCTCAAGCATTATGAAGTAAATCTTGTCGGCGATGGTAAACTTAACGTCACCAAGAACTCGTTTGTAATTCAACCAAAAGATTTGAGACTTAAACTCACAAAGAGATCGTAGTTCTGACATTGTTAAATATGTATTTTTAATATAAAGAATATTTTTATAACATTATTATGCTCTTATTTAATTTATTCGTTTTTTATTTATTTTGCATAGTGAGATGAATCCTGGATTTTACAGATTTTTTTAACGTTAACCACAGATTAAAGACATTGAAAAACCACCGCATTTAAATTATATTTGAAGCATAGTCTCCTATGGAGGTAGCCCATGTTTTGAGTAGAGTGATTAAAATATATTCAACAATATGTTTTAAAGACTAATTCCGAAAGTTTTTAGCAATCAGATGAATATCACATGATGATAATTTGCTCTTCAGAACTGTATCTTATAAATGATACAAAGCACACTATAATATCGACTTAGGTTTGAAAAACGTGAAATAGCAAACATAGAAAATTTGCCACAAATACGTAAATTCTTTGAATAATTAATGGATTGATAATAAAAAAATATAGTGTTATATAAAACTGGTTTGTCATGTGTCCATTATTAGTGGGATTCGACCTGTTATTACTTTGTGGCATTTTTAAACACACAATCAATATAGTCATCTCGATATCATGTAACAAACTAGACTCGTCTGTTGATTTTGAGTCATATACATAGTGGTGGGAGGATTCATATGAATCGAATCATTAACATCGTTCCTCAAATATTCGACGGACGTGTGGTTTTCTCCGATAAAGAAATAGTGATAACAGTGTCAAAATGACGTTCTTTTCGATGGTGTTTAACATCCTTCTGTGCTTTTCGTTTTTGGGTTTCATAATTTATCTTTTGCTGCTCAAGCGTTACAAGTACTGGAAGAACAAAGGTGTGCCCGGTCCAGAACCTGAATTTCCAGTGGGCAACATAAAAGACATGGTATATAACAAAATGCATGCTGGACACCAGTTTCAAAAGCTGTACGAAGAAAACAAGCATTTGCCATACGTTGGTGTTTTTATGTTTTATCGCCCAACCTTGATGGTTAACGATCTTGATCTGGCGAAGACGTTTTTGGTCAAGGATTTCGTACATTTCATGGATCACACATTGCCATACAACGAAAAATATGAACCACTCGGAGGTCATTTGTTCAATTCCAAAGGTGCTCGTTGGAAGGGCTTGAGAAGCAAGTTGACACCAGCCTTTACATCGAACAAAATGAAATACATGTTCGATACCATGGTCGAAAGTGGATCCGATTTGCATACATTTTTGGATTCAGACTCTTCGCTATGTAACGAAATCGATGTAAAGGACCTCATCGCCAAATTCACCACCGACATCATAGTATCGTGTGCACTTGGCATCGAAGGCAAAAGCTTAACAAACCCAGACGAAAGATTTAGAAAGATGGGCCAAAAACTAATGAGCTTCGATATAAGAAAAGGAATAGTCATGTTCATCAACGTATTTGCTCCATTCTTGATGAACTATTTACCACTTGCATTCATCGACAAGGACGTATCGGATTTCTTCATCGAAGCCATCTATGCTGTCATCAAACACAGAGAAGACAACAACGTCAAGCGAAACGATCTTATGCAACTGCTGATTCGATTAAAGAACAACGAATCCATCGAAGAGAACGAAGGTAATTCTTTGTCGAATTTAAGATTTAGTCAAGCAATTAACACTTCCTCGACTTATTTCATGTAAAATTATTCAATTTTCATTTTCACACCTTCATGGCATACTTTTTGATGTTTATGGCACGCACTTATCATGTTCTTGTCATTGAAAAAATGTGTAATTTTAAGATAAAACATCAGCTCGTTAAATAGAATATATTGCTGCTATATTCTGGTTTTGAAAAAAAAATCTAAAAAATTTACATATCCATTAAGATATATTATTAAAAGTCATCGATTCAAATGATTTTGGATAGCAAAATACCGTTAAGAATTTGAAAACTTAGATTTTCTAAAATGTTTTAAAATTCTATACTTACTCTAATTGATTCCACGTTTTATTGCTTGTTAACTTTAGACAAATTGTTAACCTAAATGATGAATGTGCATGCGAAAGTCAATTAATGGCAAGAAATTGGAATGATGGGTTATAAAAAAGGAATCCTCTATTTCTATATTAAATATATTTGAGTAAAACTTAAGCTCAATGCTTTTCTTTTATGCATAAAGTTTAAGTATTGAAACGCACAAATCTATGCGGATTTTTATGCGGATCTAGGCGGAATTTTTATTGTTAATATTTATTAAAAAAATGAACTTTAATTGTAAATATTAGTGATCTTAATGTTAATATTAAACATTGATATGCAAATCTCCTCCAATGTATGTTTATATTACGAAAAAATTTAATTTTAAATACAATACGTATTTACAGTTTACGGTTTTATTATTTTTCCATAAATATTAAAAAGAAAAAGTTAAATAATTTTATAAATAAAATACGATATTTAAGCATCATATTTCAACCTATACATTGTTCAATTTTTAAATTAATAGTCATACATTAATAATTCATTAATAAATAAAATATCATTAATTTAAATTAGAATTATCGTTGTTAAAATGAATTCGTCCTCATCAAGATATAGCGACTTATGGCCAAATACAGGTATTGCGGTAGGTCCGTTATGCTTGTTTTTAAAATGACAGCTGTCATTTCAGTTAGAATTTAGGATACAGATTGTTTTCTTATTTTTATATCTAAGTTAAATCATTGTTTATAAAACCACAGCTTGCTTAATAAATTTTCCATGTAAATTTATACTATCATTGTTAATAATATTTATTAAGATTTACATCAATTGAATAACTATAACATGCATTATGATGTTATCAAGGTTAAAAAAAATAATTTACACGTACGTTAGTGAATATTTGCATGTAAATGTAACTGTCTATACAAATTATGATAAAATAGCTTAATAATATTGTTCAATAACAGAAGCTACACCCTCGAAGAACGAATCCAATGACGTCCAATTGGATAAATTAGAAATAGCCGCAGAAGCGTTTGGATTTTTTGTCGCAGGATTTGAAACGTCTTCTACTGCGGCTAGTTGCATGCTGTATGAATTATCGAGAAATCCAGATATTCAACAAAAAATTAAAGATGAAATCGACGAAGTCTTATTGAGACATAATGGAAAAATCACTTATGATTCCCTGACAGAAATGAATTACATGACTCAAGTTATTGAAGGTAATCAATAAACTTTTTAAGAATTTACAACTCTATATATGTCTATATTATGGTTTAATTGCACTCATATAATTCATGTTGATAGAATTGAAATCAAATAAAACGTCAATTTGTAACTGATTGTAAATATGTGAAAAAGATAGATGTGCATCCTGACAACATATATATTATTTTAAAAACAAAACATATTTTTAGAATCCCTACGTATGTACCCGCCCATTCCGCATGTCTTCAGACTGTGTACCAAAGAATATACAATCCCAAACACAAAGATTGTTTTGGAAAAGGGATCCAGAGTTGTAGTCTCGATCTTAGGAACACATTATAACCCGGATATATATCCAGATCCGAAAACATTTGATCCTGAAAGATTTACGCCCGAAAATAAAGCCAGCAGACACAACCTTTCATTTTTACCATTCGGCGAAGGACCAAGAATATGTATAGGTAAATATAAATGTATTAATATTGTTGTTTAATTTATAAATATCAAGAGCAGTTCTAAAAAGCGCATTATATTTCAGGTATGAGATTTGCGATGATGCAAATTCGTATTGCAATAACCTCAATAGTGCAACGCTATGAAGTTTTATCGACAAAAAGCAGTGATGAAGGTCTTAAATTTGACAGGAGAAGCATTTTTATGAGCCCTGAAGGCTTAAGGCTGCGCTTTAAAAAAAGGATCTAATGAAGAACATAGCATATAATGATATTTTATTTTAATCACCGAATATTTTCCAAAAGTTCTATAAATCACACTCATGTTGGTTTGTGATAATCGAGCTATTTATAAAATTCAATGGAAATTGTGCACAAATGTGTCTGTAATAAAACAAGACAAGATGGTGATATAATATTTTTTTACCTTTATTGTAACCTTTGTTGATAAAACTATCCATCAAACATTTATCTTATCTTTTGCAGATACTTTTTATTCAACTTGCTCAATAATGTGTTTTAATTTAAGAAAGAGATGGAATTACTTATGTAAGTCCAGATAATAATAGAATAATTACATATTATTTAGGGAATCACCCAGTCTCAAATTCGCTTGGATAAGGTACAAGTGGAATGGAAGAAACTCTCAGTAGGTTTAGGAACAAATCCAAGTTGCAGTAGACTAGACTCTTTGTACTCCGTAAAAGATTTCTTCAGTAAAATCAACAAGGTCATTTCAAGTAGTTTTTCACTGTCTTCTGAGGAGAACTGCTCAGTCTTTAATACCCAATACACACTTTGATATATTCACCCAAGTGACACGCTGAGTAAGCATTAAGCAAGAATGAAACTAGGAAGTCATGCTTCCTATAATATGCGAACGAGGAGGTGGATGTATAATACGAGATGGATGTAATTCTTTCTTATAGATGAATATTGAAGAGAATTAGTTCTGTGGTAGACTGTTTGTGGATACACTATGATAACAACTATTTAAGTAATATGATGTTAGAATTTATATACAGTTTCAAGATAATCTCATTTTATGTTTCAATATGCTAAAAGTATCAATTTTAGTGACTTACTGATCAGTCAGTCATTCCAGGCACATAATAAACCTTCAGTTTTCTCAAAAAGCTGATTATCTTCAAGTAACTGCTGTTTTTGGGCTGTGCAAGCTATTTTTATCTCAGAGAGACTCCTAAGGTTCTGCCTCGCTATTCGCGCCTCGTCGATGTTTTCGGCAAAGGCTTTGCAATATGTGCCAACAATTATATACAATGCCATCATCATGGAGCTGTAGCCTTCATTAAATACCCCAACAGCAATTTAGGCTGACATTTTAAATACTTACTTATTAAGTGTTTTTTGCACTTTTTTGCACACTTACTTATAAGTGTTTCTTGTAAACTTTTCGTATGAACGAAAACAAGGTGGGGGCGCACTGGTCGAAAGGCCATAGTCCCCAGTGGTTTTGGTTCTGAAGAAGCAATGTAACAAGTGCAAAGAGCACCGAGACACTTTCTTTCGGGTGTTTGAAGAAGACTAATCGGGTCGACTCTTAAAATTTTTAACACTTATTTAATAAGAATAAAAATGTAATGCAGTTTATCGATTATTACTGACTTAATTGTGAAATGAGAATTTTTTCATTTCAAAATGGTAAATATATTCAATAAAATGATTACCAATACACAAAATAACTTCACAAAACTAATGAAAACATAAAATGTCTTACCTTTTGCAGAAAAGCATTTATGTATCCGTATTTTTATTGTGCCACTGTTTATTTAACTAAACAAACTATTTATAAAATGATATATTTTTAAATAGAATCACTTGTACATACTCAGAATTTGGTTTACAATTTATGAAATATAAATGATATCATATAAATAAAAACAAAAACTAATGGAAAACATCAAATTATTACACTAAAAAGTATACTATCAACATGCAAATAGATTTGATACAGAATCTACGATATAAAAGGTAAAAGTTGATAACGTTGTCTTTTATTTATACAAAATATAATAGTAAAAATGCATATTTATTAACGCTTTGATGGACGCGTCTGCATTATGTGTCATTTAGGTATGAAAAGGAAATAAGGGAATTCCGAATTATAGCAATACTATGTTACACAAAAAGAAGAAGAATGTAAGCATTTTTCTAGCTTTACATACAATTTTAGCATATAATATGAAAATATACCTTAATTCATATTTCTTTAGGCAATAACATCCAAACAAACATATTTTTTCCAACATATCCTTTTTCTACATACAAATTTAGAGATTTAAATACTTCTACATAAATTTATGCACCGATTTGCCTATGATTTATTTTCACTGAAATTGTCATAAATACGTATTTGTAACATCTCAAGAATCAACAACGATATTAACATGAACACAATTTTGGTTACAAAAGCGGCTATTTAAATATTGCAAATTTATTTTGAAACATTTAATCCACATCCATTTATAGCATATTTACATATCAACATTGACAATTAAATTCACTTATTACATTTACTAAAATTGAGTATTTATTCTCTATATTAAAAGATAAAGGTCTTTGACAAACTGAATTATTTGTCTTTCTATAATTCACAATTAATATGTTGAATACTTCACTAGAAAGTTTTTTTTCATATCAAATTCTTTCTGGGTAAGATCACTTTCAATTATATCATTAAAAATGTTTAATAACCCAAAACATATTCGTTTAGATATTTTATCTCATAACACACATTATTATCAATCAGTTGTGTTCATCTCTTTTGAAATTGTTTGCATATAATTTCATCTCGCTTTGTTGATTCGACTAATTCTTTTCTTAATTCCAACAATTGTTGTAGATATTTACTCGGACTACGTCTTGATTGTTGCCTACGCTGCTAAAATATTCACTTGTTCTTTTTGTGCACGCCTCTAAATTATTTAACGAATCCAAAAGATTATTTTCTATATCGCACAATTCATCGCCACTGCTGATGATATCGTCATTTAAAGATAAATTAGAACCGTTTATTTTTAAGTCGTCATTAAATAATGGCTCTGTCAAATGCTCGTCATTATTCACCAATGAATCATTAATTATACGAGAGCATAATATTTCATTCTCACTTTCAGACAAATCTATTGAATTTTGATAGTAAATATTTTCATTGGAAATGTTTTTTATGGCTTTGTTACTATTGGGAATGTGTTTTTCATCCTGAAAATGTAATGCTTTACTACAAATTGGAGAACTGTTTGATTGGCTGTTTTTTATATCGTAAATGGACGGTGTCGATTCGCATTATTTGTTTGAGACCTTAGAGAGGGCTGATACTAAATTTGTAGCTTCGTTTATAAATTTTGATGTGGCTTCCACATATTGATTGCATTTTGTAGAATTGTGCTTCTGGTTGTATTTATTGAAACTACGCTGGAGTAGTTTTCTCCTGCGCGTTGCAATGAGTGATTTATCTCCCCAACAATAAATTCCTTTAAAATATTTTTTTTCTGGTGATTTTATAGCAGCATTGTTTGATTCTGTGATTATATCATCACCGTCGACTGTCTCTGATTCACTGTTTTGAAATTGGTATGAAATATTAATATCTTTTTTGTGATTCATATTTTTAACGTGATAAATGTTTTGCGCTGTAGAATCATTTGAACTCTTGGATGGCTGATTCTTATCCATTGCTTCTGATTTCCATGTGACTGTTTTTTGATGTCTTTTCCTACTGCCTGTATTTCTTATCGGAGATACTTTTACATTGTATGGAAAAGTGTTGTCATTTCTACCCATAATGAGATTTTTCATGGTTGGCCAGCGCTCTATGACACAATCTGAATTGAAAAATACCCTCGGTAATGGAACATATAAATCATCTAAGAAATCAGCATAGCTCGATACATATTCATCTGAAGGATATGCTTGAGTCGATTTCGATTCATAAGTACATTCAGTTTGTTCTTCGGTTCCGTTAAATCATGTTTGGTTTGATGGAGTCTATGTTTGATTTTTCAGTCGTGGATGGTAAAATGTTTGAAGTCACGCCATCCTGATTTATAATGCGAGCACCTTCACTTGTCATGCTATCATATGTTTGATTTGGCACACTTTTAGATTCAGTTTTGGAGCTTTCGTTGTCGTTGTCCAAATTTAAGACATCGCGTTTACCGAAGAAGAATGATTTGCTCGACTTTTTCCTGACTGGTTTTGTAACTCCAATGCAACTCGATATACTCGGTTCTATAACTATGGTCGGAATTTCACAACTCTTTGGTAAATTTAGATCTGCAATATTTTCATTTGAATTATGATTATTCAGAAGATCCGGTGGTGCAGTAGGCACTTGTTGTTGCACTTGCTTTTTATTTGCACGGCTGTAATCCGTTTCTAAGCTATCATCTGATATGCCATCGATTTCGTTTTCGAATGGACAATCGTGTGAAATGCTTATATTAAGAACACTCGAAGATAAGCGATCGTTCATCGTCGAAATCGCCGGAGGCTCATGTGTTACTTTGAGGTACTTAGTAAAGGAGGAATGTTTTCTCTTCGGCTGAGTTGGTTCATCAGTATGTGTTGCAATTGTGCTATAAAAGCATACATTTTCTGTCATATTTCCACAAGTTCTGGTTATGACCAAGCTTGAATCATTAATTTTATCAGTTTCTACGCATTTATCGTCGTTGTAAATCGATCCACATGGTGTGCCTACTGAAGCTTCTTTACAAAGTAACGTATGAGTGTCTTTCGAGATGGCCATGTTGCGATACATTTTTCCTTCGTTGTTCAATTCATATGGTTCAATATCATCAGGTACGTCTGTGCCTACTTCTCTGACCCTGAGAGCTGAAGGCTTATCCGTTTGAGTTTCAACTGGGACTCCGATTCTGAAACGGCGAGACATTCTCAATGCCTTATGACTGATATCGAACAATTTTTTTCTTGCATTATTACAAGTCTGTAACTCCGTCAATTATTTACTATTTTTCCTATCCGGAACGACATCCGCCTTGATCATCTTGACTTCTTCTTTGCTTCTTAATTTTGAATAAAGTCTATCCGTAACCGAGGCGACAATTTCAGCCCTCTTATTGAAAGGTTGATAGGCAATATTCTTATCCTTTTGAAGATCGGAACTGTCTTCAGAATTTTCTGTTATGGGGTTTTCATTTGTATTACCTTTTAGCGTTGATTTATTCGATTTAAGATTAGAATTAGATTTCGATACCCTGTTTGAATTGATTTTGTCCATAGATGGTAAAACCCAGGGCCGTAACTAGGGCATGATACGCCCGTGGCGAGAATCTTAATTGCGCCCCCCCCCCCCTTTTTTCGGACGGACATTTTTCAATTTTTTTTAAAGATGATAAAATAATATTTAATATTTTGACATTATTATGGCGTATATTGACGTTATAAGGTATTCCATTAGGCGCTTTTTTCGTAATATGAAGTTGTTCATTTGTCGGATTTTTTCTATTAATTTGAAAACGATTTTTTTGATTTTTATTATCTGCAGAAGAATATACCTATAAAAGTATACAATTAAAAAACTAAGTAGGTTTTTTAATTAGTTTTATAAATTCTTGACAAATTTTACCCACAATTTTACAATATTATAGTGAGAAACCACCCAAAAATTCAGCCAGGCCAATCAAAAACTTTTTCAGTCCCAACTTTTTAAAAATGCAGATGCGAGATAATGTCATTTAACCCATTGACGTACAGTTGCCGTCAAATAACGTCATGCGTCAGCAGATAATACCTGCTTATTGCGCCAGATATATCCATGCATACCGCCTCCGTCAATACTCAAATCTTATCTCACATCGAAGAAACTCATTTAAGGGGGGAGATACCTTTAGAACGGGTAAAATCAGTCAATTTTAATGAATTATTTTCAAGGTGATAAAATAATGTGATCATTTATATATTTTGACATCTTATTGATATATTATTAAAGTGTAAAAAAACATGTGATTTTTTTTACAAAATGGCCGCTCTGTAGAATATTTCTTCAAACGTCTGCTGGGAGACATCGAAAACTGCTGCACCTGTAAAAAAAAATCTATTTATCTGAAATAAAAGAGCTGATTTTTTTCGATTACTGATATATTAAAGGGAAGTATATACCTATAAAATAATAAAAAAGTTTAAAAATAAAATTTATATCGACTGTTTAATAAAAAGTCCAGATTTTTGGCTATTTTTCAACAGTTTTGACCCCAAAAAAAATAATTTATTAACCCGATAGCTTTAAACTTATAGATATATCCTTCCGATAATATTATAAAGAGAAACCTCTGAAAATTTCAGGCTAATCGGTCAATAACTTTTTGAGTTACAGCACGAGCAGTTTTTGAAAACACAGTTTCAAGATAATCTCGTTCAAAGTTTCGATACAGTATAATTATAATTTAAAGGGACTTACCGATCAATCGGCGATTCTGGATCCATACAATAAACCTTCGACCTTCTAAAAAAGCTAATTATCTTTGAGCTGCTGCTGTTTTCGACCTGTACGAGCTGTTTTTATTTCGGAAAGACTCATCCGGTTCTGTTTCACTACTCGTGCCTCGTCGGTATTTTCGGCGAAAACTTTACAATAGGTACCAACAATTATACCCAGCTCATTCATAAGTTTGAGAATTGAGGCGTAGCCTTCATCAAATATACTTTCAACAATTTTTAGCCCAGAATTGAGGTGCTTTGCACATATTCGCCAAATTGTCGCATTGAAACTTTTGTTGGCATTCTGGGTATGGCCACCCAAGCATCTTTCCTGTAAATCATCTCTGGACAAACCTTCGTAAATTGGTAGAAGATGTTGTTTCATATCGTCGCCAAGTAATGGAGTAAGATCTTCAAGCTGGGGATCTTTATCTAAAGCAGTGGTTCCCAACCTTTTTCGGGTGGCGACCCCTTTTTATAAAAGTCGAGTGACTCGCGACCCCCCCCCCCCCAAAAAAAACAAATGCAAAATCAGGCAATTTATAAATATATATAAAATACTCGCCACATCAGGCCTCAACTCAAGAACTAAGAAGGTGTTGTGTCATTGGACCAGACCCTTCAGCAAAAAACAAAATCAAAAACAGCAAGAAGAGTTAAAAATCCACTTTCGCAAAGATGTGTAGGTACAAACGGAATTAAAACTTAAAAGGCAAGCATTGTCACATTTGAGTATGAATGATAAATACCACACCAAATGGTGTGAGCAGTTTTTCATTAAACAAGTTGCGTGCCGAGGAATCATTCCGCAAATCCAAGAATTCATCTTGTAATTAATCGGGAATATTGGCTAAATCAAGGGAAGCAGAGAATGGATTTCATGACAATATCGTTTCTTGTTTTTTCAGTTCAGGGAAGCAACGTTGAAGTTTATTTTTAAAAGATTTGAGATGCCCAGTAATCTCCTCTTTCAAATTTTCATCTATTTCACCTTCAGATTCATCTAACACACTGCAGAGTTTTTCAAACATAGCAATGTTTCCAAGATTTATTTTTCTTCGCCAGTTTTGCAACTCGGAAAATAATTGCCCTGAGATTGTCGTTATATGTGATAATATTCGTTTCCTTTTCAGGCTAAGCCTATTTTGTTGTTCTAATATATCTACTAGATATGCTACTCTTTTCAACAAAGTTTTGTCATTAAATTATACCAAAAGGTCATGTTTCTCCTGCACTTCTAAGAACAACTTGATTTCATCTTTAAATTCAAAGACATGATTCACAAATTTCCTTTTGACAAACAGCGTACTGCAGTGTAGAAAAGAAGAATCTCGTGATCAGAATCTATGAAATTACACAGTTCTTTAAACAGACGGGTGTTAAGAGCTCCAGATTTGATGTAATTCACTATTTTTATCAGCGAATCAAGTACGTCTTGCAGAGGTTTTAGAAGAGTCTTATTAGCAAGGACATACCGGTGAATCATGGAGTGGATTCCCCTTCCTTGTGGAGCTAGTTCTTAAAGTTTTTTCTGAAAATCCGATTTTGACCCAAGCATAGATGGTGCACGATCCGTAGAAACGCCACACACATTTTTCCACTTTAATCCTCCACTCTCAAAAAACGTATTTATCTTCTCCATAATATTTTCACTTAAGTAGTAGTTTCAAGTCCGCTACAAAATAGGAACAGGAACTCTTCTTTGATATCATCTCTTCCCTTGCTGTCCTTTCAGAACGTCCCTTGCCGATTTTTCCGGAGGCATTTCCAATGGGCATTGAGGTCATCCGACACCTGAACTCTCTCTTCCGTTCCAAATAATTGGGCAAATCTTCTTGGGACTATACTTTGTATGCAAAATTGAAGGAAAAGTCGGAGGAAAATTATTTTAAAATTAGTTATTTATTCCAAAATACGATCACGTAGTGACATCTTCGAGTGAAAATAGTATCATTTTTTCCATAAATCACTAAACATGCAAAATTGAAGGGAATGTCGAAGGAAAATTATTTTAAAATTAGATATTTATTCAAAAATACGATCACGTAGTGACATCTCTTGGCGAAAATATTCTTCATTTTTCCTTAAATCACTAAATATGCAAAATGGAAGGAAATGTCGAAGGTAAATTATATTAAAATTAGATATTTATTCAAAAAAACGATCACGTAGTGACATCTCTTGGCGAAAATATCCTTTTTTTTTCCATAAATCTAAATATTTTTTCAAAAATCGATCACGTAGTGACATCTCTGGGCGAAAATATTCATTATTTTTTACATAAGTCACTAAACATGCCAAATTGAAGGAAAAGTCGAAGTAAAAATATTTTAAAATTATATATTTATTCAAAAAAACGATCACGTAGTGACATCTCTTGGCGAAAATATTCTTTTTTTTCCATAAATCTAAATATTTTTTCAAAAATCGATCACGTAGTGACATCTCTGGGCGAAAATATTCATTATTTTTTACATAAGTCACTAAACATGCCAAATTGAAGGAAAAGTCGAAGTAAAAATATTTTAAAATTATATATTTATTCAAAAAAACGATCACGTAGTGACATCTCTTGGCGAAAATATTCTTTTTTTTTCCATAAATCACTAAACATGCAAAATTGAAGGAAATGTCGAAGGAAAATTATTTTAAAATTAGACATTTATTCAAAAATCGATAACGTAGTGACATCTCTGGGCGAAAATATTCATTATTTTTACATAAAACGAAAGAAAATTAGTTATGTAGCGTGGAGGCGAAACTAAATTATTCGATCGCGAGGCGTTCCTTCGTTGTGTCAATCGTCCGAAATTCGGATCAGTTGGACACGGAAGCCTTGTGGCCATTCTCTCTGATTTTAGGGCATTTAGGGCTTTTTGTAAAAGTTTTGAAGGAAAATGCATTCCCAGGGCTTTACGATCTTCACCTGCGACCGGTAACAATTAGTGGGCTTGCCAATAATTGTTATTTCTTGCATTTTTTTCGAAGCCGTAAGTAAAACTCAAAACTCTTCCCTACCCTATACAATATATATTTATTCAATTATTTTTTTCTATACCATTTTTAAGCAGTTTTCATCTATATATTTATCCTAGCCTAGAATTTCAAAGTAAAATTAAAATATTTAGCTAGCTTCCTCCCGCGTTCAGAACGCAAGTGGCTGCAAGAAGTGGAGAAGGAACGTGTCCTTGCAGACATGAAATTTTAATTTGACGATTTTGCACCATGCTGTGCATTTTGCGAGCGGGCTGGTATGCTCCCGAATAGAGGGACCAATCACACAGCTCGGGTCAGAGGAGGCTCCCCATGTTGTTGTTATATTCATCCCAAAGATTATGCTTATGCCGTGCTAATGAAGTACTTTTAGATTCAAAATGTTTTTCCGGATGGTGTGCACCTACTACCCGTAATAAATGATTCGAGCGTGAGCAGCCCGCATACAGCTGTCCATGTGAGAAGCATGCACGCATACCCTGTGTGTTTCTATTCTTTGTTGATGCTCACACCGGAAACTGCACACGTTTCAATTCGAATAGCATATCCGTCGGAATCGTTGGACCATAACCTCTTTTTAAATTTTGCATTTCAAACTGTAGCTCCGGTGATTCATCTTTTTTTTTTCATTAAAAACCTGGTACAGTTGCTACATGTCATGGCGGATTTCTGTTTCAGAGAAGAACTACAGGGACGCCAATTTTCAGTAAAATATCCAATTCAAATATATTTTTGTATAGAATGATAAACTAACTGAATGTTGTCCTTATGTTTTTTTCGTGTGCTTACGTGTCATTTAATTAATGCCTTTACATACAATTCGCTGTTCGAATTCGTCCTTAATATATTTTGAGGCAATGATAGTACCTCATATCGTGTTGAATTCTGGAGTTTATTTCGCTATTGATTGATTTGTTATGTGTGAAGATGCATCCAACTGGCTTTTAGAATACATGAATGAGTGATTTGTTTATTTATTGATTTGGATGTGGTTGCTTAGCAACGCGCGCTTAGTTGGAAAGCTACGCGATGTATTGGTGTGGGAGTGAGAGGTAAGGATGCGTGCCCTCTCCCTCACTTCGTATAGCGACTGGCTCCCCGCCCAGCGCGGCCTTGGCTGACGAAGCCGAGCGCTTCAACAGACATTAGATTGATAGCATTATCGTCTCTCGGTATAGTTGACAAAAGGCTTTGTTTACCTTAGCAAATTTTGGACAGCCGGACGGATGGACATTGATTTTTATATATATATAGATTTGTAAATTTAATATACGTATTTTACATATAATCCAAATTTAAAATGAAATTTATCCCAAATTGATTTGCATCCAACGACGGCAAAATCAGATTCCGGAGATTTATTCGTGCAAATAAAATTTGTGCCCGTATTTGGAAATTCACGATGTGCCTGACAAAGAAACAAGGACAGTTTTTAGAAGTTTTACCGTATTTTTAATATTGAACTGAAAAATTAAACGAAAAATTCTCTTTTTTTTGTTAACATGCCTATTTTTTCTTGAAATTTCAATGTTTCGATATGCTGGATGGCATGATTTTGAAAAATATGCTTTTTAGATACTCATTTCCATTCTGGACGTTTGAAAAATTGACAAAAGTATATGTGTTCTGTTTTTACTGAAAGAAAAAATTATTTGAATTCATCGACGGCGACATCAGATACCGAAGATTTTTACGTGCAAATAAAATTTGTGACCGTATTTGGAAATTCACGATGTGCCTGACACAGAAACAAGGACCGTTTTTAGAAGTTTTACCGTATTTTAGATATTGAACTAAAAAATTGGACGAAAAATTCCCTTTTTTTCGTTGACTTGCATATTTTTTCTTAAAATTTTAATGTTTCGATGTGCAGTTTGGCATAATTTTGAAAAATATGCTTTGTCCATACTCATTTCCATGCTGGACGTTTGAAAAATTGTCAAGAGTATACGTGTTCACTTTTTATTTAAAGAAAAATTTATTTGAATTCATCGACGGCGACATCAGATACCGAAGATTTATACGTGCAAATAAAATTTGTGACCGTATTTGGAAATTCACGATGTGCCTGACACAGAAACAAGGACCGTTTTTAGAAGTTTTACCGTATTTTAGATATTGAACTAAAAAATTGGACGAAAAATTCCCTTTTTTTCGTTGACTTGCATATTTTGTCTTAAAATTTTAATGTTTCGATGTGCAGTTTGGCATAATTTTGAAAAATATGCTTTGTCCATACTCATTTCCATGCTGGACGTTTGAAAAATTGTCAAGAGTATACGTGTTCACTTTTTATTTAAAGAAAAATTTATTTGAATTCATCGACGGCGACATCAGATACCGAAGATTTATACGTGCAAATAAAATTTGTGACCGTATTTGGAAATTCACGATGTGCCTGACACAGAAACAAGGACCGTTTTTAGAAGTTTTACCGTATTTTAGATATTGAACTAAAAAATTGGACGAAAAATTCCCTTTTTTTCGTTGACTTGCATATTTTTTCTTAAAATTTTAATGTTTCGATGTGCAGTTTGGCATAATTTTGAAAAATATGCTTTGTCCATACTCATTACCATGCTGGACGTTTGAAAAATTGTCAATAGTATACGTGTTCACTTTTTATTTAAAGAAAAATTTATTTGAATTCATCGACGGCGACATCAGATACCGAAGATTTTTACGTGCAAATAAAATTTGTGACCGTATTTGGAAATTCACGATGTGCCTGACACCGAAACAAGGACCGTTTTCAGAAGTTTTACCGTATTTTAGATATTGAACTAAAAAATTGGACGAAAAATTCCCTTTTTTTCGTTGACTTGCATATTTTTTCTTAAAATTTTAATGTTTCGATGTGCAGTTTGGCATAATTTTGAAAAATATGCTTTGTCCATACTCATTTCCATGCTGGACGTTTGAAAAATTGTCAAGAGTATACGTGTTCACTTTTTATTTAAAGAAAAATTTATTTGAATTCATCGACGGCGACATCAGATACCGAAGATTTTTACGTGCAAATAAAATTTGTGACCGTATTTGGAAATTCACGATGTGCCTGACACAGAAACAAGGACCGTTTTTAGAAGTTTTACCGTATTTTAGATATTGAACTAAAAAATTGGACGAAAAATTCCCTTTTTTTCGTTGACTTGCATATTTTGTCTTAAAATTTTAATGTTTCGATGTGCAGTTTGGCATAATTTTGAAAAATATGCTTTGTCCATACTCATTTCCATGCTGGACGTTTGAAAAATTGTCAATAGTATACGTGTTCACTTTTTATTTAAAGAAAAATTTATTTGAATTCATCGACGGCGACATCAGATACCGAAGATTTTACGTGCAAATAAAATTTGTGACCGTATTTGGAAATTCACGATGTGCCTGACACAGAAACAAGGACCGTTTTTAGAAGTTTTACCGTATTTTAGATATTGAACTAAAAAATTGGACGAAAAATTCCCTTTTTTTCGTTGACTTGCATATTTTGTCTTAAAATTTTAATGTTTCGATGTGCAGTTTGGCATAATTTTGAAAAATATGCTTTGTCCTTACTCATTTCCATGCTGGACGTTTGAAAAATTGTCAAGAGTATACGTGTTCACTTTTTATTTAAAGAAAAATTTATTTGAATTCATCGACGGCGACATCAGATACCGAAGATTTATACGTGCAAATAAAATTTGTGACCGTATTTGGAAATTCACGATGTGCCTGACACAGAAACAAGGACCGTTTTTAGAAGTTTTACCGTATTTTAGATATTGAACTAAAAAATTGGACGAAAAATTCCCTTTTTTTCGTTGACTTGCATATTTTGTCTTAAAATTTTAATGTTTCGATGTGCAGTTTGGCATAATTTTGAAAAATATGCTTTGTCCTTACTCATTTCCATGCTGGACGTTTGAAAAATTGTCAATAGTATACGTGTTCACTTTTTATTTAAAGAAAAATTTATTTGAATTCATCGACGGCGACATCAGATACCGAAGATTTTTACGTGCAAATAAAATTTGTGACCGTATTTGGAAATTCACGATGTGCCTGACACAGAAACAAGGACCGTTTTCAGAAGTTTTACCGTATTTTAGATATTGAACTAAAAAATTGGACGAAAAATTCCCTTTTTTTCGTTGACTTGCATATTTTGTCTTAAAATTTTAATGTTTCGATGTGCAGTTTGGCATAATTTTGAAAAATATGCTTTGTCCATTACTCATTTCCATGCTGGACGTTTGAAAAATTGTCAATAGTATACGTGTTCACTTTTTATTTAAAGAAAAATTTATTTGAATTCATCGACGGCGACATCAGATACCGAAGATTTTTACGTGCAAATAAAATTTGTGACCGTATTTGGAAATTCACGATGTGCCTGACACAGAAACAAGGACCGTTTTCAGAAGTTTTACCGTATTTTAGATATTGAACTAAAAAATTGGACGAAAAATTCCCTTTTTTTCGTTGACTTGCATATTTTGTCTTAAAATTTTAATGTTTCGATGTGCAGTTTGGCATAATTTTGAAAAATATGCTTTGTCCATACTCATTTCCATGCTGGACGTTTGAAAAATTGTCAATAGTATACGTGTTCACTTTTTATTTAAAGAAAAATTTATTTGAATTCATCGACGGCGACATCAGATACCGAAGATTTTTACGTGCAAATAAAATTTGTGACCGTATTTGGAAATTCACGATGTGCCTGACACAGAAACAAGGACCGTTTTTAGAAGTTTTACCGTATTTTAGATATTGAACTAAAAAATTGGACGAAAAATTCCCTTTTTTTCGTTGACTTGCATATTTTGTCTTAAAATTTTAATGTTTCGATGTGCAGTTTGGCATAATTTTGAAAAATATGCTTTGTCCATACTCATTTCCATGCTGGACGTTTGAAAAATTGTCAATAGTATACGTGTTCACTTTTTATTTAAAGAAAAATTTATTTGAATTCATCGACGGCGACATCAGATACCGAAGATTTTTACGTGCAAATAAAATTTGTGACCGTATTTGGAAATTCACGATGTGCCTGACACAGAAACAAGGACCGTTTTCAGAAGTTTTACCGTATTTTAGATATTGAACTAAAAAATTGGACGAAAAATTCCCTTTTTTTCGTTGACTTGCATATTTTGTCTTAAAATTTTAATGTTTCGATGTGCAGTTTGGCATAATTTTGAAAAATATGCTTTGTCCTTACTCATTTCCATGCTGGACGTTTGAAAAATTGTCAATAGTATACGTGTTCACTTTTTATTTAAAGAAAAATTTATTTGAATTCATCGACGGCGACATCAGATACCGAAGATTTTTACGTGCAAATAAAATTTGTGACCGTATTTGGAAATTCACGATGTGCCTGACACAGAAACAAGGACCGTTTTCAGAAGTTTTACCGTATTTTAGATATTGAACTAAAAAATTGGACGAAAAATTCCCTTTTTTTCGTTGACTTGCATATTTTGTCTTAAAATTTTAATGTTTCGATGTGCAGTTTGGCATAATTTTGAAAAATATGCTTTGTCCTTACTCATTTCCATGCTGGACGTTTGAAAAATTGTCAATAGTATACGTGTTCACTTTTTATTTAAAGAAAAATTTATTTGAATTCATCGACGGCGACATCAGATACCGAAGATTTTTACGTGCAAATAAAATTTGTGACCGTATTTGGAAATTCACGATGTGCCTGACACAGAAACAAGGACCGTTTTCAGAAGTTTTACCGTATTTTAGATATTGAACTAAAAAATTGGACGAAAAATTCCCTTTTTTTCGTTGACTTGCATATTTTGTCTTAAAATTTTAATGTTTCGATGTGCAGTTTGGCATAATTTTGAAAAATATGCTTTGTCCATTACTCATTTCCATGCTGGACGTTTGAAAAATTGTCAATAGTATACGTGTTCACTTTTTATTTAAAGAAAAATTTATTTGAATTCATCGACGGCGACATCAGATACCGAAGATTTTTACGTGCAAATAAAATTTGTGACCGTATTTGGAAATTCACGATGTGCCTGACACAGAAACAAGGACCGTTTTCAGAAGTTTTACCGTATTTTAGATATTGAACTAAAAAATTGGACGAAAAATTCCCTTTTTTTCGTTGACTTGCATATTTTGTCTTAAAATTTTAATGTTTCGATGTGCAGTTTGGCATAATTTTGAAAAATATGCTTTGTCCATACTCATTTCCATGCTGGACGTTTGAAAAATTGTCAATAGTATACGTGTTCACTTTTTATTTAAAGAAAAATTTATTTGAATTCATCGACGGCGACATCAGATACCGAAGATTTATACGTGCAAATAAAATTTGTGACCGTATTTGGAAATTCACGATGTGCCTGACACAGAAACAAGGACCGTTTTTAGAAGTTTTACCGTATTTTAGATATTGAACTACAAAATTGGACGAAAAATTCCCTTTTTTTCGTTGACTTGCATATTTTGTCTTAAAATTTTAATGTTTCGATGTGCAGTTTGGCATAATTTTGAAAAATATGCTTTGTCCATACTCATTTCCATGCTGGACGTTTGAAAAATTGTCAAGAGTATACGTGTTCACTTTTTATTTAAAGAAAAATTTATTTGAATTCATCGACGGCGACATCAGATACCGAAGATTTATACGTGCAAATAAAATTTGTGACCGTATTTGGAAATTCACGATGTGCCTGACACAGAAACAAGGACCGTTTTCAGAAGTTTTACCGTATTTTAGATATTGAACTAAAAAATTGGACGAAAAATTCCCTTTTTTTCGTTGACTTGCATATTTTGTCTTAAAATTTTAATGTTTCGATGTGCAGTTTGGCATAATTTTGAAAAATATGCTTTGTCCTTACTCATTTCCATGCTGGACGTTTGAAAAATTGTCAATAGTATACGTGTTCACTTTTTATTTAAAGAAAAATTTATTTGAATTCATCGACGGCGACATCAGATACCGAAGATTTTTACGTGCAAATAAAATTTGTGACCGTATTTGGAAATTCACGATGTGCCTGACACAGAAACAAGGACCGTTTTCAGAAGTTTTACCGTATTTTAGATATTGAACTAAAAAATTGGACGAAAAATTCCCTTTTTTTCGTTGACTTGCATATTTTGTCTTAAAATTTTAATGTTTCGATGTGCAGTTTGGCATAATTTTGAAAAATATGCTTTGTCCATACTCATTTCCATGCTGGACGTTTGAAAAATTGTCAATAGTATACGTGTTCACTTTTTATTTAAAGAAAAATTTATTTGAATTCATCGACGGCGACATCAGATACCGAAGATTTTTACGTGCAAATAAAATTTGTGACCGTATTTGGAAATTCACGATGTGCCTGACACAGAAACAAGGACCGTTTTCAGAAGTTTTACCGTATTTTAGATATTGAACTAAAAAATTGGACGAAAAATTCCCTTTTTTTCGTTGACTTGCATATTTTGTCTTAAAATTTTAATGTTTCGATGTGCAGTTTGGCATAATTTTGAAAAATATGCTTTGTCCATACTCATTTCCATGCTGGACGTTTGAAAAATTGTCAAGAGTATACGTGTTCACTTTTTATTTAAAGAAAAATTTATTTGAATTCATCGACGGCGACATCAGATACCGAAGATTTTTACGTGCAAATAAAATTTGTGACCGTATTTGGAAATTCACGATGTGCCTGACACAGAAACAAGGACCGTTTTTAGAAGTTTTACCGTATTTTAGATATTGAACTAAAAAATTGGACGAAAAATTCCCTTTTTTTCGTTGACTTGCATATTTTGTCTTAAAATTTTAATGTTTCGATGTGCAGTTTGGCATAATTTTGAAAAATATGCTTTGTCCATACTCATTTCCATGCTGGACGTTTGAAAAATTGTCAATAGTATACGTGTTCACTTTTTATTTAAAGAAAAATTTATTTGAATTCATCGACGGCGACATCAGATACCGAAGATTTTTACGTGCAAATAAAATTTGTGACCGTATTTGGAAATTCACGATGTGCCTGACACAGAAACAAGGACCGTTTTTAGAAGTTTTACCGTATTTTAGATATTGAACTAAAAAATTGGACGAAAAATTCCCTTTTTTTCGTTGACTTGCATATTTTGTCTTAAAATTTTAATGTTTCGATGTGCAGTTTGGCATAATTTTGAAAAATATGCTTTGTCCATACTCATTTCCATGCTGGACGTTTGAAAAATTGTCAAGAGTATACGTGTTCACTTTTTATTTAAAGAAAAATTTATTTGAATTCATCGACGGCGACATCAGATACCGAAGATTTTTACGTGCAAATAAAATTTGTGACCGTATTTGGAAATTCACGATGTGCCTGACACAGAAACAAGGACCGTTTTCAGAAGTTTTACCGTATTTTAGATATTGAACTAAAAAATTGGACGAAAAATTCCCTTTTTTTCGTTGACTTGCATATTTTGTCTTAAAATTTTAATGTTTCGATGTGCAGTTTGGCATAATTTTGAAAAATATGCTTTGTCCTTACTCATTTCCATGCTGGACGTTTGAAAAATTGTCAAGAGTATACGTGTTCACTTTTTATTTAAAGAAAAATTTATTTGAATTCATCGACGGCGACATCAGATACCGAAGATTTTTACGTGCAAATAAAATTTGTGACCGTATTTGGAAATTCACGATGTGCCTGACACAGAAACAAGGACCGTTTTCAGAAGTTTTACCGTATTTTAGATATTGAACTAAAAAATTGGACGAAAAATTCCCTTTTTTTCGTTGACTTGCATATTTTGTCTTAAAATTTTAATGTTTCGATGTGCAGTTTGGCATAATTTTGAAAAATATGCTTTGTCCATTACTCATTTCCATGCTGGACGTTTGAAAAATTGTCAATAGTATACGTGTTCACTTTTTATTTAAAGAAAAATTTATTTGAATTCATCGACGGCGACATCAGATACCGAAGATTTTTACGTGCAAATAAAATTTGTGACCGTATTTGGAAATTCACGATGTGCCTGACACAGAAACAAGGACCGTTTTCAGAAGTTTTACCGTATTTTAGATATTGAACTAAAAAATTGGACGAAAAATTCCCTTTTTTTCGTTGACTTGCATATTTTGTCTTAAAATTTTAATGTTTCGATGTGCAGTTTGGCATAATTTTGAAAAATATGCTTTGTCCATACTCATTTCCATGCTGGACGTTTGAAAAATTGTCAAGAGTATACGTGTTCACTTTTTATTTAAAGAAAAATTTATTTGAATTCATCGACGGCGACATCAGATACCGAAGATTTTTACGTGCAAATAAAATTTGTGACCGTATTTGGAAATTCACGATGTGCCTGACACAGAAACAAGGACCGTTTTCAGAAGTTTTACCGTATTTTAGATATTGAACTAAAAAATTGGACGAAAAATTCCCTTTTTTTCGTTGACTTGCATATTTTGTCTTAAAATTTTAATGTTTCGATGTGCAGTTTGGCATAATTTTGAAAAATATGCTTTGTCCATTACTCATTTCCATGCTGGACGTTTGAAAAATTGTCAAGAGTATACGTGTTCACTTTTTATTTAAAGAAAAATTTATTTGAATTCATCGACGGCGACATCAGATACCGAAGATTTATACGTGCAAATAAAATTTGTGACCGTATTTGGAAATTCACGATGTGCCTGACACAGAAACAAGGACCGTTTTAGAAGTTTTACCGTATTTTAGATATTGAACTAAAAAATTGGACGAAAAATTCCCTTTTTTTCGTTGACTTGCATATTTTGTCTTAAAATTTTAATGTTTCGATGTGCAGTTTGGCATAATTTTGAAAAATATGCTTTGTCCATACTCATTTCCATGCTGGACGTTTGAAAAATTGTCAATAGTATACGTGTTCACTTTTTATTTAAAGAAAAATTTATTTGAATTCATCGACGGCGACATCAGATACCGAAGATTTTTACGTGCAAATAAAATTTGTGACCGTATTTGGAAATTCACGATGTGCCTGACACAGAAACAAGGACCGTTTTCAGAAGTTTTACCGTATTTTAGATATTGAACTAAAAAATTGGACGAAAAATTCCCTTTTTTTCGTTGACTTGCATATTTTGTCTTAAAATTTTAATGTTTCGATGTGCAGTTTGGCATAATTTTGAAAAATATGCTTTGTCCATTACTCATTTCCATGCTGGACGTTTGAAAAATTGTCAATAGTATACGTGTTCACTTTTTATTTAAAGAAAAATTTATTTGAATTCATCGACGGCGACATCAGATACCGAAGATTTTACGTGCAAATAAAATTTGTGACCGTATTTGGAAATTCACGATGTGCCTGACACAGAAACAAGGACCGTTTTCAGAAGTTTTACCGTATTTTAGATATTGAACTAAAAAATTGGA